>WEIV01015810.1:134515-160975 GCA_013390005.1 Calyptomena viridis
CGGCACAGCCGCGGGGCGGCAGCACGGCCCCGATCCCCGCCCCGATCCTGGCCCCGGGGCCAGCCCGCACCTCGCTCCTGGGAGACGTGCTGTTCCAGGGACCGCTGGTTTTCCTGCTCCTGCGGCACGTTTCGCCAACGGAGGGCGGGAGAAGGGCGGCCAGCGGGGAGATGTGCTCTGAGCATCACCTCGGCTGTCATTGTAATCATTGTAATGACACTGAATATTTCCCTCCCCCCTCCTCAGTTCCGGAATTAAACTAAGGTTTAAAGTCATAGCAGTTTTCACATGTAATAAGATTATTAATGCTGGTCCCATATTGGTCCAACCTGCAGTCCTCAGTCAGCAGGTAAATGAGCGTAGATCAGAAATAATGATTTTTTTAAATGTCACCTCAATCCAGGCAGCAGGAGTAAGCATAATATTTTTCAGTCACATCCTGATCTCTTCTGGTATTATTTTACCAAAACAGCTTTCAGTAAAGTCGCTGTGATGGCTTCTAAGAAGGCATGCCAAAGGACAGGTATACAGGACTGCAAAACCCTGCTCCCACCCAGTCTCCTTGGCAATCCCATCACGATCACGTAATCTCCTCAGACAACTAATTTCTGCTTTAAATATACTTAGCAATTTCCTGGGCTTGCTATCAGGAAGAGCTATCAGACCTGCACTAACCTACCAGAACAAAACCCTTACTTTTAAATTTGATGTTATTTCTACCCTTGCACTAAGTTTGTGCATTAGTTTCAGCAGCTCTCCTCAACATGTCCACCACCTTGACATACTGGCATCAAGTGTGTGCTTTCCCTTCATTAACCAAACCAAGTAAGTCTTCTTTTGGAACACAAGCTAAACACAATTAGCTGTTTACTTTGGCAACCCTTTTTTCCTCTCNAAGATTATGTGCTATCTGTTACATACTTCTCTTGCTCTGTAATGGACGTTTTCCTAGTAGAAGAATTTTTCTGCACATCGCAAAACAAATGGCTGTTTGGGGTTTTTTCCCCCTGGGTGAGCCGAGTTAAGGCAGGATTTAAAGAGCCGGAGCGGGGGGACGGCTGGCCGCAGCCCCCTGGGGCGGAGGCAGCAGCCGCAGCCCCGAGCCCGGCCGGCAAATCGCGCACCGCGCCTTGGCTGGGCCCGTGACGCAGCTCAACCAGCGGAACTAAACAGGAATAAAAGCGGGAAGAAANAAATAATGATTTTTTTAAATGTCACCTCAATCCAGGCAGCAGGAGTAAGCATAATATTTTTCAGTCATATCCTGATCTCTTCTGGTATTATTTTACCAAAACAGCTTTCAGTAAAGTCGCTGTGATGGCTTCTAAGAAGGCATGCCAAAGGACAGGTATACAGGACTGCAAAACCCTGCTCCCACCCAGTCTCCTTGGCAATCCCATCACGTAATCTCCTCAGACAACTAATTTCTGCTTTAAATATACTTAGCAATTTCCTGGGCTTGCTATCAGGAAGAGCTATCAGACCTGCACTAACCTACCAGAACAAAACCCTTACTTTTAAATTTGATGTTATTTCTACCCTTGCACTAAGTTTGTGCATTAGTTTCAGCAGCTCTCCTCAACATGTCCACCACCTTGACATACTGGCATCAAGTGTGTGCTTTCCTTTCATTAACCAAACCAAGTAAGTCTTCTTTTGGAACACAAGCTAAACACAATTAGCTGTTTACTTTGGCAACCCTTTTTTCCTCTCCCTTCTAATGTTAACACATCTTTCTTTGAGCATGGTTGCACATAAAATACTCCAGCTGTTGTCTCACCAGAGCCTCCTATAATGGCACAGGCATCTCTTCTCTCTGTTGGTAACACCTCAACAAACTGAACCTAGAATTCTGTTTACATTCATATCCATAGCAACATCATACTGCCCCCTTAAAGTCAACCTCAGACAGATCAATCACACATGAAAACCCTGAGGTTATTTGCAGTGATCAGAACTGGGCCCTGAAGGCTCTGCAGGTTCTGCCCACTACACACAAATGTAGCGAATGTAGAGAGTGCCAGAAGCACTCTCCACCTCTTGCTGCCAAAGCCAAAGGTAGCACCTGGCTATTCCTCACTGCTGTTCCTTGCTGCCCTTCCCATCACCACCAGGAAAATGTGATGTGCCAAATGGAAGTTCAGCCTGATCCAATTTCTGCTGATACATCCCAATCTTTCTTCTCTACTGCTGAGCTCCCAGCTTCTAGCAGAAATTCATGTTATAGTCTCCGAGTACACAGCCTGCTGCTCTGCACCGCTGAACATTATCCCATTTCCATGACTCCAGCACAGAGTCATCCAGTTCTTCCTGTACCACAGCCTCATTTGCCTCTTCTGCGAATATTGTAAGACTGTTTAGATAAAATTAACAACTCCATTTACCTGGATCACTTTTCCTTTCCCATTCTCAATACAGGCACTGTTAACACAGTTCACCATTCATGAGACAACAGCAGACCAAATAAATTTTACTGTAAATCTGCAGTTTCACTGATCAGTTCTTTTAGTGTTTTCAGATGGAGATTACGCAGTCTTCCAGTCCCAATGCATGGAGGTCTGTGTTTTCACATAAATGCAACTACCTCATTTCTCATCTGATGACACATATGAGAATAATCAAGCAAAAGTAAAAACTCATATTTTAATTCACACCTTCTTTGATTTTAATATTCACTCTGATACAACAGTGCAGCCCTTGACTATTTCATATCCTTCCCAATATTTCCTGTCCTTATCCGCTTACAATCTAAAATAATCTCAAGAGTACCCCTAAAAAAGTGTTCTAGTGCTTAGATATGGTATTATGCAATTTCTAAAAGACATACAGGTAGCATTCATGCTGTCTCTTTAAGGTGAACTACTAAACAGAAGTTAAAACTCTTGATAATGCTTCAGTAGAAGGGACCCTGAGAATAAGCCTAATATTTTCTAGGGGAACTAAGAAGGAAAAAGCACTTGAAAACAGTATTTAAGAAAAAAGGACAAATAAATGTAAGGGTTTAGTCAATAGACACCATCTGGTGAGTTATAGTTCACCGTTATTTTATATAGCACTACAAAAGGTCATTTTAGGGTTAAAATTCCTTATCCCAAGATGGTTACTGTCAGAATGAAAAGATGTAATGGTCTGAGGAGGAGAAACAGTGAAAGAAGGCATTTGCCTCAAATGAGGCAAAACCCTTCTAAAACGTGCATACTATACCTATATTTATATACCTTGGAAAAAACCCCTGCATTACATTGTGATACTATAGCCCAGGGCAGCATACAACCTATTATACCACAGCCAACATCTTAGGAAATGGATAGCTCATTACATGTTTTAAGTTGTCCTAGCCAAGCAAAACGCAAAAATGACAGAGCTGAAACATTTAGTATGAGACAAGATACCTGGTTACCTAATTTGAAGCTTCAGTTTTGCCCTACTATTTTTAATGGAACAAGAAGAGTTACCTAGTCTCTTTGATTCAACATACTAGGCTACAGAGGTAAGCTTCTTGATGCTTTAAATTCAGAAACTGAAGAACAAATGCTTGTAAACTAAGAAAGAATAAAACCGAAAGTTAAACATATTTTCATGCCAGTGTGTAAAATATGGAAAGTCGCATTAACTTCTTTCAGTTCCTATACCTGGCTACTTCCTCTTTCATTCAAAATTTTCTTCAAAGGCAAATAATGGATCCCTTACAAGAATCATTATATAACACATGAGAATTTGTAATTTGTAACCTGGGGTGATTTTTACTTATATACCTCAGACAAAGGAAGTAAAATAACCAAGTAGCTAGACAAAGGGGAAGACAAGAGCACATGTATTGGAATTTTTTGAGGAGTAGACATATTTTACTTCTGCCACCTAGTGACCAATTTATTCAGATAAAAGCAGTATTTAAAATGTTTCATATTAAAGGGAACACCTTTATGACTCTTCCTCCACCTCACAGCAGTAGCGTTGCTAATCACATTATTCCCAGAGACAAGTATTATACAAGTCATGTCATAGGCTCCTTATAGTAAAGCCCTATAATGCTCATCACTGGAAAGCTCGGAGAGCAGAGTTCACCCTCATTAGAGCTAAGACTTTGAAGGCTGCCTTACACAAGCACATCTGGTGAACCTGTCACACACCATGACTCCAACTCCCCATATAGCTGGCAAAACTTTAAATAATTTCACAGATCTTCACGAGGTTTTTCTAGCTTGCAGGATGCACATTTGTTATTTTAAATGTTACTGATCTGGGATAGAGAGATTTCAAAAATGTTTGATCTGTACAGTCACTCAGTGTCACTGCTGCAGATATGCCTGGCCTTACTTACTGATAGCAATAAGGACTGGGATTACTTAATACTTTCCCTGTGTATCAGAAAACAATTCATGATGCAAAAAGCTATCTTTGAATTCTTCCTGTGCTTCTAAGAAGCAGCCTGTAATAGAGAGGTCACAAAGGGACTAACCACATTAATTTGGAAGAAAATTGATGTAAATATTTTCTTATTCATCTGACCTGTACAATACTCTATGCCCCCACAGGAAGGTCTGTCTTGTATCTTTGTCTGTCAGGAAAGGAATGCTACTTCAGTACACTCTCAACTTGTATAACTTGTACCACAGAGTCCTCGGGTTCCTGGCACTGACTCCATAGTTAAATTTAAAAACACAGGTGTCTCAGCAACAGCAGTTTGCATACTGACATTTTTTCCAGCCACAAAACAGTCCTGTCTTTGACATCACTACTTCATAGTGAATCACTGTTTCTTCTTTTATTTCACTTCAGCACTGCTTCTTTTTCATGGGTCTTTTGGAAAAAGAATCTCAAACTTATTCTAATTTAATTAATTGTTTTTATTTTAAAACAAGGCACATTCCAAGAAGCTTCTTCCTAAACACTATAATAAATAAGAGCCCCTTTTCATAAACCAAAGAAGCTTTTAATGCCTCTCTCTCGTATCGTTTTCAAATATATACCTTCAAATAATGTGGCACAGATCTACCTAGTATCAATGCATTTATGGAACTGTCTTGGACTTATACAAACACCTACATTTTACTGTGGTATTGCAGAGGCAATGGTACAGTAGAACTCCATTAATAATGCTTAAAGTCTAGAGAAAGGCACTGGCCTCACTTTTGCGCTTTTTTAATATCTTTATAAAAGACCTAAATTGGATTCATTTAAGGAAAAAAAAAAGCTGGGTGATGAGGAGGAGAAGGGACTTTATGCCCAATTGACACTTACATATTACAGTCAAGCCCATGGTCTAACTCAGAGGGTAAGAAACCCCCAGCAACAGGACACTATGCTTCCTCCTCCCATCAAAAAAATCTCACACCAAGACAATGCATGGCAGAACTTTTCTTAATTTGATGTCATTATCAATAAATATCCCCGCGATACATGCTTTATCATGAGCAAAACCACTGCATGGGATTATTGTGGCTTTTTATTATCAGCTGTAGTAAATGACTGAGAGCGCTTCCCATTGCCACCTGCTGCATCATCACACTTCCCTGCCAAGTTCTTTCCTGCTTCTTACCTTGTCATCTCTTCCTCTAGCTCTAGATTCCCTTTCACGGCTTCCTGCAGACTTCTCACCCTTGGACACTGCGTGTGCTCTGCCCGCGGGCCCACGGGGCTGCAGTCCTGGGGAGTCTTTCCTCAAAGATTTTCCTTCTCGGTTGGGACGTTTTATCTGAGGTGGAGCCCTAACAAGCAAACACAGCAAAAACATGCTAAAAACAGCAAAAAGAAAAAAAAAAGAGCAACATTAAGAAGGAAGGATTCTAATATTTCATTAACTCCCTTGGGCACTATTACTAAAGCTGCCAGGCCCCTAAGTCTCATCTCCCTATATCTGCAAATCCAGCAACATATTTCTAGATCTATCTGACACCCAAAGTAAGAAAAAAAATGAAAGGAAAAATTAGCAACACTATTAGATCAGTAATTCATACCAATCTTACAATAAACCAACATTCATGTAACAGAAGTGGAAACTATTTAGTGGAAGTCTTGAAATTGTAGTTGTCTCTGACTCCAAACCAGGAGACTGTATTAGGCTACATTCATGTTCCCAAGTTCTACGCAACCAGATGACTTTCCTAGTAAAAGAAAGAAAGAAAAAAAAAAGGCTGTCTAATAGCATTGACAGGCCCCAAAGGAATGAGGATTTTAAAACCATCCTCCTCTGACTTCATTCCCCTGTGTGAAAATGTCAAAACATAAAAATTGCCTTGAAAGCAAAAGCAAACAGAGCCGAACTGTAACCACCTATATTTGTGTACATCACCCACATGTCATAGAGAATTCAGCAGTAGCACAAGGAGAAAGAATTTGGTTTTAAGACTAGGTGTCCCAGTCATTTTGCTCTAGAGATTGTATTCAAAAGACATAACTAAAATAAACAGCCAGAAATGTCACGCAAATTTAATAAGTGCTAACTATTAAATCTTGTTCTGATTCTTGTTTTGACTAACTCCAAATTTGTTAACTCAAAAAACATTTTCCTGGATCATGGCTTAAAGAGAGTATGTTCTTAAACACACTGCTGGATACAACTGCAACATTTTGCTTTGCATGCATTTTCTTCAAACTCAACAGCACAGAACACTGGCTAACTTCCCTTCCTTGTTTGCTAAAGATTTCCATTTCAGCTTAAAAAAGCAGGTGAACTATTGGACCTCCACCTCTAAGCAAGATACAAGAATAAATAAATACATCTTGAACTTTACACAATAACACCACAAAAATTTTGATAGTAATTTCCACCACTCACAAGAGTAATCAGCATTAATTTTATTTTACACTTACATTCTTAGGGATTTTTGAAGAGCAAAGATCTGTTTGATAATCACAAAGCACAGAAAGTTATAAATAAACTTGGCATTTCTTTCCATTAACCAAGATCTGTCATTTCACTCCTCATGTGAGTATACACACATTAAAATTTTCTGCTCTTATGTTAGAAAAATGTTGGCATGATAATGTTATTCTTGTCTGTAAACTGGATCTCTTGTTTCCAACAGCCTGTGTAAAGCTCTATTAGGGATTCCAGGGATTTCAGAAAATGCACAAGCATCTATTTTAAGAAATCTAACAGTTATCTGAAGTTACCTTAAATATGGTTACAGAAGAGAAATACCATGTGTAACAGAACATGTTTAGCAATTAACCTAATGAGTGGATGAAACACAATTCATATTATCTGTAGCTAGGGAGTGATTTCTAACCACCATGTCCTTCAAGATCCCTCAGTTCCAGCTCCTTACAGACTCCTCAGCCATCAATGAATTCATCTGCTTAAATAAACTAAAAAGTTTTCTCCCTGCACATGAGAACTGTTACCAAAAGCCCACTTATCTCTGCAGCAGACTCTAGTTCCTCCTCTTAGTCACTCCCGCTAGAATAAGGGAGTGACTCTCTTTAGAATGTCAGCAATCAATGTGACTGTAGTTTACATACTTTTTTTCTAGTGAATTAGATATTTTCTTTATTACAAATGACTAAGGGGTAAATTAAATGTGATTTTCATGTTACAGAAGCATTCAAAAAAAGAACATAAAATTACAGTGACCCAACTTTATTCCACCTACTCTGCTTGAGCCTCTCATTACCTGTGTTCAGCTGGAACAGGAGGAGGCCAAACAGCTGGATCTCTAAAAGGCTCATCTTGACAGGATACAGAGATGTCTGGAGGTCTGTCCATTTTAAAACTCTCCAAAGTGGTGACAATGCTCTTAACTTGTTCATATTCTTCCACTAATTCTTGTCGGACCTTGAAAAATACAGATGTTATTTAAAAATTGTTACAATTCAAACTTTAAAAAGAACCAAACAGAGAAAGTACTGCAAAAACATATGCTCCCCTCAAAACCAGGGACTCCCAAGCCTTTCTATTCAAAAAACCCCAGACCTATAATGCTGACAGTAGATCTTTAACAACAGCATAAACAGTTGAATCTCTGTTGAGTTTATATTCCTGCTTGTTAATGTCATAACCAGATATGATTGCTAATACAGGGATCACTCTTCCATAACATGTGCTTATGCTTAGATTTATGTTTGCATGTTCACATGTATACACACACTTTTATACTAGTAAGGGTGTTGTTGGCAGATCTACAGTATATTTGCTACTATTTCGGCATAAAAGATCTGATTAGTCTTCAAAGTCCTAGTTATAAAACAGGCCAAATCACTAAAATATAATATTATAAAATTAATTCTGTGAGGGCCTCATACAGTCAAAGCACAAGCCAATTCTTTGGTAGATTGCAAAGATTTGAACAGAAAATGGGAACTTTTAACACCCTATAGCATAAGTTCAAATAATAAGTAAATAAAATAAAAACAACAAGAAATTATGTCTCAGAAAGAAATCATGTTGCAGAATTATTCAGCTGAATTTTATACCTGAAGTTCTATTGCCGCTAATCAGGGAATTAAAAGTGCCACAAAAATGTCAAGATATTTTCTTGGTATTTGTTAATTTCAATTTTCTTCCATGAAGCCTAGGAAAACTAACAACTGTACATAAATTTGCTATATTTTAAGTGATATGTCTTCTTACAAGCTTAAGTTTTGGATGCCGAGGTCACTGGTTCTTAGCATACACCAGCAGCCCAAAACTGCATAGTACATTCTTGGTCAGAAGCACAAGTGTTCAGTGCATTAGCTTAGGATGTGCTAGGATTCACCTGAGTGCACTTGTACTGCATCTTACCTGTCTTCCGCCCATCACTTAATGATACCTTTGATCCTGTGAGACCTTACTTTGGTTTTTACCCATTTTAGGATCACAACACCCAGATGTCACCTCTTCTGCATTGCTGTGCACACCTGGAAATCAGTACTGGCCCTCTGCAGCAAGGATTACCTTAAGCCAATGTGAATCTTGCCTGTTACAGGCTCACAGATGGATCTACAGAGACATCCTGAACATTTTCAGCCACTGGAAAGGCACATAGGCTCTAAAGGTTCTCATGAAGAAACACTACATTGAGGATATATTTCCAGGCTGCCACCAGGCACACTACTGAGTTAGTACACTCCCCAAGCCTGAATCCAAAGCTAGCATCTGAAGTCAGCTTACAAGAAAGCCAAAGAAAGACACCAGACACCCAGATGTGCTCATGTCACACATCCATGTGAAAAAGAGATGGGAAAAATATTGCCTGGGAATCCTGCGACCAGACTTCCTTTTGTGGCAAAGAGAAGAAGGCAACTGAGGACAGTATCAACAGATTTCAACAACGTTGCCTGAAATCCAAACTTCCTACTATGCAGATTCTTAGTAATCAAGACAGTCAAGAGAACAGAGGTCTGCAAATCCAGCCTATCTGATGAAGTTATAACAGCAGCAAATCAGGGAACTTATAGTAAATAGCATCACACTTTATGGCTGTGTACTGGTGAAAAGATGTGGTCACCAGCCTCAGATCTTCCTTTCTCCCTGTGTCCTTGGAAATGAACTATGTTGGGCATGTGCAGTGTGCTCTGTCTAGTCAGCACACTTTTAGAAGCATGCCTCTTCCAGTCTGCTTTTTACCCTCTCATCCCATTTCTCTTACACTCTCATTTGCCTTCTCAGAATGGCATCTTTCCTCACCTGTTCCACTCTACACATTCAAAACAGCAGCAGCAGCCCCCCACTTCAAGGCAGAAAGTGCTACCTGACTTACTGTTTGGTGCTGTGTACTGTCACTGTGCCTACTGCTTGGTAAGGTAAGGCATACAAAAGAATGAATGATTGAATCAACAGCACTCAGTAGCAAACACGTATCACTTCTCTGTAAGCTACAGTTCTAAAATGCTACCAGAGACATCCCACAGCAATTTATTGTTCTGCTCTGTAACGTTTTCTAGGAATTTTCCCACTACAAGGACAAATTAGAAGATTTCAGCAGCACAAAGAAATTCTTCTCCGGTTTAAAACACTATATCCTAGATAGAAATTTAGTCCTAAATGGCATGAATTTGAAAGTAAATTATTACATATAGTATATAAAAGAACACGGATGGGGAATGTATTTTAAGGTTCAGTACAGAGACATGACAATACTACTGTAAGATGTCTCCTCATTTTGACATCAAATAATCAACAGAAATGAAAAAAGGCTCCCATTACCTACTTAAGGCAGATGATACATCCTTCTTGAACTGATTCTTTCTAATAGCAGGTTTTTACTATAGAATTTCTCAGCTGTCTTTCTGATATGGATCTTCCTAAAGAAAATTTACCAATTTTATTGTCACATAGATGTTTTCTTTGTGGAGGGATGGATGGCTGCCTTCCTCTCCTCTCCCACTTTTGCAACTCCAACTCCCACTTAGTTGACCAAGGAAAGCCAGTAGATGTGCTGGTTCGGGATTTTACTAAAGCTTTTGATATTCTTACACTATCCTTCTGGACAAAATGTCCAGCACATCTAGACAAGTCCGTAATACATTGTCTGAACAATTGGTTGAGCTCAACAGGTTGTAGTAAATGGGGTCCCATCAGTCACCAGTGGGGTTCTCCAAGGCTCAATCTTAGGGTCAGATCTCTTCAATGTTTTTACAAATGATCTGGACATAGGAATTGAATGTACATTAAGTAAGTTTGCTGATGACATTAAGCTAGAAGGAACTGTAGACTCCTTCAAGGGTAGAGAGGCCTTACAGAAAGATCTGGATAGACTAGAGAGCTGGGTAATTACCAACCATGCAGGTTTCCCTACAAATGCAGGATCCATCACCTGGGATAGGGTAATCCTGGATCAACCAGGACAAACTGGGAGAAGAGAAGCTGGAAAGCAGCCTCAAGGAAAGAGATATGGGGCTTTGGGTTGATGGCAAGTTGAATACGAGTCAGCAGTGTGCCTTTGCAGCCAAAAGGGCCAACTGTGTCTGGGGGTGCATCAGGCACAGCATCACCAGCCCAGTAAAGGAGGGGATGGATTGTCCCGCTCTCCTCTGCACTAGTGCAGCCTCACCTTGAATATTGTGTGCAGTTTTGGGTGCCACAATTTAAGGACATCAGACTAGTAGATTGTGTCCAAAGGAGAGCAAATAAGATCGTGAAAGGTTTCAAGGGCAAGACTTAAAAGGAGCAGCTGAGGCCACTTGGCTTGTTCAGCTTGGAGAAGACTGAGGAGTGACCTCACAGCAGTCTACAACTTCCTCAAGGGGGGCAGGATAGAGGGGGCTGTTGCTCTGGGGACCAGAGATGGGACAGGAGGAGATGGAATGAAGCAGTGTCAGGGGAAGTTCAGACTGAACCTTAGGAAAAGGTTCTTCACTGAGAGGGTGGTCATTCATGAGAACCCTCCTCAGGAAAGCAGTCATGGAACCAAGTCTTCCAGAGTTCAAGTCATGTCTTAGTCATATGGCTTAGTTTTACGTAGTCCTGTGAGGAGCAGGGAATTGGACTCTACATTTTTTATGAGTTCTTTCCAACTTAGGAATTCCTATTATTCTGTGAATATATGTGACTGTTGTCAGCATGATGCCAGTTATCGACAGAGGCAAAAGAGAAGGGTGAATCCCCAAGGCCCCACATAGTTCTTGCAACAATGCATTTACTTTATCAGAAGCTCTATGTGCATCTGTACAAAAGGAGCCTTAGGTACAGGAAGAACTTGATCATTTCACAGGGCAAAGCAATCTTCTTGCTCATTCCAGATGGGGTAACTATCTTTCCAAACACACAAGACATCCAGCTCAGGCAGGATTGTTCCTTCCCTGCTTTGCTCTCTTTGCTTTCTCATCACACAATCAGCACGCACATTCCCCAGTGTGAGAGCTTCCAGCTGAGTTACAAATGTGATTGATTACTGACTTGGTTCCATCCCTCTTGTCCAAAAATAAATCCAGCCAAACAGCTGCTGTGAGGTACAAAGGAATGATACAGCATAAATCCTCCAGGGCACTGCTCCACAAGTGACAGCCACTTCCTACTCTAGTGCTCCAGGAGCACTGACAGGATTTCTTCTATCAGCCTTCCAAAACATGCAGAAAATTTGGTGGAAAACACCTTTCCAGCACTGACAGCCAGAGTACTGTCATTCAGCTTGCTGGACCAGCAAGGAGGATGGTATCTGAAAACTGAGGGAAAGTGAACCTTTGATGCCTTGGAAGATGAAAATGGATTAACATCTACTATCCATCTCTTAGACAGACCTGAGCAGATCAAACTCTGAAATTCACTCCCTGTTGCTTAGTCAGTGCCTGGCAAACCAACCAACAAAGAAATCTCAATGTGCTCAAACAACTGGACCACAAAGGAAAAGCAGCAATAAACTCCTAGAGGCCTTAAAGACACCGAGTCAGATGAAACAGGTGCAGAATGACTTTCTTGCAGCTGAGAAACAACTCAGACGTGAGCCAAGAAAGGCTGTGCTGTCATTACGGAGTAGACTGAGCAGCATCTTTGAGTGATCAGTGCTACTGTGAAGCAAGCTAGGAAGGCTGCAAACAGGCTCACCCAGTCTTTTTGCTCCCATTACATACACCCTTGGGTGCCAGAGCCCTCAGGGCACTCCAGCTCAGGCTGTAGAGAGCCTGAAGGAAGCCAAGTTAGCAGCTCACTACTGCCAAATAGGAAGAACTCACTTCACTTTGTCCCCCCAACCACACTCTGCCGTTGCTCTTCTGGATTAAATTCTAGCATCTCAATACAGTAAGAGAGCTTGGTAAAATGGCAAAAAAATTGGCCTAGGAGGGTAGAAAGAAAATAAAGGACACTTCTACTGGATTAGCAAGCTGCACTTGCACATTATCCTGTGATCAGCCGAATCCCAGGAAAAAAAAATGTCAGGAGGCACAGGAGAGAGAGAAGCTGGTGTACATTGGAGGGAAGACAAGGTGGAGAAGAGCTTGGGCTCTCTGGGCATGACAGGGTATTAACTGGGTTCTGCTACCATGTGAAACTGTCTGCTCCCCAAAGCCATGCTCTGGTACACCAACTGCTCCTACCAGCCGCACCACCTTCTCCACAGAAGCAGCATTGTGGGCACTGGGTAATGTTGGGAAGCCCAACAAAAAGCTTTTCAGCTCAAGGGATGGCCCCACATTTGTTCTGACATTCTTGCCCCAAGGATTTCCAGTAACCAAGCAGAAAACACATCCTAACATACAGGTATAAAAACAAGGACCAAGAGTTGAGTTCACTCTTTCTTAGTTGTAGTTCCAAAACCAATTTCAGGGAGAACCTCTGTGTTTCACAATCTGACAACTGTTGTACCTTTGACATCACCAGCTTTTACTTGCTATGCCAGACCTTGTACTTTTACACAACTTCCCATAGCAATGAGCATGGGTATTTGTACCTTGGTAAATACAAATAATGTGTGGGATTATTTTTTTTTTAATTCTATTATACTGAAACAAATCCAATCAAATTTCTATAACAGTGTTTTCCAAACCTGAAATTACTGCCTGCAATTAGTGTTAGTTATTCAAGCTCCATTTTTCAAAAAGTGAAAATAACAACTCCCTAAACCATATCTAAAACAGGTGCTCTGTAATACAGTCTGATGCCATGGAGTGAAAGTATAGCTCGTCTAATCACAGCTACTCACAAGTTATAGGCAGAATATTCCTTAATTAATCATGAAGTAACCTATTAAATGCTAACAAAAGAGGCATGAAGCGAAACCAACATAAGCATAGATTGACTGAAATATGTTTAAAATAATAAAAAGTAAAAATTATCCTTTATTCTTTAAGCGAGAGTACAGTGCATCTAATCACCTGCACCAGTGACCATGGTCAATAAGGGTGCCTTGCTGGCTACTCCAAGTGCTCAGAGAATCACTGAACTCCTGCTTCAGCTCTGGCTGAGGCTCCTGTGCTCTCAGCTATTGTGCAACACAAAGCACATGTTTATAACATGCAGCAGGTTTTGCTCGACAGCCGCTGGCCTTGTCATAAGCCAGTACTATCTCCCGGGGGCATGCTCTGCTGTCATTCTGCAGCTGCTGGACTGTCACTGAAGCAGCTTTTTCCTACAAGCCAGCTGTCTAGTAAAAAGACTGCAACAGCCAAGAAACTCTCTCAGAATAAACAGGGAGAATGTCAACACAAGTAAAGTTCACAGTAGTGGTCATGAGAGTAAACCTACCTTTTTGTTGGTAAGGGTGAGTTGCTTGTGATTGTGAATCTTTCCAGTTCCATTCACATGGATGAATATGCCCACCTGTCAGCCAAACCTCAAAGCACAACAAAAGAACTTTTTCTTTTTCAAATGAGCTCAGGAGGCCTAGGAGTGAGGATAAGAATGAAGCTACACTCAGTCCACCCAAGAGCAAGCTGAGAACTCCCTGGATGCAAAACAAGTAAGGGTCTTAAGAACAGGTCACCCTTGATACCCCCAAGACAAGCCAGTCAACAGACAATCAATAGCAATGAATTTTCCAGGGGGTCAGAGGAATTCTTATGCTGTCACATCTCTGCTTTGGTGGACCCTCCAGCATGTCTCTTTTGCCCCATTGCAGTTCTGCGGGTTGTGCGAGACTAGTAACAAAATCCCTCTCCTCTGGTCAGCATTGATTTTGAATTCCCAGAAGCAGTATTGCATGAAGTGTAACTGAGCCAGTTAGTTACTCCCAGGTGAGCAGATGTTAACATGTTCACATTCCTTCTCATCCTAACCATCAGCACCAAGCAAAAGGAATTCTTGTAATCGAAGTGCCCAGTTGCAAAGCTGCAGCTGTCTGACTGTGTGACATGAAATACAACCCATCAAATACTTGCACTAAATATCATTCTGTCCAGACCAACCTGTTGAAATTTGAAAACCGTGACACCTAAGCAAAGAGGTAAATCAAGAGTGTTTGGGAATCTGACTGAAAATCCTAAATACTTCTGATTCACCTCTGCTGCATTGCTCAATAAACTGCTGGAAAAATCCTCTGTACTACACAAGGCAACAAAACAGATCCACCAAGAATGAGGTACCTATTCAGGATATGGCTACAGACCCACCATAGAGAAGAGACCAAATAGAAAGAACAATGGTGCATGTAAGTCATGTGAGTCATGTGGTGCATGTGAGTTAGTCAGCCACAGAGCCATGGCTGGAATTATTCTTTGAGATGTTCCTCATATGTACATTTCTATTTTATGCAGGAATATGTAACAAACACCCAAAATTTAGTCTACTGCTTCAGAAGTAGCAGTAGGACAAACACCCTGTTAGTGTGCTGCACACAAACATACAGAAAGGAAGGGAATCCTTCATACTGTCTGTCAGTGTCCCAGGAATACTTCAGAAGGTTCAGGATTGTTAATGTGCATGCAAACACTACATCCCAGAAAAGAACTAGTTTAAGTAACAGTCTTCTCCTTAGAGCACTTATCTACATGGACATTCATACTGTGGACCACACTTTTATTCCAGTAAAAGACACTCGGTGTCTGTTAGCGATTGCTAAACTCTGTCTCCAGAAGGTAACAGTGGTATTATCCTCTTTGGATTCCTCAGATGATAGAGAAGCTGAAGAACCCAAAGAACAGGCTAGTTCCCTGTGCTAGAGGAGACAGAATTTCAGGTAAAAATCAACTACATTGATCCCCTTAACCATGATCTAAGAGTTGCTCTACTTCTCAAGCCACTTGCAAGCACACACAGGTATGGGAATCTTTTGCTTCTGCACAAGTGGGTTAGACCTGAATTTTGCTAAACTTACATAATATGTATGGCATAACTCTTTAATGAGAATGATCTAAAAAGAATATTTAGATATTATTTTAATATAGTGAATGAATGTTTCTTCTTATCCAACTTTTGGGGGTTTTTTTCAGAACAAGTTGTCTGTCAAGACAGCTTCTTAATGCAACTGACAGTTTGGATGTAGCTGCTGTTGCAGCCGGAAAGTAATGCAAACATCCACATCCACATCATCAGACTCTTAGTCTGTCTCAAAGAGTGAGATAGCACAACAATTATTTAAGAAAAGTGGGTAAGAAAGTAGGTCTATCTCTACGCTGCATGAATGGAAAAGCTAGTAGTTCTAGGGATACATTGTTTGCTCTCAAGGCTGTATCATTTTGCTCCTATAAATGAATGAGAAAGCAAACAGCCTAGGGATGAAGCCCTTCTATGTTTTTTCAGTCATGCTTTTTAATTTTTGGTGTTTGTCCCCAAGGCAAGACTGGCACCAGTAATGGCAAAGCATTATTTTGACAAAGCTCATCTGCTACTGCTGTGTTGGGAAGTTTGAGAATTAACATGAGTGCACAGCATGACAGACACCTCCCCACCTGCTGCTGATCTTTCTGGGGACAGATCTCTAAAGCATTTATGGGACATGGTCAGGGGCCATTCTTCTTTTACATAAAAGAGATAATTTCTGAGAAGATGCCAACTTTAGATCCTCTGCTAGAGAGCCAGCTGCCTTCCCCAGGGAATAATCTTCGAAACTGTGTTAATGGTCCTTTTTTCACTTGAGGCTTATCTCCAAAGAGCAGCACGAATTCCATGGTGCTCAGGCTTCTCTGAAGTAGTTCAAACAACACACAATAGCACAAGATTTGAAGTGACCTTCACAAGGTAAGAACTGTTAAATGTTTAATGAAAGAACCAATGTGATCAGAGGAAACACTAAATACTAAATTGTAAAGACAATGCAGTGATGCAGCTGCAGAATGAGGAAAGTCTCATGCTATACCTTCACATCAGATAGAAGTTTTGCAGGAACAAAGGACATGCATCGGGCACGAACACCTTGTATCAGCACATCCTGGGGCAGGGAAGAGCTTGAATACAAGTACTTGAATGTGAGCATCTTCTATACAACATTCAGCTTACTACATTACCAGGAAAGGTAGGTACTATCACTGCTGCTTCCACATGCACATGCTTTGCAGACAAGTCCTAATAAACAGGCAGACTTCTGCAGATCTATGACAAACACCTATGAAAAGTACTGTTATTACAAAGTCATTGCTAACAGTGGAGTAGCTATTGATACACATATCGATACATTTCACCTGCAGATTACTTCCTTGGCTTCAACAGTACTCTCAGTTTAGCAGGAAGATGGATGTGTGCAAGACTCAGGCTAAGAGTATTACTTAGAGTTCTAGAAACCTGATCCAAATTTGCACACTATAGCCTTATAGCTAACTGCTATTCAGACAACCATTCTAGTGATGGTTGTCAGCTATTCAGACAACCATCCACTCACATCTTAGCTGATGTGTGGACATAAGATGGCCGAAAGATAAAACAGTAAAAGGAAATCCTCGGGTTTTCCAAAGTATGCAATCACAGACAGTATGCACACATGAATAGACCAGGAATTAGACAAACATCTTAAGTGAAAACAACAAAAATATTGATTCAATTTGAACAACAGAATTCCTTTTGAACGCACTACAAAAATTATTTTCCCATAAATGTCAACAAAATGTTGTAAAAGAGACGTTGCAAA
Source organism: Calyptomena viridis (assembly GCA_013390005.1). NCBI lineage: Eukaryota > Metazoa > Chordata > Aves > Passeriformes > Eurylaimidae > Calyptomena > Calyptomena viridis. The sequence continues at coordinate 151,933 of WEIV01015810.1, forward strand.
CTTCACTGAAATACAAGTTCTCTACAACTTAAAAGGTTTGGGGAATATAGTGGGCTTTTCAAATACCAAGTAATAGAATAAAGGCAGCCTTATTTCACTTTACCTGTTGCCATTTGCCCTTAATTGCTGGATCTCTGATCGACTGGCAATGTCTCTGGATTTGCTGGATGACACCCTGGTAATATACCATAGAAGAGTCGTAATTCCCAAGGAGTGCATATTCTCTTCCTTTTTTGGCATTATCACAAATCTCTGCTAAATTCATCCTCACTCAGAAATCTAAAAGAGAACATAATCATCAGAAAAAATGAATTTTACATGCTGTAGAATAACTTAGTGACACTTTAGTTTTGCTTTTTCTCTCCTAGTTGAGTTGTGTCTTTCTGCCCTCATTCCCATCCAGTCCCACTCTGCTACAACCATTCAGGTCTGGAGTATCTCCTTACTAGTCTAAGGTTTCAGATCATGAATCATAACTCTTTTGTAGTCATAAAAAACCCACAACTTCTTTGCTGCCCTTCGCCCCAGTCCTGTTAAATTAGTGCAAGAAAATGAGATGCCTTGTCCACACTGAACCTAACAAACCAAACTTTAATTTGTAGATCACCACAATGTATTAGCAGCCTTCAACCCATGAATCACAAATCACACAAGGCATTAAATTGCTTTTTATACTGGTGTATTACATTAGTGCCTAAATATGCCAACCAGCATCAGGGAAGTCTGTGCTTAGCACTTCCAAGAGCCCTCACCCTAATGAGATTATGATATGGTTGAATGACTGCTCTACTATAGACAAAGTTGAGAGCCTCATTCTGTTCAAATATTCTTTCAAAGTACTCCAACATCCACATGCTGACGTGAATTTTTTCATTAAATTTAACATGTCACTTTGGGATTTATGGCAGCGTTAGTAATCCAAATTTAAGATTCCTTAGAACAGTGATTCCCAAAGTACAACCTTCCCCTAGTCCTCAAAACAGCTTAAGATTTACAGACTCTATTAATGTTTTTATACAAGTAGCAAAGTGCAGCATGACTTTAAGGCAAACCCATAGCCCAGCTTTCCTCAGTAACTGTTCAAGAAAGCAATATAAAGCACAAAAAAGCAATAACCCACACATTCAGAAGTAAGATGTGTTGCACTGCTAAGTTTGTATTTAAGGTTCAAGTGCAAAGCACTGCCTGCTCTTGTATCTGAATCTCATGTGATCCAAATTTTAGGTCCTTACCACACAAAAAGAGCATCAGTTCCTTTCCCTTGTTCTCTGACTTAGGATGGGTGGGGTCCCTCACATTCACCTGGATCTAAACCTCTGGAAATCAAAAATAAAAAATTGAAATTTGTAGCCATGGAATTCAGAGTTGCATTGACCAAGAGGGAGGAGGCCAGCTCAGGAGGGTCATCCACTAGTTGTATTGAGGGCTTGGCAAGACCAAGGAGGTGGAGAAGAAACAGGGAAGAAGGGATACAAGGAGACAGGGCTTGGCATAGCAAACAGTTCAGGCTGCACAGCTGAAGACAGCCTGTGGTACGGGGTACACAGAGAAGAAGCAGATGTAGCAGACAGAAGCCAGAACAGGGAAAAGTAGTCTTTTACACCCTAGTGGGTTATAAAATTGTTAGTAGATTTTATAAACCAACAAGACAAGATAAAGATGGATTAAGGAGGATGTGTCTTACATGGTGCTTTTGTATTCCCTCATGCCTAGCAAAATTCAAACCTCTGACAATTCAAACAGATATCCCCATGACTTTCATTCTGCCCTCCCTGAATGCTGCCTATAGCAAACATATGCTCCACCTCCCTACAATGCCAAACTAGTATTCCTTACTGCTGCCTGCAGCTGCATATCAGCTCTTCTCCACCACCTCGTCACTCCTGCTCCATGCATCCAAGCCACGGAAACCTGCCACCCTCACTTCAATGCACAGGTCACACAGTTTCCACGTGGCTGAAGATTTTGATGGCAAGAACATGCTGCTACCCCACAGGTGATACTTCACCAAACACAGCAAGACATACTGGGGCTTACTTGTCCTCCTGCTGTGCTGCACATTTCAGCTTGCACATTATTCCCACTAGCTGTTAGAAACTCCCAGGCAGGAGAAAACATGAGGTGGAAAGGGCAACAACCCTAATTTTGTTTCTTAGTGCTGCACATCAGCACTGAGACATAGTGCTGAGGTATCTTGACATAGGCAGTATACATTGTTAGCAAGCTCTAGCTTGCAATTAAGACTACTTCATTTTTAAATACAGAAGGTGCTAACTACTAGGAAAAAAAAGTGATGTCACTCACACTGGAAATGGATAAAAAGATATAATCCATTCAGATCTGATGAGTCAACTCATAAATGAAGGCAGCACCACCTGGGACAGACTCTATTGACTGTCTTCAAACACATCAGGTTAGGATGTGCTACACAACCAGCCTGTTGTCATAAAGAAAACAGTCCTCAAATCTCTGGAGGTTTTCCCCACATGTAATAAAAGAGTGAAAGTAAATAAAACATTTCTAAGGAGCTGCTGCGTTCAATTCCTAGAATTCCATTAAACAGAACACATACTTACTTTACAATCTCATTTTATTACAGCCAGTTTCCACCCTATGGGCATGTTTAACTTTCTTTCACCTTAAGGGAGCTGACACTCACACCCAAATCCCCTGAATTCCAGAAAAGTCCCCTGCTCATCAGAGGAGACAACCTCCTTGTCTCTGTGTCTGATGGAAGCTGGGCCAATCCATGGGCAGTAGGCAAGGCATAGGGGCCATGCAAACATGTGCCCACTTCAGGAGAGTTGTTAGACAAGGGAGCTGGGAAGCAGGAGGCAGAGAAATATACATAGTCTTAAAACTGCAGGAGCAAACCAAAGGACACTCTCCCATTTCCATCAGCTACCAAGTGATTCAGGACTTCGAGCCTCATGCTGGTGATGCTGAAGCTTAAGCAAGAGCTTGATGCCCCATATGTCACGCTGGCAAGCTTTATAAACATCAACAATCACTGAAAATTGGAGCATACAGGGAGGCTGGTGGATGTACACCTATCTACCTACTGGACAGTCAATATCTACAGAGCTACGCTGACAAAAGCCTCTGGATCTTTCTCTTGGATTCAGGCACTTCAGATTTTATTTATCACTCACCCTAGACACCAGTGCAGGTCATATAGCTTGAGAAGGTGAATATAACATCACCTATGTACCTGAGCCATGTTTGAAACAGCAGTGGTAGACCTCAGTCTTAAATCAGTGCTTCCCTGGAATCGTGGGCAGTTCTCTGAGATTCTACTGCAAAAAGTATTTTAACCTAATGGCTAAAAATGGTTTAAACAAACTACAAACCTCTTATGCACACCAGTGATGATAATGCTACAGAATAACCAAAGCAAATTAAAACAAATGCATCCAAAATTAAGGAAAAATTAACATAAGGAAGGAATTCTTTCCTGCACTGTTTTCTGGACATCCCACTCATCAGCATCAGAGGTGGGAAGGAAGAATTAGCTAGATCTAGGTGGGGGCTTTTTCATGTTATGTACTCATTTTGTATTACCTGTTCTACATTATATTAGAAGTTCACACAACATCAGAAATGTCCAACAAACCAGAAATACAGAAATCATAAATAATGTGTTTTGTCGTTAATTGGGGGTTTGTTTAAATCTTTGTTTTTCCTACAATACCATAGCTATATCTTTTAAGTAAATATACAGCCAGGGACAACTGTTGTCAAGTACATTTAGAACAACTTATACATTACTTGTGACACCAGCTTTTCATTCTATCATTGCACAGTTCTTTCCTGCACTAGACCGTAACAGCTCCACTGCATGTCAAGATATCCTTGGAGATTCCTTAGTTCACGGATCATTGACAAGAAGAGATATTACAGACATTCATGTCAGCATAGCTGCCACACATGGGGTCTTAAGCCCACTTGTTAAAAACCCTGCAGCAGCCAGGCTAAAAGGTCACAGGGGATATTAATCTCTATTCTTTGGAGCATAAGCTGAGCTGATCCCTATCTGGGGTCAGAAAAGAATTTTTTCTCCCAGAACTAAAGCAATGCGCAATTGAGGAAGATCCAAAAGACAGTCTCTATTTTAACATTAAAACATTATACACAAACATATCCACAGGCAGCTGCAGCGACTGTGTGAATGATAAGCAAAGGACAGCTTGGTCAGCACACTATTCCAAACTTGTGTGCAACATCAGTCAGAATGAATACAGGATGATCCCCTTCAACTCATCTCCCTCAGCACTACCTTCACCACATTGCTACCAGAGGCAGCAAATGCCTTCCCCTATAGAGGGGGTCTGTAGCAGGGCTTTTCCTATTGCTTGATCCCAAATATTCACACTACCAAAACAGAAGGCATCTCTGCTATGTCATTTTTATGCATGTTTTGACACAATCAGTAACATAACTGCATCCCATTTTCTCCACAGGCACTCGACTCTTGCACAGGATGGATGACTCTTATTAAATGAGCTGGTACTCATTTTTGCTTTCCCCTGACTATTGTGTTTCAATAGTCACATCACCTTTTATTTCATGTCTACTAATCAAGACTTTTCTACAAATCAGATGTTAATTCCTCACTGATAGGGCTATACTATACCTGGATTTTTTTGGACGTGTCTTTCCCTGATCAAAATTTTATCCAGGCAAAACAAAAACATTCCACAGCTCCTGGAGATTGCTGGACATATGCTCTCACATCATAGCAGCTCTGCAGTACTTCTGACTGGACAGCAGAACATCTGGAAAGGCCTGGACATACACGGATGAAGATTGGTAACTAATAGTTTCTCGTTTTCTGTAAATCAGCCGTGCAGCACCATGTCAGGCATCCCAAAGTGCAAGGCAAGAGACCCAACTAACGTCAAAAGACAGAGTCACACTGTTAGGCACCATCTTCTGGAATACAGTGCTGAGGTGTGACCATACATCTTCCACTTCTACCAGACAGAGTAAGGATGACACTCTGTCACTGCACAACCCCAGAAGAGGTCAAATATCACACAGAGCAAATCAAGGAAGTGAATTTGAGTGTTAAGAGGTTTTGATTTTGGGGTATATCCACTTTTTGTGTGTACCCATTTCCATTATCAGAGTCTAAGCAACAAACTGAAGTTCTTCTTTCCTCAAATTCCTCTTACTCCTCGGAAGCTTTTACTTACAATTAATTGAAACCTGCGGTTTTTAGGTTATGGCCATATTGGTTTTGTAAGCCAGCTTTGACCAATTTCAAACACCTTTCTCTCCCCGGATAATGTCTTCATCTAGAATAGCACAATGATCCTATTTTCAGTTGTCTCTTCAAAGCTAAAAGTTGTTAAAATAGAGACATGTAACAACATGGCAATGCCTTACCTGGAAAAGCATAAACAGCAATACTAACTGGAACATTCTCAGAGGAAGAAAAAAAAACTTTTTCTCTGCATGACATGCTATTCCTACTAGAAGACTACAGAAGTCTATTTCCAACTGAAATACAGACTGTATTTTTTTCATGTGCTTGATGTATTTTACTTGATTTTTAAGAATAAGTTATTAAAAATGCAATCATTCAAAAAATTTAAATAAGTTTTTCCTGCTTTATTATAAAGATTATCCCTTTTATTTTGGACTTGGGTGCAGAACAACTGGTTTTCATTTCTAATAATTAACTGCCCTTGTTCAGAAGCAATCACTGATGCTGCAGACAGTTATCAGGCATTATGTTTGCCTGACAAAACCAACATTTTAACTGATCATTGTCAAATTAAATACAAACAAACAAAAGGCTTGCCAAGTTCCACAGCCAAATCCATCTTTCCCTGTTATCATGGCTTTGTTTAAACATGCTGCTGTGGTCCCGTGGACTGGTGTGGAAGCTAACGATCATGACCTCACAGGATCACGACTCCTGTTAGGTCTACAGATATGAATGTGGCTCAGTTCCAGCAGATTTGGATATAAACTACATTTAAATGAATCAGAGATGAGAAGTGTGCTATGGCAGTGCCCTTTTTTTTTCCTTTTGCTGTGTGCATCAGCAGTGAGATGAATGGCTACAACTGCAGCAGCGGTGCCGGGGGTTGCAGCAGGTGATGTCATTGAAGTGTTCATGCCCCGTTCTTCTTCAAAGCACCACACACATCGGATAACATGTACACACACACCTGGGAAACCCAGCACCGAGGGATCTCTCAATTCAGTCAACTGCTTTCTGCTAACTGGTTTTTGGTTTCTGTGCACTGAAACTCTGTTTTGCAGTGGCAGACGTGGAGTTAATGGGGAAATGTGTATGGAAGTGGGAAGAAAAGGCAGCAGGCATGCAGGTCACAACCTATTTTTGTGTGGAATCTTCTGAGAGCTAACTTGGAACAGAGAGTTACTTTAAATGCAGGGGAAAAGAAAATCATCCTCAAATAAAACAGAAACATTCACCACAAGTTAAAAGTAAATACATAAGAAACCACTAAACAGTTGGTCACTGTTTTAATTAGAGATTAATTTAGAGATTTAAATTAGGGATTTAATTAGTTTGGTGAATCAAACAGAAAGCATCCTGGAGAATGAAATGGCCATTTGCAGAGCCTTTAAACTACAATTTTCTGAAGAACTAGAAGGAGGAAATCAGAGACGGCTGTGCTATTCCTAAAACCGACTGCAAGCCGCATCCTTCTCCAAGCATCTCATGCACCAGCTTCAGGCACATCCATATCGTCACGTCACCGTTACTTGGGGTAATGAGGTATTTATCAGCCAGGCTGGGTAACAGAGAGGAAAATAGCCAACACAAATGCCATGGGGCACTCTGGAACTCTATACAAACACAGTTCAGGCAGAGAGAGGCTTGCTAGCTTCTGCTCCATCTGAGCCCTGCTGGACCCAGGCTGGCTCCACACGTCTACCTCCCCTCCAGCACAGCCTCCAGGGCTTCTGGCATTAGTACCACATCAAACCCAAGCCTGTGTTCACATGGGACCAGCCCTGAAGTGACAATTCTGCCTCTGACAGAACGCAGGCCCCAGACACCTAAAGGATTTTGCAGGGCCTGTCTGGAGCTCAACAAAGTGGAACTTGGCAGAAGTCCATAATCGCTCTGGTCCTTTGTGCAGCCACTTGCTTCTCTGCATATCATGTGTGTAAGCACTTCTGGTAGAGCAAACATGCCACCAAAGACTCCCACAATGGGTCTGAGCAGGGCCAGGTTGGGTTCAAAGTGTTTATTAGGTCGGGCTCTGTGCCAAAAAAGGCAGTTAAACTGCTCTTACACCTGGCCCTGGATAAAGCACACCCATGTTCTCCCTGCACTGCAGCTCATGAACCCTGTCACACCATAGTCAGCTCCACAAAGACTCAGTTCTGCTGCTGCTACATTCCCAGTGCAGCCAATCTGCAACCCAGATAAACTTTCCATGAATAACTGCAGGTTTAATGGACTCACACGTGTGTTTACAACCCTGACTCATATGGTCAGAATTTTTATCTAAATACTTTTCCACCTTTTGAACTCCCCTCTGAATTCCAAAGAATTGGGTCTTTAGGACTAAGAATGTCTATTTCTTAATTAGAATCTTGTTTTTTAAAATTCTTCTAAAGAATAGTATGTATTATTCTAAATATACATTAATATGTATATTGCTCTTAGCGCTACAAATATCAAGTCTTCAGATTTCTCAGCTCATCCCCAGAAGAATCAGCTTTTTTTTTTTTTTACACTTATTTACACAGAAAACCAGATAAAGGCCTATTGTTGTTTTGTTGTCTTTCATTTACTTTTCTATCTTGAGATTATGATTAGCTCAGGGCAGGATCCATTTCTCTCCATTACCTGCTCAAAAGCCTGAGTCTCCAAAGGCAAAGCAGCCTGGAATCATGCTGCAGCTGCAATGTTCACTTCTGCAATCTGGCAAGTACCAGGACCTGCAAGAAGCCTAAGCCTGCCTAGGATGTAGCTGATACAGGGGTGGGGGGAAGGGAAAAAAAAAGAAATCACTCAACAATTTGCAAATGCAATAAAAGACATCCATTGGTAAGAAACTCATCTCTGTGACATGTGAAGCTGTAGTAGGAATGGACATTCAATATTCACATACAAGGGAGTATTAATGCAGACTATAAGATACAGACTTTCATAAACATGTATATTTTAAGTACGATACTGAGAGAAACTATAATTTTATTCCCCCTCATGGTTCTTGGAAAATACAAGATAAAGAATAACACTAAAACCATAATAAAAGGAAATGGAATGAGGAAAGGAACAAATGCCAATACTGACATCATGACAGAAATGGGGGGAAGGAATAGAAATGTAGCAAAATTATTTTTAAACAGTAACACTGTGTGGCTAGACCACCTAGTGCAACAAGCTCAAGAGAGCCTAAGCATGGCCGTAGGATACATGAAACTGGAAACTATATAAACTCAACTGTTTGGGGAAACTTTCCAGGTCTCCCTCTGACCACTGCCTTCCCCGTACCCATTACCCACCCCCAGGTCTGCTCTGCCTTCTGCACAGCCCTCCCTTTCCATCTTCTCTGCCACTCCTTCCTTCAGCATTTCTCTCCCTTTCCATCCATCCACCTATGTTCCCATGTGCCGCTTTCCTGGTATTCATTCTATCCTCAACCTCCAACAGAGTCCTCCACTGGCATCCACACGCCATCGAAACCATCCTCCCTCCGCCGCACGCCAGAACCGCACTCCCCCACCCCACATCCATGCATCCTGCACCACGCCTCTCCTCCGCCTCCCTCCCGTGCGCCCCGCACCGCNCCCCCGCCCCCCCCCGGCGCCCCCCCCGCCAGCCGCCCCTGCCACACCGCCCCTCCCTCCAGCCCCTCCCGCTCCGGCAGCGCCCAGGGGCTTCTCCCTCGCTGTTCCTGGCGGACGAGCCCCCTAAGCGCCCCCGTTCAGAGCGAGCCTCCCCCTGCACACACGGGTCTCCTCCGCAGCACCCATCTCCCCGCTCCGCCGAGGGCGCTGGGGGCTGTAGTTCCCCCCCGCCGCCTTTCCCGGCAGCCCCCAGCGCCCG
>WEIV01015810.1:161096-246428 GCA_013390005.1 Calyptomena viridis
CCTGAGCATCCCGGGCGGAGGCGGGCGAGAGCGTCCCGCTTTTGCTGCGGGAGCTGGAGCGGCGCAGTGCCCGGCCGGGGAAGGAGGGAGCGGGTGCCGGAGGAAAGTGGCCGGGCTGGCTGCTGGCCGCCGGCCGTGCTCTGCGCTGTGCTGCGCCCGTGCTGGGGCCGGACTGGCTGAATACACAGGATCACGGGATGGGTCAGGTTGGAAGGCACCAGAGTGAGTCGTCTGGTCCAACCTCCCTGCTCAGGAAGGGCCATCCTAGAGTACATGGCATAGCATTGTGTCCAGACGGTTCTTGAATGTTTCCAGTGAGGGAGACTCCACACCCTCTCTGGGCAGTCTGTTTCAGTGCGTGGTCACCCACACAGTCAGTAAAGAAGTTCTTCCTCGCGTTCAGATGGAACTTCCTGGCATCAGTTTGTGCCCGTTGCCTCGTGTCCTAGTGGTTGGCACCACAGAGAAGAGCTCTGAATTCACGCTCAGGGTTCGTTCACACTCCGAACGCAAACCTCATCTGCCTTCACCCCTGCTGAGGGAGCGGCCTGAGAAAGGCAGACTCTGTGCTTGTCCTGCCTGGAAATGCAGAAGGGCACTGGACACCATCTTTGCTATAGCAGTTTAATTGCTTTTAGAGTACAGTACAGTAAAGTAAACAGATTTAAGGATTTGCCCGCTCTGTTCCTAGACCAGTGAATATCTTGGTGAGTATCTTGGTGATCACAGGGTGGCACCACCCTGTCTCTGTTGTCTGCTGAGGGTCAGTGTTGCTTAGCGTTTCTGAAGCGTGCAGCTCACTAATATGAGCAGCCTGGTCTCCTGCAAGGAGAGCCGTGCAGTTATAAATCTTTCTAAGATGTAATTTCACAGTTAATGCAAGCGAGCCTATGTCTGTAGTGCCACCAAAAGGGGCAGTCCTGCATTCTTCTCCGATAATGGCCATGCCTTCCTGTTTGTTATTTACACCACACTAACACCGATGTTGCTATCTGGCAAGGCAAGCCTGAGATCTGCTCCTCCAAAAAATTACCCAAGTTCAGCTGGACAAAGTTCTTTAATTAGCTGAGCCTGCAGAGCCACCGCAAGCACAAGGAAGGCAGAGCAGCAGATCTGGAGGCAGTAACAGCCCATTGAGATCCTAGTGGATCCAAGCCGCATTTCTGTGTGCAGCTGCACCACTGCAGCGAATCCTTATTCTGCCTTGTGACAGCTCTGAGTTTCCAGGTGATGATGATCTTGTGATCACTCCTCATAGTAGTATGTGATGTCTCTGAAAAATGTCTGTTGTAGTTACTTTAAGGTAGCAGCATGAGGTTATATCTCACAATAAGGTTATCAGAAATGTTAACTGACACGAGTGAAACAGCAGGGATTGAAACTAAAAGCTCAGTACGCCTCTTAAACAATACAGCATGTGTGAATGTGTCACTCGTATATCTACAGATCTTGCTTCCCTCAAATCGTGCAGAGATTCTTATGTTTTTGTGACTATTTTAGAACTGGGGCCAAAATCGTGATGAATTCATAACAGCTGCAACTCTGGCTTCCCCTTTTTCCAGATTTCTTCGAACTTGCCTGCCCAAGATATCAATTCCTTCTGGTTTTTCACATACCCAAAAGCATAGATGCTGTGCAGACCTTACAGAGTTCAGTGTTTCTTGGGGAGAGCAGATGATAAGCAGGCTGTTCCCAGCACTGCCATAATATCCCTTCTTGATAGACTGTAGACCTCTTATCACATTAAGCAACACATTAACTGCTTTGTGTGAGGATTCATCCCTCGGCTAGGAATTGTGATGCAAAGAAGGTTGGTTATTTGGTCATGATCTCTATTTGGTTGGTTGGTGATTTTTTCCCCCATCCCATTTTTAGTAACACTTGAATTGAGTGGGGCTGCTTCCTCATGGCAGAGGGTACCCATACTACCACTGGCCTCCTGCTGAAAAGCAGTTGCTTAACACTAGAGCAATACCAGTTTCAACCTAATTGGATCCCCCAGAGGGAGATTTTGGTATGCATGGGTCTACACAATTTCCCAAGGTACGCTAAGTGACTGGGTCAGCAAGAAGAGAACTGTATCTCCAGGTTCCTAGCCGTGAACGCTAGGTATATGTAAGAATCATAGGATAATTCAGGTTGGAGGAGACCTCAGGAAGGCATCTAGTCCAGCCAGACAATCAGAATAAGTCAGAAGAATGACAGCCATGAGCATGAAATTTCATAGCCTTTCCTACTGCTGCCGTCAAACTCCATCAAATCTGGCTGGAAAGGTGCAAAAAATACTGCTTCCCTGACCATCTATTCCACCTCCTTACTGAAGGTTCCTGCCTCCACAACAGTCCCTGGATTTGAAAACACTAATGTTTCTAATCCATTTTAATACAAAATATGGCATTAAAGTTATCTTTATGAGCAGTTTAAGCTAGTTTGCTGGACCTTGTTTTGAAGCAGCTGGGACTACTGCATGTGTTTCATTCCATTGACCCTGCTGTGAGGCACTAATGCCAGGCAAAGAGAAGGTAAGAAATTGCTGGAAGGGGGTGTGACACCTTAAGCCACTGAAGCTTGTTCTACTATTAGTATATTCTCATGGCTTACATCTTTTTATTTTTTGATGGAGGCTACAAACCTAGCAGCTCTGGATAAGACATGATGTTGGTGGGTGTCAGCAAATGTGGTTAGGCAGGATCCAGCTGTGGTGGTGGAGAAGAGCATTACTCACAGCCAAACTCCAGAGACTTATCATGCCCCTTTCCAGCAATCTGCAAATCTGCCAGCAGAGCTGATTGTGTGCCCTCTTGCTCTGATTTATTCTAGTCAGTTCAATCAGAACCTGATATAAATTGATGTAACGCTTTTGCCATGAACATTAGGTTTGGTTCAGAAGTGTCTCTTCAGCTAGAGTAATTGCAGACACTGTCGGAGAGGTTTAAAGCTAGCCACGCATAGGATCTGTGTCAGATTAACAAAACCGGTTTCTGGATTGATTTGGTATTTTACATAAATTCCATTGACTACAGGGCTGGCACAGGCTGTTAGTACAAAGTAGCAGGGAGCTTCATTTGTCACCTCCTCCCCCACACAAAGTTCTGCAGAAGAAGGTTGAAAACATATGAGAAACCTATGAATTATGAACTGCCCTTTGCTTTTGTCTTGCATTCCCCTTGAAATTATATTTAACTAGACTACAGGAATTATTGTGTCTTCATAATAATCTTTAATGCTCACATGCAAACATAACTCTTTACCAAAGGTCTAACAGGCCACATGGAGAAATGCTGTAATAATGGAAAGTGAAAGACAATAGGGAAGCAATACGGTTGCATGTTACATATTCATGGGCATTAACCTTCCAAGGAAAGTTATGCATAAGTCAGTAAAGGCATCAGTAGACTGTTAATTTTCATGCACACATAGTAATTGTTCTGCATCGATATTTTTATGGTATGGTAGTTATCAGTATGACACATCCACCAATTTCTCTCCCAGGAAAGAACCTCAGAGCCTAAACCTTGAGAAATTGTGATGGGGTGGCAACAAAGAAAGATTTAGTCAACGTTTCCCACAAGGCACATCTTAAAGTGCTGTTAATAGAGAACAGTTTAAGGGAAAGCAGTTGATTCTCAAATGGGATTTCAATTAAGCCAGAAAGTGAGAGTAGGAATGACATGGGTGTTTTTATTTATCTGGTCAGTGTAGACATCTGTCTTGGAGATCTCTGCCTCTGAATTAGCTTTCTTCTTAAATGAGAAAGAGATACTTTGGGAATACAATTCCCGTTTTGACCAAGGTAGACTGTGCCCTGAATGTGTTTAATTTTTTTCCAGAGCTTATAGCTGACCTAACTGATCAGCATAAATATGTTTGCACTGTAGATGCCTAAAGATAGGTGAGAGGAGTCCCACCCAATATATGCGTTGCATTGTTACAACCACAGAGAGGGAAAGCTGTCATGGTAGTTTTGAGTATGTTGACTAAAATGATAAAGGACAAGCCAGGGTCACATTAATGGAAAACACAGGTGCAAGAGAAGACAGATCTTTAAAATGGGTTGAAGCTAGCCCACAGTACCTTGAAAAAAACCCCCACCTGTTCTGCTTTGAGTCTGCAGGCAGAAATTGGAAGAATTAACAGGAACTAGGATATTGTGTTTCTTTTCTGTGTATACTCAACATGTAGAAGGATTTTGCATATGTTGGAGTATTACGCTTTGGAGAAGGAATAAGAAAGTAGCTCAGAGTAGTCAAAACAAAGAGAAAACATGAGAGAAAAGTAGACTCAGGCCCAGGGAGCTGTGTGTCAGCAACTGTTAAGTGAAAGCCTGGACAGGGAAAGAAAGTTTATTCACACCATTTCAGTTCTGTGGCAGACCACTAGACGGTATCAAGTGGCAAAGTTCCCTTAATCTGTCTGCCGGTGTTGAAAACTGAGACAAAATCTTTTGTGATGCACTTTTGTCTGGCAGTACAACTCTTTCAGGGTACAGTGTGAATTTTAAGCTGTTTCTCTGGAGTTGCACACTGCCCCATTGCAATAATTTTGAACCTCGCTGGCCAGTTTCTACTGCGTTTGCAAAAGGAGGTCTTAGGGAGTTCTTTTTGGTTTTTTAGTAAGTAGCACAGTAGAAAAAATGGGGACAGCTGGTGCCACTGCTGAGCACAAGGCAAGCTGCCCAGTCTGTCTATGTAAAATGACCGACAGCTCCCCATTTAGGACTACCTGCAGCACCTACTTCTGTGCACAGTTGCAATACCATGTATGATCCATAGGCAGCTTTATTGAAGGGACGAGGGCTGAGTGGAAATGGATACAAAACCATAGGATACTGGGCTTTGATAGTTTGAACCAGTTACATCAGTTGAGCCTGTTAACTTAGGCACGGCTATTAATTTTAGGTCATGCTGGTATATATTATACTTATCCCTCTGTAGATACTTTTCTGACTAAACAGTGGCAGTTTCAAATAAGGAAGCTGTTGGGCAGCTTTTTGCACACACTGTTTAGATGCCCAAACCTCTAGAATAAACAAAGCACAGTCTAATACATACTAATGGTTTGCCCAACATTTTTGATTTCATGGGGATGTTAGTTCCAGTTCTGCAGTGTGAGATACTAGAAAATTAATTTGGTTTAACGATCCACTCCCATAAACATATTCATCCAGAACAGAAGATAGGTACATTTAAAGAGCATTTGTTAACGTAACAGTAGTCCTTCTAGGACTGTCTCAAATAGTCCTTTGAGTAGTGCTGTGATCAATGGCAGTGAGGGTGGTTACATTGGAGAAAGATGCACTGAAAATTTGTGTTCTGGAGTGTATCTAAGTATCAAGATTTTGCAGGGCAGGATGTAATCCATGCATCTGCATTGAAAGAACAATTTTGCAATTTCTGTCGTTTATTCATAACTTTTTAAACCCCCATCACTGAATATGTAAAAAGTTCTGAACGGGTAGGATCAATGTAGTATATGGAAAGATGCAATTACAGATCAAAGTTCCTAATTGAAAACTTCAAAAAAGATGTTTGAGGAGAGCAAGCAAGTTAAATATATGCTGGTGATCCTTGTGAAGAATCTCTTTTCCTTTTCTGGTCCCCTAACATGATTAGTACAGGGAACTTGCAGTGGTTTCCATGTGAACAACTTAATCTGGTTCGTATTTTGAGAGTAAAATTAGAAATCTTTTTTTAACTTCAAAATTTGGACCATAGTTGAACAATGTGCATTTTGTTAATGTTGTTCATTTATCTAATAAATGAGAAACATGATCGTGTCAGTAGAGGATCGATGGCACAAAGAACAGTATCTCATAAAAGAACAGACATTGGTATCACAGCTTCGGTTAAACATGTTTTAAACTATTATAACATCCCATTCACATTCTCAGGGGGAATATTCACTGCCTACGTTTAAACATCTAACTTAGATGCCTAAATTAGGAGGCTTGTCTCCCTAGATGCCTTGCATAGTTGAAGGAGTGAGAGAGACTCCTCCAGAGAGCAGTTCAGACTGTTAGTTAGGCTTCTGCTCTGAATTATCATCTAGAGGAGCCTCTTCAACTTTGAATGCTATTCTGCGCTATTCTTTGCATCTTTTCCTTGGCAACTAAACTGACTTAACTGGTCTCCACCCCTCAGCACTTGTTCTTGCCTTCCACTTTACATATTGCTCCATTGCCTGTACTAGTACAGCTGTTGATGTGGTGGCACTGCCAGCTAGGTTGGTGGAATCATCTGGGTTAAAAGGAACCCTGCAAAAGAAGGTGTAACTTTTAACCTGGGTCATGTCTGATTTTGTTTGTTGTGTGACCTTGTATCAGGTCATGCATGTCTGAGGAAGGGGTGAGTTTTAGCAAGGGACAGAAATGTGCTGTTGAACTTGGGGGCATATTTGCCAAGTGTGCTACCAAGAAAAAGATCTGTTTAACTTTTGGGATGTAAGTTAAGGAAACTGAATCTTGTGTCTAAGCATTGTTCAAACACATGATTTTTATACCATTGTAGTTTCACAAATGTCATAGAAGTTTGTCATGATTTGCGTAGTTGTAAGAAAGATGTAATCCAGCCATATATCTCTGTTATCTATGTAAAAAATGGCCATAATTTAAGCAAAATTATTTGTAGGATTTACAAATGTACCATGAAAAGGTATGCTAAACTTTATAAATAAGCCTAGAAGCATGGTGTTGCCATTAACATAGAGCAGCTGCAATCAAGTTTGAGTAGCTTTAGAAGTTCAGCACCCAATAGCAAGGGCT
The DNA here is from genome assembly GCA_013390005.1 of Calyptomena viridis. Classification (NCBI taxonomy): domain Eukaryota; kingdom Metazoa; phylum Chordata; class Aves; order Passeriformes; family Eurylaimidae; genus Calyptomena; species Calyptomena viridis. The sequence goes on from WEIV01015810.1 coordinate 167,857, forward strand.
GCTAATGTTTCAACAGACATGCTGGATGCAATGTACCCAACTTTAATGGTTAACAGTGCAGGCATCTGCTCATAACCGTGTTGTCTTAAATTCTTTTCAAAATCAATGGAAAATCTGGTAATGCCTTTTAAATGGTGCTTCATATGACCCAGAAGAGATATGCATATTAAATGTGAAATACCTACATTTGCCCAGCTGAATCCCACCTCCAAGGCTGCTCCTTGTACACAGAGCGCTGCTGATTACAAGCAAGGTTCAATTGCCTTGTGTGCTAACCTCTAAAACCACTCAGGCTCAGCTGCTAATATGTCACTACAACTTCATTTTCTGATTATTAAACTCATTCCATTTCAGAGAGACTTGATACCACTAGTGACCATCACCAGGACACTTTTCCAGTCTCTGGCAGTTCAGGTATTTCATATTGTTACAGAATTAACCATCCTGTTATAAGACAGTATGCTTTTAAAACAAGCATGTATTAGGAATGCTAGCCACAAACCCAATGAGGTGAGAGAACTAGTAGTAGTTTTTAATAGTTACTAAGTTTTGCATGGCATCTTGTACTGCATTTTAAAGTTCAGTAGTCATCATGTTGGCATCTTACTAACCTGTGAAAAGATTGTTTAATTATATTTATCTGTGACCTTCCATAGCTTGACTTACCTAATTGCTTCTTTTAGCTGAACTACTCACCTCTTTCTGATCCTTCTCTATGAAAGTAAGAATGAAAACATTCCTAAAGAATCAAGTAAGGAGAAGCTAAAATCTGCAAGGAAGCGCAGCTGAAGCTAAACTTCTATATGCTAGGCTGGAGCTAAACCTATATGTGCTGTTGTCCTCCTAGGTGCATTTCCTCATTCAAGTAATGTTCATATCACCTTAAAAGAAAAAAAAATTGAGAGGGGAAGTATTGTATTTAATTTTCACATTCAATGTACTTTTAAATGTAATGAAGTTACAAAATGGGCCTCTCATGGTTTTAACCCCAATAGGCAGCTCAGCCTCACACAGCTGCTCACTCACTCCTTGCCCAGTGGGTTGGGAGGATCAGAAGGATAAAAGTGAGAAAACTTGTGGGCTGAGATAAAGACAGTTAATAAGTAATGCAAAAGCCACACAAGCAACCAAAAAAGATTAAGGAATTCATTCACCACTTCCCACAGGCAGGCAGGTGTTCAGGCATCTCCCAGCAAAGCCAAGCTCCATCACAATTAATGATTACTTGGGAAGATAAACATCATCACTCATTCCTCCTTCTTCCCTCATTCCTCCTTCTTCCCTCAGCTTTGTACGCTGAGTGTGACACCACATGGTATGGGATATCCCTTAGGTCAGCTGGGGTCAGCTGTCCCAGCTGTGTCCCCTCCCAAAAACACGTGCACCCCCAGCCTATTTATTCACTGGCAAGGTGATGTGAGAGGCAGAAGAGAACTTGATGCTGTGTGAGCCCTCCTTGGCAGTATCAAAAACATTCCTGTGTTAGTACTGTTTCCAGCACAAGTCCAAAACACAGCCCCATACCAGGTACTGTGAAGAAAATTAACTTTATCCCAGCCAAAATCAGTACAGAGCCTTAACTGTTCATGTCCTTTTACAGTGGTGAAACACATGTATAACAAGAGTACTTGTGCGTAAGAAGATATAAGATTGAAGTTTCCATAATTACAGGTTACAGAAGAAGAACAAAGGTTATTAAAAGAAGTTCTTCCAAGAGCACAGGAGAATAATATTCTATGGATTTCTCAGAATGGAGAAGGTGATCCTATGCTGTTTCTTCTTGTCACCTTTACCATTTATATTCTTGGTTTCTGTTTTGCTGATACACAGAAAAATCCCCCTCCTGCTGAGACAGTCCTTGGGACCTTTCTACCTGATGAAAGCAGCCATCAGCATCACTGTTCAGTGCAGTGCTGGTTGATATGGGCAGACAACCTGTGCCATTACTTGCAGTGTGTATCCACAAAAGAGAGGGAGCGGTTTTCCATCCCAAGGCTCAGCGGTGCATGCTGACTCACACTGAGGATGCTTAGGGCTACTACAGATAGCTCTGTCTGTGCCACATAGCCCTGTACCCTGGATCTCATATGTACCATGTGGTGTCCCTCCTCTGCATTTTCAAGAGTGCAGAGCCTGGGGGAATAGTGTTGAAAGGCAGCGTGGGGTCTGAGAGAGCCAAACATAATTTCTTGGCCTTATTGCTATTTGGAAGGAATCCTGAGAGTGAACTACTCAAGATCCACACCTTATCTTGAATGCATGGGATGTACCTGAACAGGTCCTCAAGGACAGTGCTAACAATTAAGCAGATGGGAAGGTTGGGTGCTCAGGCTTTCTCCCATGACCTCAGTGTGGGACATAGTGCAGACATGTCACAAGTGCTCAGTTCTAATCCTGTGGTGGGATGAGTACAATATAAACACACAGATTCAGCCAGATTAGCTGAGCACATGTGTTATTGTATACAAACATTTAAAGCAGAAGTGGTTAATACCATACATCAGAAGCACCTTATTCTTTCATATATACTGCTGAAATAAAGCTGCTTACCTTCCTAGCTTGTAGCTCTACCTGCAACTCAGCAGAGCTTTTGACTGGGTCTTAGATCTAAAAATAGAATTTTCCTTCCTGAGATACCCTACACTTCAGTGATATTCTTAGTAGGAATGCAATGCAAAAGTGGAATAGATTATATTAATTGCTGTCTAGGAGCTTTCTATCCACTGCATAAGAAATATTCCTTGCATTCTCCATCACACCATATGGCCTCTAAGTATAATGTGATAAAATTACTAATGCAGGGCAGTAAATAACATTATGATTATGTGTTATGGGTGCCACCTCATATGTGCACAACAAGTAATTATAGTTGAAATGAGTAATGAAAATTTGAGTGTTATATGTAGGAATATATTAGAAAGGACAAAATTTGTCATTAATGATAGTAATTATCTCATCTGACTTTGTGGATTCAATAAGTAGGTGTCCATACCAAGCCAGTCATCTGTGACTGCATCTGTGATCAGCAGAGAAAGGAGCAGGGACTTGAGAAGATGAATGGCTTCTCATCTCTTAGATAAACATTTTCAGAGGACTGCATCTCAAAATACCACACAAGCAGAAAATCTTCAACAACATCTTCCAGACAGGAAAAAGAGAACACATCCAGAAAGACCTGGTCACACATTGTAACCTTTATCAGATGAATCTCCCAGTCTATTCTCCACTTCAGTGAACAATCATCAGTAGCAAAACTTTGATCATATTTATTTAAGCCATTTTTTACATCTTCCAGTGATGAAAGTTTCACCATTTCTCTAGGCAATCTATACCAGTGCTTAATTTTCCTTAATCCTGGTCAGTTGTCTAGTGGTTTAATGTAAATCTCCTTTGCTGCAACTTATCCAAAATTATTCTTATTCTAATAGATGGTCGCAAGTTTATTTTATTCTTCTTTACAAATACTTTTCACATATTTAAAGATTCCCCTGCCCTGAGTTTTGTCTGTTCTTGACATCATTTGTCTCTTGACACTGAACTGAAGTACTAGTAAAGTGATACTAGTAGGATTTATGTAGAGTTTAACCTTCCCTCACCTACCCCTTCATGGTCCACAGTAACCTCAGTGGTCCACTGGATCCATGATGGCACTGATGCATCTTGCTGCACTCACAGCTGCAATACCATAATGGTGTTGGTCTCTCACCCCTGGCTAATTTCAAGTGAGCACTCCCAGCTCATTTTGCCCTTCCTGGAGAGGGTTATGTTTGGTTGTTTCTGTAACTTTTTTATGGACACTAACTGGTTCACAGCTTTCTAATGCATGATGGTCCACACTCAACAGTGACAGTCTGGGGGCCTGTTAGCCAATGTTTTAAAGTGTAATGCAGTTATTTACTCATATCTGCCTTTTTTTAATTCACTTGCTGTTTACACCAACCTTCCATGCTTTGTAATTCCTCTACAGTGATAACTTGGTAATTTTTGCAAAGCATTAAACAGAAACCCAGCCATTTTGTTTGAGTGTACTGAAATATGCTTAAGGATCTTGTGGTTATGCTTAACACAGAACATTTCACAGAACTATACATTATACCACAAAATTGTTCTTAACATGCTAATTTAAAACATATTTTGCTTTAGATTCGTTCATAAAGCAAGAGGAAGGAAGATATTTAGCTCCAGACAGCACTTGCAATAGAAATCAGTTATTTCTGTACAGCATCTTTCCTTTGAAATATCACTAAATGATTTCCAGAGAGAGGAAGAATGTAATTTAATGATCACTTGCACAGCTCAAACACCTTTCATCAGAGCATCTCAAAGCATTTCCAACAAGCCTGAAAGCTTGTCTGTTTTTCCCCAACTATTTCAGTTGGCCTAATAAAAGATACTGTGTCTTCCTACACACCTTGTATTGTTTAGCACTCAAAGCATTATCATACTTGTTTTACAGATAACTGAAAGGGGCACAAAGAATCCACGTAGTTTTATTTCTGCAGTGAATCTGAGATGAACTCTGTGGGGTCCCATTTTGCCTGGGTCTCCAGGACTTGCAGAATACATGTTTTCAGATTACAGGCAGACGTGTGGAGCAAAGTCTTCATCCCACTGACATCAGTGGCAAAATTCCCATTGATCTGAATAAGGCTGAAATTGTGTCCTAGCTTTTCTAGCTGCTGCCTGCCAAAACCAACTTCAGACCTGTGCATCCTTCCTGTCTTCTGCGTCACCGTTAGTAATGAAGGTTCTGCGGTCCACACCATGTCTGCCATTGCACTCTCAATAAGTGATCAAGGCAAATATAAATGATGAATGAGAGACACCAGCAACTGGAGGGGGTCTCTGCACAATGACTGTGCGGTGTGTGGTTAACAGTCTCCTTGCAGTCACTGCAGATAGATGCATCTGCCTGCACACACTCTGTGCTGACAAAAGGAACTGTACAAAGAATCATTTGGATCAGCTTGCCCTGACCTGGATGTGTGCCATCCTTGCTCATGAGTGGCCCAGGCTGCAAGTGTGAACCACAAAGATACCACCACAAAGACTGTGTCAGATCTCTGCTATCATGTCTGATCTTTTTAATTAAAGGACAGTCTAACCATTTCAAGAAAATCTAGCAGTCTCTTACAGCTTCATTTTTGCTTAATTAAGACTATGGATTTGGTCACACAGCACAAAATGCAGCTGAAGAAATGGTTGTCTTAAGGAATTAAAAGTCTCAAAAAAATTATCAGTAAGTCTTTTTACTGTACTGTCTGTGGAGTATGCGCTCTCATCAGAAGCCATATTGTACAACAGAAATATCAGCACTTTAAAATACAGATTACAAAAAGGAACACAAAGGGAGAAAATGCCGTGTATGGATGTCTTCTTTCTGTTATTGAGGATAGACGAAAATGGTCCTGATAAAGCTTATGTGATCGTTCTCACTCCCTGTATTGTCCATTTGTCTCTTGTGGCAGAGTCTTCTCAAGCTTGACGAGGGTGCAGCCACCCAGTTTTAGTATATTCTTGGTTATTGTTTAGTATATTCTTGCTTATATTCTAGCAAAATTCTCACTATATCCTCTTGCTGTTGTGCTAGACTGAGAACAGAAAGCTCTTGCCCATCTGGCATTTGTTATCTTCAGCTGCCTTTCCTCTTTCATAGGTATTTCAGGCTATGGGTAAACTAGAGGAAAAAAGAAACCATACCATACCACCAGTTTCAATTTGAAGGTAAAGAACACCAAACACATGAGGTCTGAGAGTAACTTCTAGACTCACAGAAATATTCTCATGTCTTTTTGGCTAAATTAAATGTTGGTCTTTCTATGTACATCTTGTATTACAAGCCACTTGCAAATCTTTATATCTGATCAGTCTCTCATTGTGTTGGAAAACAATATGTGGGAGTTTCTTTCCATACTAGATCTTAGTGGGTAACTTGCTAGTAAACTAATTTTACATGACTCAGATTTAAATAATAAAAAGGCTTAACTCCAGTCTGAGAAGAGTTTATTGTCCACAACTGTAGCCTAGAGACAAACTCCAGCACCTTTGGGACTCAGCTGAGGCAGCAATTAGGCAGCATTTTATTGTGATGCAGTGAGTGCGCAAAAGATGAAGCTGGACTACTCTCAAGAGCTTAGAAACAAAATTGGCTTCCTGGAGAGAGAACATAAGAAATCTGGCAACCTAAAAATATTTAAAGAGCTTAGGGCTCCCAGGGGAGAATTTCAGGCTATTGAAGTGGAAAAGACTGAGCATTTGCTAAGATGGAAAAAAAAAGGGGGGGGGTTTACATGAAAACGACAAAGTAGGGTTTTTTACTGTAGCATGTTTCAAAGGGGAAAATATAATAAACCTGAAATCAATCAGTAGCACAGACTTCAATGCAGCGTTCCAAATCAAACAGCCCTGTCTTGAAAACAGAAGTCAAAAGAGATTTTTTTTTCATTTCAGAATTATAAGGGATTAAGGCCAAGAAACCATTAAATGAGGTGAAAGGTCTAGGCTAGAGGGCATCTTGAGCAAGTCTAATGAAGTCATGGTTGCTTCAGCAGCCACGTTCCTGAAGGGTTTTGCTGTGTCTGTTGCTGCGTCTCTCTGTTCCTCTGAATGTGGCTCCCTGGCCTCTGCAGTTACGTGCCAGAGCGTGCCCCACCAGGCACCCTACGAAGCTCCCTTCTAGCAGCCCCATAATGTGTAACATCCCTGTGGCAAAACAAAGCTGTACAAAATGTGACTGATCTCACCCGTCATTTGGTGTGTGTCATACAGGCATTCACCTGTGAGCTACTCATGCCTGACTCCATGTATTGTCAGCGGGGAGACGCAGGAGCTCATGAGGCACAATTTAGCTCAACTGAGTGTAAATTTCTATCATATGCCAAAAGTGTCTATTTCTCTCTGACTTAAAATGGCATCCTAAGGTGACTAACTCACAAATGGACACCTACTGTTTAAACATCTACATTTGTTCAATGGACTCTACCCACATAACTAGCATTACCCCAGTGCACACTATATATTAGAGGTTCCTCTGCTGTGTTCAGTCCCTGCCTTCACACAACATGTATCTAGGACTAAGATGAATTAGCTGGAACAGTTTAGCTCATGTCCCAACAGTAATAAGATGGCTGGAGGGTGCAGAGCATTTACCTTATTGTAGCCTCTTTTCTTGCTGTTGTTCCTCTGCATTAGGCTGACAGCCCTGTCTATATCACCCTTACAGCCAGGTTTGGGGGCTGAGGGGCAGCTGTTGGTACGGAGGCAGGGATGGGCGACACCACAAAATGGAAGTGAAGGAGGCTGGTGGACGAGAGGAAGCAATGCAGGGAAGTGAAGAAGGGCCAGGGTGCTTTATATGCAAAGTAATAGCCCAGCCTGTCTCTCCAGCATCCCCAGGGCAGTGCAGTTCACAGTCCTGAGCTCTGCCTGTGTAAGGCAGCTGACGGGTAGATCACTCAAGTTCTCCACCTAGGTCCTGGAGCTAGAGCAACTGGGGCTGCACTGCAGGTAGGGAAAACATGCTACATGTTATGCTCTGACATGAAATAAACCCTGCCACACACATCCTAACTGCATCTGCTATTACTGCCCTGCCTCGGCCATACAGCTCCACTCTCATGTTTTCATGTGTTAGAGGCAAACCCATCAAATGATAAAAGAAACTCAAGAGATCTCTGAAGGGTTTCTGCCCCAAGAGCAGAGCCATGTGACTGACCAAAAGGAAAATTGCTCTGCCCTACAGCACCTGAGAAAACTTCATCTGGACAAACTTTTGATGTCTCTGTTGACTGAGAAAGCTATGCTAGTAGGCGTAACTAGTAATGATTTTTAAATAGTCACCTGAGGATTACCCATTCTGTGCTGAAGGTACTCAATTCCTTCTTATAGTCTTAAGGCATCCCTTTCATGTATTTAATGTGATAGGCTTCCCATGTGGTTGTTGTGTTGCTAGTTTGTAAGTTTTATGACTTTATGGCTGTGATTGCAGGGCAGACAAGGTTTGTTGCTCTTATCAGTGATGCATCAGTCTAAAAGCCTGGTGTGAGCAAGCTGCCTAATATCACAGGCCTTTGTTGAGCCCTATACACAGTGCTGTACATATTGTAAAGCCATCCTGATCACCCCGTGCTTGATTATTGGTAAATTGCCGAGAATTCATCTCTTTTGTTTGTTAGAAATTAGGGTTACAATAAACAGCAGGGAAAAGGACAGCATTATCCTCTCAAAATGCACCAGTGTAGCAACCAATTTCTGGACACACTATTCATAGACCAGGAAGGAAAGTGCTGGCTGGTGTGCAAGTGTAGCGGCAAACATAGCGTTCCCTGGAGAGGCTGAGCTGTAATGTAGAGAGACAATGTGGGGCAGTTCTGGATGAGCAGGGGACATGCGTATCTCAGTGTGCTGCAGACAGCTGTGGCTCTGGTATTGCATGGTGCAAGGCCAGAGATATCTTTAAGGCATTTTCTGCTTCAGCATTGTCGGCTAGGAACAAAATACACATTTGCTGTATGTCCAGATGACCTAGTAGAAATGCAGTCACATCTGCAGGAGAAGGGGAATTGGACCCTACACCCAGGATCTGTGTGGAAGTGCTCCATGGTCACTGAGAAGGTCAGTGATAAGGACCAGTGTACACTGCATGGCACCCCACGATACTGAAGAGGAGACAGTGCTGAGAACCTGCTCAAATATGCCAACCCAGACCTGACCTGCTTTGTGCTGGAGATCCTGTCACTTTGCTGAAGTGATGCAGAGGAGAAAAAGCATGAGAAAAAGTGTGATGGAGATTGGGTTCAGCAATACATGGGAATGCACAGCCTGGACTATGAAGGGAGGTGGGTATAGCTTAAATGAGTTTTGTTGCTGACAGCAACAATCTGCAGCCTCAGAGTCACGGCCTTATAGTAGGAATCCAGAGCCGGGTACCCTTCTACAGTACACCCTTTTTTGTTGGATGAGCATCCACAGACAAAGCACATTTGCAGCAAGACTTGAAAGAAGCAGGTATAATCCATTGTCATATTGCTAGGTGACTAGAAAATAAATGCTTTTATGCATACCATGTAACTATCTCGTCAGTTATGTAACCTACTTGTTCATGTAACCTACTCGATCAAAAGACCTTACACAGCTTCTGGGCCTTTGGAAACCCTAAAGATCTGGGCTACATTGTACAAACATGATGTATACCTATAGAAAGGTTGGAGTGTCTTTTATGAACTCTTCTTGTGGCCATATCTTTGCTGCTCTGAGGTTAGCTCAAATCAGCAATATGCAGTGATTTAAAAACAAGCAGACTCTTTTGAAAGTCTTTTTTTTAATTTAAAAGTTGCATATTTAATAAAAAGTTCACCCAAAACAGCTTATTTTGTAGTAGAGATGTGGTGGGGGATCAGTGTAAAGTGTTAGGTCAGGACAAGTTAGTTTATGATATACATCACACACTTCAGAAACACCAGTAGCACTTTGTACTCTTGTTGAGATGTGCTGTACCATGTCAAAGTGTTCTACAAACAAGCAGTTTTGCCTCTGCCATAAGAGATATCAGTATTACTCCCATTACAGATAGGAAAAGGAAACACAAAGGGGACATGGATTTGTCTCTTGTCAGTGGGGGGGCTGGGATTGTATTCACTTGTCCTGATTTTTTGCTCTAAGCACCAGCGTTGTTTCCCAGGTGTTATCTCACTGATGAACAGTGGGGCAAGAAGCAGAGTAAAGCCTAATGAGGCCAATGTTCATCTCAGAGTAAATCAATATTAATGGAACTTGAGTAGCTGTTTGGAAATTACTGCAGATTGACACCTTGATAATGTCAGGAAGATCAAGACCTGTTCATTTTGGTGAGGAAAGAGGTCCTCAGGGCAAAACTCAGACAAACTAAACCCAGATTATAGGTGGAGGACTAACTTCTGATTTTGGTATCTGTTTATCTGCTCTTTGTGGTATAACTAAGGTTGATAAGTGGTGTTACTTTCCTTGGTTTACAGTTATTTTATATTATACTTGGAAATCCCAGCCAAAGGAACCTGTTGTTTGCTAGGTGCTCTGAACACATATTTTATGGCCCAGGGCCCTGTGACCTTCCTGAGCAGCAGATGAAATAAAGCTAGGCAGAGGCAAGGGGACTTGCCTCAAGATCCAGAAATGAAGTGGCGCTGCATGAAACACAGTCCAGGGCTCTGGATCCCCACATGCCATCTGTGTTTCTGTAGATACTGACTCACTTTTAGAATTATGGGTTCCAGGGTATGGAATAGAGGGAGAAGAAATAAGATCCTTTCCCAGGCAGAGAAGAGCCTAGATGAAGTCCTCTGAGTGCTGTTCTGGTGGGGCATGCTTTTTTAGCTTCTGTCATGTGCATGAACAACTTCCTTGGAGCATCCCTCTCTGCCAGTCTTCTCATCCTTTGCTATCATCATTCCTGGGCAGAGGCCGATGCTGTCTGGACATGCCTTGTGGAAACGAGCTTCTCTCTGGGATGGAGGACTGCACGGTGCCTGTGGAGAAAGAGAGGGCCATGATTGTTGCTCCCAGAACAACCAGAATACCTATTTACCCACAGCAAGAAAATACTATTTTGGGGGCAAAAAGGAACTGTAATGTTTTCCTGTTACAGTAGTTGGCAGCATTTCTCTATAGCCCAAACAGTTCTTTCTTAACGGGATTTTACTCATTGCTGTAAGTTTACTAGAAGGAGAGACATGTAAGAACAATTCTGGAATTCAAACACAATATACTGACAGTAAGACAGGTTTAAACCCTGGGAGCCTCTAGGGACAAAGTGAAGGAATAGCAGAGTGGGAGTCAGGACCAGGAGTCTGAGCTGAGGGGATACTGGTAGCTATGTGCAGAGAAGTGTTGCATCTACAAGGATTTTCAAAGCATAGGCTATTTGGAATAGATACTGTAAGGACATGCAGCTTTTTCTAGGTTTATCCAGATGTTTCAACTTACTAAATTTTGGTGATGGCATGGGGAAATTGGTTAGCTAAGACAACTGCACTTGGAGGTTGAGGTAGCTGAGTGAGCTGGTCTAAGACATGCAGGTGCATTTCATGGAAATACATAAGGAAGTTGGGGAGTTACTTGCCTCTCCCATAGAACTGATTGTAAGCTATCCCATGACCCTGGTTTTCCTCATCCATTAACATCTTAAACCTCCTTTGCTTCAGGGGAGGGTTATTGGAGAGGTTGCTGTGGCTTAATCCTGGCAGAACTTGTCTTACCATGTAGCTTCTTCATCTTACAGGGGCCACACAAACCTGACTCACAAGGGAAGAACAAGCTGTCGCTCCAGGGAGTGCTGGAGGTCTCTTGTTCAGCTGGTTCTCAGTGTTTACCCATTTTCCCTAGTCAGTGTGAGTACTAGGTCACACTAGGTTTTCTGCATAGCTCCCCATTTTCCTGCAGCACTGGCATTTCACCATATGCTCTCCCCCAAGCCAGGCACCTACCAAATATACTCTCCCATCAGGAACATCCATCAACCATAAACAACAAAGGAAGACACTTGATTTTGGGCATAATTTTGTTCCTTGGAGAGAGCTGCCCACGCTGTGGCAATGGTGGTTGATACAGCCAGAGTATAAGCTGCTGTTGTAGCTATAGCCATGGTGTAGCAGGTGTTAAATCTAGTGCATGTGTTGCACTGAATGCACTTTGGTTCGTAGCTGGATGGCAAAACAGTAAACACCTCAGGCCTAAATACCACAGGAAAACCCCTCACTTGCATGTATATCAGATGTGTTTTCCTCATGGCACCATTCTTTAACAGATGGCTTTTAACCCTCTTTTCTCTGTGTTCAAAGGAGCAGAGGAATGTTTGCATCCCATCCTAAGGCAGTGGCCTGCCCTGACCTCCCATGGCATTTGGGGTGGTTTGCTGGGCACTGCAGAAGCCCACTGCAGTGTACAGCCCTCTGACTCCTGGTGGCTCAGCCCACGCTGCTGGCAGAAAGGCAAGCCTTGCACTTTCCAGCTCGGCACCCCTGACCATCTCCTTGTGCCAGCCCCAGCATCCACCCAACCAGTCAGCCAGCCAATTCAGCAAACTGAGCCGACTGAAAATTAACCCTACCAAGAGGGAAAAAACCAGGAGGGAGGATTGTACAGAGACCAATCAGCCCTTGGTGCCACAGACTCTACAGCCAAATGAGCACAAGAGTCAGTAGAGGGGGAGAGCTGCCTTTTGGCAGGAGCCCAGATGTAGGTCAGCTTAGGCCAGTTGTGAAACCATACAGCCCCCAAGCTGCTGAGAGAGCTTCAGGATGTGCTCACTGACAATCCTTGCCATGGCAAGCTTCACTGTCAGTGTTCGTGTTAGGGAGCCCATAACCTCCTTAATGGATCCAGCTATTTCCACAATTCATGTCTGAGACCTTGAAGATTTAATGCCTATTTTCTAAGCAAGAAAGGAGCAGATTCTTAGTGCTCATGCACTGTGAGTACCCCAGGAGGGTGATTCTGTGTTACCCCATGAGAGGAAGTGCCTCAGGGCAAAGCTGTGTCTTGTTCTTTTCCAAAGTGGGAGGCATAAATAGTTAATAGAAGAACAAGAGAGGACAGTTATGCCACGGTATACACCAGGGAAAGTGAGAGCAAAAATTAACCTTATGGCTTGCCTTTTGAAGAACCATACAAAGTTTTAGATGTTGTTCCAGTAGTGTTGCAGCAGTGATAGTGTGAGGTATAAGTATGTTAGAATTTATAGGAAGAGGTAAGATCTTTTACTGGACCAGCTGACCATGTTGTAGAAAGCAGACACATATGCTCTTCTTCAGGCTTGTTTTAGATTTGAAAAACTTGTGGCTCTGAAAGCGTGTTTTGCCTAGGAAACAGATTGGTCCAATAAACCTCTTTACCACTGGTCTTGCCCCACTGCTGATTTAAGGGCACTTTTCAGGCAAAAGTTTCAGCTTTTTGAAAAGGAAGCTGTTTTCAGCTGGGCATCCTATTCCTGATGCTGGAAATTCACTTCTCACCCTTGAAACATTAACTAGTAGACCCCACATTGTCAAAAGCACATCAGAGGCAGGAGTGCAGCACAAACAGTTACACACTGAATTAATTCTTCTCCCTTCTCTTCCCCCCTGCCAGGCATGGCCACACGCCATCTAGTGAAGTAACACGGAACGCTGCCAGACATATCGTGCACATGTAGGCTACATTTATCCTATTAAACCATGAAATTATGCCTACTGGAGAGAGCAGGCTCTATTTTTTCAAACTAAAATTATTTGTTACTAAGGAAAGGGCCTTTCCCAGCCTTTGCTGTTATGTAAACTGGGGCACTTATCGACCACACCTGTGGTGGGATTAATATGAACAAAAGACAAAATTTACAGAAAAATTACTTAATACATGTACATCCTTGAAGGGGCCTGTAAGGTAGCTGTTGCCTAAAATACTTCCTGGCTTAAGGGTAGATGCTGTTTCAAAACTAACTTTATCACTGTGTAACTGCGGCACAGAGTGAACTGGACTCCTTGCCCCTTAAAAGCCAGATTCCTCTCGCTTGTGCAGCTGCAGCCTGCGCTGAGGAGCTGAGGAATCCCTGTGTCATTCCTGCTTCAGGCTGCCCTGTTGTAGCTGCAGCCAGTGCTACAGGAAGCAACGCTGAGCACACACCCTCCCTTTGTGCTTTAGGAACCTTACAAAGGCAGCAAACACTTGTCTTTTGTCAGCGATTAAAGAACGAAGCGTAAGGCACAGAAGATTTATAGGTGTAACGTCCCAGCACTGCGTGCTTGGATTTACCCTCTCTCAGATCCCATTTACTTTAATAGGGATGTTTCTGCTAAAACCCGGCATGATATTTAAAATATTTACCCCATAGAGAGCAGATAATCTGGGAAGTAACAAGGTGCCATTTCCTACCAAATGTGTTCTCTGACTATAACCACATGTTAATGGTACAATTTAGGGCCATGCTAGAGCGAAGCGTCAATTCACCACTTCCCAGCACAGTTAAGCTGTGCTGCCATGTGAACTGTGAGGGTTCTGTTTGCTGTCATGCTGATATTTGTCAGATAGGAAAAAGAAATTAAGATACCAAAGCTGGAACATCAGGTTCCTTGTGTGTCTTGCTTTTCTTTTTTTTTTTTTTTCCAATCCTCAGAACACAACCATTTTTCCTGGGAGTCCAACTCCAAAGTTTATTAGATTTCTGTGAGCACTGCAATGGTGCTCCTCAAAGGTAACCAACAGAAATAGCGCGGCAGTTCTAGAGGCCATATTAGGCATGGCAGAAGGATGCTTCATGTCAGGAATTCTGTCTTTCTTTCCAAGAATGTCAAAATGCTGCCTAGCCTTTCATTTTGCCAGGATTTTGCCCATTCTGGTGTGGACATCAGCAAAGTTTATTCTGTCATTTGCAACATGAAGCAACGACAGGAGCTGAGTTCTCCCACCATGTCAGTTACCCCTTGTTCAGTTCTGAATGAAGGCATATCAGCATAGCACAGCACTGCTTAAAACCTCCAAAGAAGACAGAAAACCCAGCAGTTCCCATGAAATTGTATATGAAATTGTAGCCAGAATAAAGTGGTGCTTCATTGACTCTCCTTGTCGGTGGACAAGGAGATGCGTTTTGAGATGTATTAATGAGTGTGTTGGGAGGGATTAACCACAATTCCTCACCTTGAAATGTCTTCAGCTTGATTTCTTATGGAAATGAGGGCAGCTGTATACATGTATCTCAGTCTGCTTTTCTGCAGACTGAGATCTGAGGGATCTGCCGTTCCTTCAGTAACTTCTAAATTCACTGACCAATGTCAGCAATCTGTAACAGAGGAGTAGCAGTCTTAAAGATAATTAAGTTGCCAAATGTTCATTAAAATTGGCCGTGAACTACAGGAGAAAGAACCTATTGTCATTTAAAATAACAATGTAGCTCAACACTAACTTGTCCTAGAGAATCCCTACTGGGGAGGATATCATACCAACGCTTTTTTTTCTTCCTTACACACGTGTGTTTTAGCAAGGGAGGATTCAGCCCTAAAAACTACAGTTTCTAAGGTGGGGATCCCAGATATGTTATTGCATAGATAATTAACAATCAAATACTAATGAATTCCTTCAAATATGTTGCAAGGCTTCATGGAGAGTGTGCTGTAACATCCTGCCAAATTAAGCAGTTCATTCAAAGCTGCAATGATATCACTAGCAGTGCTACCCAAAACACTAGAAATAATCTACTGGAATTAGAAAAGTTCACTTTGACGTGGGATACGTGGTAGTATCCAAACAGTTTTCATTAAGTCTTTGTGTTGAGCATAGCCTACATGTTGTTGTTCACGCATTTTATACTCTAACCTCACCCATTTCGGGCAGCAGGAGCACCTCTGTCTCGGAGTTTGCAGGGAGGAATCACCTCGCTTTGCAGCACTGCCCCACAAATAGGAGAAAGCAGAGTCTTGAAACACAGATTGAGCAAATAGGTGACATCGCTTCATCAGGAGCCCCAACACCCTTGTGCTGTGACACAGAGAAGGGGTGGGAGTGACAGGCGTTCCCTGCTCACCCCCAAGCCCAGAGCTACCACTTAAAACAGATGTCTGTGTAAAAAAGGCCCCACACCTGCCAAACCACCAGCCTCAAGCCTCAAGCTTCCTTCCTGTGATCTTCAGGCCTCAGAAAAATAACAGCATTTGTGCAATATGTACCATGGACTGTGGTTTTCTATTGTCCCCGTAGACATGCTGTCAAATCTCCCCAGAGCAAAAAATCAGACAGCAAAGCCTTACAAGACAGGAGAAAAGAGGTGAACAGTGAAGCAATGTGCACTTTGCTCAGCTGAGTTCACTTTGCAACACCAAAAAAAAAGGAGGAAATGCATGGGTCAGCCTTGCAGACCGGAGAGGCATTTGAATCTGATAAACAGTACGAACACCTCATTTGCACATATTCTGCAGAGCACTAAACTAGAAAAAAAAAATCCGTTAACAGAGAAGTCATCTTGAATCGGAAACTTTCAAGATTTCAGTTTAAACTATGGTGAGAATTTAGTGTTTTATTGCTGCTTTGCTTTTGGTTCCTGTTTTTGCTAGCATTGAGAAACTAGGTGCCTTAGGAAGCCGCATGGTTGTAACAGGCAGGATCAGCCTGTGTACAAAGGAAGGAAGATGATGTGGCAGAACATTGTTAAGGAAAGATCCTGTTTGTACAGGGAGCTGGAGAATAGTAAACCAGAACAGAGCAGGCATGCAGAAAGAGCAGAACTGAAAGGAAATAAACCAAAAATGTTCGTGAATCCTGTTTGTGTGCAAGAGCTCACTAGAGCCACCAAAACAATTTAAAAGTCTGGTTTATTTGTATTTTCTCAGATTTCTTATCCTGTAGTGGAGGAGAGAGAAAAGAGGGCAGACACGCTCAGTTGAGTTCCCCTGCCAGTCCTTCCTCCCACAGCAGTCCTGCAGCAGTGACTCCAGCAGCAGTCAGGTTTGCATTAAAACTGCCAGAGCCGACCAGATGTTTAACAGTAATTCCTAGCTGTGTTTCATCCCAGGGATAGTTGACTTCAATAACGCCTTGTGAAAAGGTCCTGTCTACCTTTGTGATTTTTTGAGATGTGTAAACAAACCATCTCTTAGTTTATTTTTGTGAAACGATTGATTCAATGAGCTTCAGTTCGTGATAAGCAATTGCCTGTTCTTCAGATGTTATATGTGTAGCAGAGGAAAATTACTTCCCTTGCACTATATGTCCATTTCATGTCACATACTCTTTTGTTAGCCTTTTTAAAGCACAGCCACTTAAGGTCATTACACTCTCAAGTCTCTAATAAGATTTTTGATAAACTCATTTTTTCAAGGTAATATCAAACATCTTGATAAGAGAGTATCTGGTCCCTGCGATAGGAGAATTAGCCCGTGAGTAGTCTGGGTGGTGCTGCAGCAAGTGGGTTTTTTTTTCTGATTTGATTCAAGCAGTTTATAGTAAAATTTAGAGACCAATATGTGCAAAGCAGCAAAATTCTGCATCCAAAACCAAGCATTTGTAGTTCCTCTTTGCTTGTATATAACCTTCTTGCGTTGGTGTGAGCAACTTTGATCTTTGATACAGTGACCAGCTTCCTGCAGTAGGCGGAAGACACATTCTTAACTGTGTCTGCAAGCTGCGTCAAGAGTTTATCAAAGTTGCTGACTCCTAAAATTCAGGCAAGTAGTGCCACAGCACATACTACAAATGTGCTTTTTCTCCTGGCCCACTGGCTATAAACAGGCTTGATGCAAATTTAAGCAAGAAAAGCACAATGCTAAGGTATTTATTGATTTCTTTGTGTTGTTAATCTGGTGGCCTGGGTGGACCCCTGCTGAAGCCCTCTACAAAAAAGGCAGTGCATGAAAATGCCTCTCCTATGAAATTTGGAATAATTTTAATTATAACAAGCCAGAGATATTCTAGTGCATATCAAAGCCGTCCTGGACTCGAGCAAAGAATAACATGATTCTTATCCCAACGTATGCAGAATGCAGTCAACCAGTGCTGAGTGGGGGGTGAATCACTGATTTGATGAGCTTCAGTTCCTGATAAAATGCCTGGGAGAAAAGTAACTGGTCAGAGATGTTCTTCTAGGCATTGAGACAAGCCTGTTTCCTCATGTAATTTCCATGGGGAATTTGCCTGTTTTGAGCTTTTCTCTGGGTGATGAATGATGTCACTGGATAATTTTTGCCATTCTAATGGTAAGTACAATATGGGGGGCAAAGGGAAAGCAAAAGGGGTTAAAATCCCTTGCTTGTTTTAGATACCTCATTTCCTGTTCCTTGTGATGTGGCCAGACACAGTGAGGTGTCATATGGCTTGGAAGTCCCCAGGCATAGTTAGGTGCCATATGGCTAGCAGGTCTCAGGACTGTGAGGCTTGTGGGCAGATATGGGCTCTAGGCAGCATCCCACCTTCCCATGTGGCCTATCTATGAAATTAGAGTAGACCTCTCCTAGAGGTCTCATCCTGTGCTGGAGACACATGGGATGTATGCCATCCCAGCATTCACACAGTCCCTTTCACCACTAGCAGTATATGACACAACTCTATGAGGCAGCAGCAGCTCTGCAAATTGTAAATTAAAAAAATGCCCCTGCATGCTTCTCAGTCCCTAAGTGATGATGCATGAGTATGCCAGGTGGCATTCCAGGAGAGATGGGAGCTGTGGACATGGCCATCGGTGCCAAAGTATGTATCTGCAGGACGTGGGCACGGGCACCTGACAGGACTTTGGAAAGTGCCTGCCCGGGTCTGCCTCTGCTGCTTCAGTGTTGACTAGGCACATTAAAAGCTTTATTATGGTAAGGAATGCCCTCCCTTCTGACCATTTTGTAAATTTGTGCACCCTCTCTGGGTTTGTATGATGCCTGTCTGAAAAGGAAACAGGAAGGACCTGCAAATGGAAATTTCAAGCTGTCAGCAATAGAACAAACCCCAACCAATGTTCAGTAGCATGGGTGGAAAACTCAGGCCATGCACTTCAGCTTCAAGTGACAGAAGACACTGAATTTTACACGGAGTCTTCTGAAATCAGCAAATGCTGGAGATAGAGTGGAAAAAGTGACTTTGTTTTAGCTGTGTCTGTCCCAGGAAAGGGCCTGGGTTTGAGCATTCCCTGGCATAGCTCTGCCCTTTGCCTCTGAGATGCTGTTCCTCAGGCTGGCTACCCTTTTTTGTTTGGGGGTGGCTGTGAGAGAGGAGCTTGTTATATTGGAAAGCTCTGCTGTTCCACTTGCTGATGGGGGAGAGAACACACCCTGGTCTGTTTTGTTCACGACATAAATCACAGTGTCACATTTGTCTTTAGCATCATTAGAGATATACCAGAGAAAGTTTTAGCCCATAACTGTATAATGCATGTCCTGCTGCCATGAAAATGCGCGTGAATAGAGCAGAGGAAAAGATCTATGACCTGAGAGCCTAGTACTTGTATTGTCAAATATTTCTGTATGTACACCATCACCCCAATCCAGAAAGGGTCACCATGAGCAGATAGTGCATGGAAGAGTATTGTTACAGAATTTATGCTGATCTTCAGTTAATTAGTTTCTTACCCAAGGACTGATGAGTGTGTGATCTCATCATAGAAAAGAGCCACTCCCACCACCTACATAATTTAACAAATCCACAAACCAAACAAGCTGCCATCCTGCAAAACCCTCATACCTGTGGTATTCTCATTCCCCACAAAGTGTGGCTTTCAGGTGGGCACCGTTGGATTCTTGGCTTACTTTGCTAGGTTGAGGGATATGTGATGATGTAAACCATCTGAGAATAAAAAAGCTAGCACTGAAAGTGTGCAAGTTTTGCAGAATTGCGGTGTTCCACACAGGTGGTTGTTGCGCTGGTCTGCATTAACGTGGGTAAGGGCTTCCTTCTGTGCATGTGTGAGGACAAGTGAAAATGCAATTGCCCCATAGCATTGATGGCTTTCTAGAGCTGTGAACTCCAACATTAGACTTGGTGGAATGGACCAAGAGAGAGGATAATTTTCCTTGCAAAGACTGGATAGCTGAATAGGTGTAAGAGAGCAAGGGGTGCTGATCATCAGAGTGCTTTGCAGTTGGATAAAAGAGCATAAGCGTTTTCAGTCCATAGGGAGATGAATGGAGAGAGATAGCAAGTCCAGAATATGTGAAGGTAGAAGCTTCATAGGGCCTTGCTGTTGGGCTTTTTTTCTGTGCTAGTGCCCCTGGGAACTCAGCTGGGACAGTAAAGGCTGTAATCCCAATTCATCATTTACAGCCTGCTCGTGTCCAGGCAGACATGTCCATCCCAGCCTTCTCAGATACAGTGATCTGCTGCATTTCACAATTATGGGAAGGGCTTCCCAGCTGCACAATCTGAACGTTTTGAAGTGACACATGGTGCATTATATTAACTTGGTTCAGACAATCAGCCTTAAACATCTGAATCTGATTTCTTGATGCTAATTCCTCTTGCTCAATCTTTATTTCAGCTGTGTGGAATTCTTAGACCTTTCTGACCCTGACTTATTGTTTCCTGATGTTTTATTGCTAAGTCATTGAGGTTTTGGGGAGGCTGATGTTTCTGAAATGTGTACACCTTTGATTGTATGCATGGCTAGTGTGTCAGACCTAACTTCTCATATGCTCTGTATATATCACTGTCTCCACTGCTGTGTCCTCTGCAGTTCCACCATTCAGCATGCTTATCTGCATGCCCCATTAGTGCAGTCTTCCTTAAAATGTGGTTGTTATTTAAGGCTTTTCAAAAGCTCAGCCTCTGCACAATACAAAACTTGATCTGAGCGTACGTCCGCTCTTGTCACTCATGTACAGGTTCCATCTGTTCCCCTTTTCCTCTCCCATTGCTGCTTGCCACATCCAGACCACATGCTGCTTAATACATTGTACAATAGACATTTCTGCACACTCACTTTTGAAAATGTGGCTCTTAGTTCTTTATTGTTCACATGTGTCTTGTTGCTTCAGGCAAGTTTTATCAGTAATGATTTTGTTGTTTACTGACACATAGAATAAAATAGGGTACTGTTAAATGTAACTGGAGGAGAGGAAAAAGAACTTTGATACACCAATTACACAATTTCTGCCAGCTTTCTGATCATTCTCCCCTGGCACCACTTCTCCAAATTTTTATAGTTGCCGAGGGAAAAAAGCAAGATCCTAACATCACTTACAGTAATGTAAGGGCTACTCTGTTTTGCACGAGACTCCATGTTGGTAAAAATTCACTAGCACGTCTATTCTCCAGTGCCTGGTGAGGAGAGCGGTTGGGACCTTCCAGCACTCCTATCCAGCAAGGCATCCCTAGCTTCTGCTTTAGATCTCCTTTCCAGGTCCCTAGTGGCATCTTTGTAAAATGGCTACATTCTTCCATTTGTGGAAAAAAATTCCCTATAGAAATTAGTTCTGCAAGTGGGATCAGTTGTAGGGAGGTCTAGGAAGACACTTCTCTTCCAGGAGCTGAGCTGAGCTCTAGCAGCTAACTCAGTGCACAGACTGGAGCAGACTCAAAGGTACACAATGACAAGGGAATTAATGCAAGCAGATTTCCTGGGAGCCATCTCAGGTCTTTCCCATCACACCTTGCTCCATACCTGTGGTGAGACTGGAGTATCTGCAAACAGATCAACTAGGTGCAACTCCCAGCAAGCAATATTCCTGGCTGCCTGCAGCAAGGATGGCACAGAGCCCAGTACACTGGATTATTGCCACCCAGGGGTATCCCACACTAGGAAAATCCCAAGCTGCCCAAAACCTCTGGTTTCCCGCCTGAAGAAGCCCAAGACCTGCCTGTGGTGATGATAATTTCTGTTACTGGGGAAACACACAAATGGTAGGAATAGACACAGTTTCTATCAGAGACTTGTTCTGATGAAAGCTTTCCCTGCCAAAGACAGTGTCTGTTTCTGACTCTGAGACAGTCCGCTACTCCCTTTCCAAGAAGAGAGGCAAGCGGCCACACAGCTCCACTTGCATCCTGCATGTGCAACCAGATGCTGCTGTGCTTGGCACTCTGTCTCCTAGGCATGGCAGAGGGCACACTCTGAAGTCCTGGAGAGCTGATGGCAACACTCTCAGCTGGGAGGGCTGCTGAGAAGAACATGAACATAAAGACCTTTCCATTTCT
This sequence comes from Calyptomena viridis, assembly GCA_013390005.1. NCBI lineage: Eukaryota > Metazoa > Chordata > Aves > Passeriformes > Eurylaimidae > Calyptomena > Calyptomena viridis. The sequence goes on from WEIV01015810.1 coordinate 189,463, forward strand.
GTCCATGGACTACAGCCATAGCTTATAGGGTGCCTTGTGGCTCCTGTTCCACCTTGTGGCTCCCATTCTACCCAGTCCCCTCTGCAGGTCAACAAAAGAGGTCTCTTTCACCTGAAAAGAAGTGGGCAGGAAGAGCCAGCTTTTATTTGCACCAAAATACTCATCATTTTCACATACAATTCACTGAATATTTTGTGTACCATCCTGTACCAAAGTTGTTGGCCAGAGAGGAAGCATGAAGGATATGAAGGAAGAAAATGTAGCAGAGCTCTTGACAAGCTATTATAGATTAGAAAGGAGGCAGGTAAGAACAGAGATGAAGCAAGTGCTTAAAAGAGTTATTCAGGAGAAATGAGGGCTTTGAGTGATATCTGAGTATGGGAAAGAAATCAGTATCCATGGTTTACACTGGTGTTTGGAGTGCTAAAAGCAGAAGAGGTTGCTGAAGTTTGAACAGGACTGTAAGACTGAGCTTCCTCCCAAATTGTAAGATTTACAGGCTCACTTCAAGAAGAGATCTTATTTTGTAGAATTTCAGGCTTTTTTGAAACAAAGAGCTTCATGAGCAGTGGAACTAATGGCTCTTGGTTTCCTGTGGGTATGTGGCCATTGCTTCATAGTCACCTCCCATCTTCTCTCCTCTCCTCCTAAAATAAAATGGCTGCAATGAGCCCAACTCTTCCTTGACTCTAAGACCCTTTAGTGGGCTGCAGGCAAGCATGTATATGCTGGGTGACCACTAGCTGCATTTCTTTAACTGAGGTCTCTATCCCTCACCCAGCCATCAGTTTGCACAAAATTTAGAAAGGAAATCAATAGCTTTTGAAACTTCTACCTTTTTTATGTAAAATCAGGTAAAAATTATTGATGGAGCTGGACAGACAGATTGACTCTGACTAAAAAGATTCTGTTGTATCAGCTTTGGATGTACATGTAGGACATTCGTCCAGGTTCTGGAATTCATTTCTCTCTCTCTCTTTTTTTCAGCTATTTTTAACCTGGATGTGTTCTGCAATTTGTTTCCCACACAGCATTGAAACTGGCACAGCTGAGGGGTGAGTGAGTGGTGGAAGAGGTGAAGGGGAGATCAGGGGATGCTGATGTTGGCGCTGCTGCTGAAAGAAGTGCTCATCAAATGACAGCCTCTCAGATCTGTATAATGTGGAGTCCCACACCACTCCATGGAAAAATTAGGACTATAAATATATTCACAGTCTTAAAGAGCTCAGATATAGGGGGGAAAGAGCTAGAGAAATCAAAGCATACTGTAAAAACACCCAGCAGAAACAGTGGCCAGTTTTGAAATTTATGTTTACTGTCATAGCTCAGCATCTCAGTACTGCCCATATTCCTGTGTGTACATCTCAAGACATCCCTCTGCACAGCATCTCATAAAGCAAATCCTGTTTGTGGCAGCTCAGTCTCTGTACAGAGTGCACAACTCAGAAACCCTTTATCTGACTAACTACACATACAAATGTTAAGCTTCGAAGAACAGAGATCTTATCTGGAAAATATGTAGGAAAAAGCTTCTTGAGCATTAATTTACAAAATGAGACCTCTAATTGTGAAGCATTTCTTCAGTTAACTATAGATGATTAAAATGTGTGAGATCTGCTTTTTCCCCCTGTGTTCTGTTTAACACTTTTTGTTAGACATGAAAGGAAAAGAGGATTAAAAGGGAGAGATGGTATTGTAAACAACCCTTCAGGGGAGATGGGAAAACAACAGTAACTCTCTCAAACAGAACACAGAGATGCCCTTAGGAAAAGATTTTCAAAGTGTCCTGCATTTGAAAGTTAATGAGTAAATTGATCTCAAATATTACTTTAAATACTGACAGTGCCATCTTTAAGATCTTAAGCATGTACCACAACTGAGAAGAGACAAAGGGAATTTTTAATGGGCAATAAATGGACTAATATTTTTGGATGCAAAGCTACAAGTGTGTTAGTTCTGATGGGATGTGGGTTTGTTCTGTACTTCCTGACACTGTGACTTTATTGGGTTTCTTTGCTTTACACTGTCTTTTGATGAGACACCACTTTTTTCCTTTAAAAAGGAAAAAAAATGTGGTATTAGTAAATAATCCTCCATTGAGTTACAGTAAGTCCATTGGGTATAGAGTTTGCTGGTGTGAGGGTTGTGTAGGCATGTGCCAGACCACCTCACTGCTATTCTGTGATGCCTTGCTTCACCCCTAGCTCAGGTTGCTTGGTCATCTCTGCCTCTGCATTATTGCAAGACCACCTTGGCATAGATGCCTCTCACCTGCTGGCGGGCAGGCAGCAGCACCCCTTTCCACCAGCAGATAACAGCACAGGCCCTACTAGCCTGGATCCCAGCCAACAGTCCCAGGCTTGACAGCTCTCTTCAGAGCAATCTTGAACTGTCTCTAATTCTACACTTCGAATGAACAAACTTAGTTACCATGTTCCTGGATGTCAGGAGGAAAGCTGGTCTTATCTAGAGCTTTTGTACAGCTTTAACTTTTCCGCTCAGCTGTTACGTCTCTCTTCCAGAGCAACTAACATCCCAGTCTGCTCATACTTTCATGGCAGATCCTGCCTCTCAGAGTTACAAGTTGTACTGCTCCTTAAAAACCTCCCATCCTTCTCTCAGTGCTCAGCCTCTGTTCATGAGACATCCTGACCTAGTGCACCATCTGCCCTCTCTGCAGAAGTGCCTGCACTCCTGCACAGATCACATGATTCCCTTATCCTTGCAAGCCTGAATACTTCAATACTCACACAGAGGGACAAGCTTGGCTCCTCTGTGTCCTCTGCCTCCCTTCTCAGGGCATTTTTCAATACATTCCCAGTCTCCCCCCTCTCATTAGCTTCTGGGTTAGTCTTCCTGGAGCTTATTCCTACCTAAATGACAGGCTGCCAAACAAGCACGTAACCTTTTACTTGACTTCCACCAAGGAATACAGCTTTGAGCTGCTATGAGTGTGACTGAAGACAATTCTCCTGCCCCGTCAGTGATGACACCATGTGGGATCAGCTCAGCTGTGCCTTCTCTTTACCCTTTGAAAATTACCATCAGCAAAAGTGCTAGCCTTATAATATCCAAAAAGCAAGAACTGTGCTTAGCCCACCTTTCATGCACAGGTCCATACTTACCTACTTACATACAGAGACATATATATATATTGGCTCTATTGAATCCCCTCCTGCTTCTTGCATCATTCTGAGCAACTGGAACATGAAAGTACAGAAGCTAGAGGTTACTGAGGTGCTCTGTGTGTTTATGAGAGAGACTGCTTGCACCAGTGGCAGTGTTCTTTTGTGCAGTGTCAGCCATGGGCACTTGGAGGACACAGCTAACTGACACAAGGCTCTGGCCAAGCATGTTTGTGACCTTCTTTGGAAAAACTCAAGAGTTCAGCTTTTGTCTGGCTGATAGAGTTGGTATTGTGAAGAAACCAGAAATACTAGTCCTGCTCAAGAGCTGTGCTACGCCCCAGGCGAGAATACGAACACAGGCTTCTCCCTCCAAATTACAGTGAAACAACCATTCTCAGTGCAGCCCCAGGTGGCAAAGCCCTGCTCTCTGGAGGTACATGCAGTATGTGGTTCCAAGGGCAACAATGTGAGACTGGGGACAGGTGTAGCAAGGGAACACAAATCCATCTGGATAAAGGGTTTGCTCATGGTGCAGAACCAAAGAGGAGTTTCAGCACTGTGCCTTCGCTAGGTGAAAGTCAGGTCATCTCGATGCCTTGTTGGGTTTGACTCACCAAGAACAGCATTGCATTCAGCACAGTGTGAAGCACAGAGGAATTGCATGGCCAGGTGTATGCAGAGGAAGCAGATGGAAAAGCTGGGTGCTCCAATACCGTTATGACAAGCATTGAAGAAAGAAGAGTTTGAAGAGGCCTAGGAAAAAAACCTCAAAATTTTCCTTACCGTGCATGAGATCAAATGTGGAGCAAGGTTAAGTCTGGGACTTTAGAGTGGGAGGAGGAAGTCTGTGTTCCCATTTCCTGTCCTCATCCACTGCCCGAAGACTCGTGGCAAGCATCAATATAAAGTGTGAAACACCAACCCTAACAGATATCACTGTAGCAGTCCTTAAATTCTAGCAAATGCCAAATTCCATCGCTGCCCAGGAGATGTCCTGTTTCTCAGCTTGTTTCCTGCTTCTTCTGTGCCTTGCCTCATGCTACACATCGATTTACTCTTCAGAAAAAGACACTTGGACTGAACAAAATGCTCCTGTTAGACCTGAAACCACTCCTGAAAGACCACACTCCGACAACCCCTCTCTCCAGTCCCCTCACTTCAAGTGTGGTGCCAGACATAAGTCCTCTCTCCAAGTGCAGGTGTCAAACTCAGATAAAAAGAAAAAAAGGTCAGGGATTTCAGTAAGTGTACCAACAGGATCTCCACTGACCACAAAGGGCAGGCTACACTCCAGGACTTCCGGAGACCTCTCAGAAACCCTGAGGATGCACAGTTGGAGACCCAGAGCCAGACCTGTAATGTGCTACAGAAAAGTAACAGGTATTGTGGGTGTTCATGTCCTACTATAGCACGGACTGCTTGGCAGGTATTTCAGAAGGAACACATTTAGACCCCTAACTCTATTCCTGTCCAAAACTGATATATATTTTAACTTGGACAGTGCCCAATCTGCAGAGTTAGTATTTTCTACACAAAAATGTCTGGTTGGGAAACTTCCAAGAAATTCTATTTTTTATTCAATGAAGAATGGCAGCTTTCCATGGAACTTACTTTTCTTTCCTTCTTTTCTCCTTTCCTTCCCCACACACCAAAATAAGATTCCTAAAAATTCCCTAAATTTTCATTTGGAAATGCTACCTGGGGGCTCTATGGATGTCAGAGTTGTCCTGTTCTGCAGGAGGTGGGATAGTTTCTTTAGAAGTACTTTTGTATCTTGAAAAAATACTAGGATGCAGGGGTAGGGGCGTGTCCCATCTTTACCTTTTCACTGAACTGTTTTTCTCTCCTCTTGAAGAGAGTGCAGCAGAGGTTCTGCTGTGGACTTCTGAAAACTCTCACATTTTTTAACAGTGTGCTGCTGCTCCTGAGGCTGTATGGTCACTCATGACCATGAAAGATGAGGGCTGAATTACAGAATTACAGCTATGGAGAAGCCACTGGGATCCACTCCTCCATGATCAGAATACAAATCTGCTGATGTGCAATTGCCTCAGAGTGGGAGATACACACAGATTGTACTTCGAGCCTGCGCAATGGATTTTTTAGGTGAGGCTCAGCGTGCACAGAACTGGCCCCACCCTTTACTCCTAGGGTACATCGGTTCAGAAAACTTCTTATTCTCCTGCATCTAGCTTCACTTACTTCTACATACAAGTTGTCCTACAGCCTGCGAGCCATGTCCTAAATACCTGAAATTTGCAGGAGTATGCCATCTCCTTATCAGCTCCCACTTTGTGATACATTTCTGTATTTTTTTTGTCCCATTCTATGTCTCCAGAGTTCTCAGCAAGCAAGAGCTGAGCTCCTTCCAAGTCATAATGATCCTCACTTTTTCACTTACAAACAGAAATCACTTTGGCCAACAGCCAGGACTGCAGTAAGGACCAGGCACATACACGGGCAGCTGAAAAGCAGCTCAGCTTTGGGAAATCCTGCTGAGCTGTAAAGGCTGCCACAAACCCAAATAATATCAACCAAGGCCTGTCTGATAATTCTTTGGCACAATCCCCAAACTAGCTGAACTGCTTTTCCATACAAAGTTTTTCCAGGTGCATTATTAGGTCCTGTATCCCTTCCATCTTGTATCCTCTTGTGGTTCAAAACGATATTCCTTAGAACAAGCTATTTTTAAAAGGAAAGCAAATATTCTCCTTTATATTTCTGGCTCCTCTAAACTAGAAGGATACTTTGCAAGACACAAACTGTCCCTACTGACTAGCACAGGGGTCTTATCTCCCCACAGTGCCTGTGCCCAGGACTTTCAGCTGCGGAAATAATTTGTATTTTCATAAGGGGATTGATGGTGGTATGACTATCAGTCTGAACAGTTATGCAAGTATGAAGGGTCATACATGTTTGTTTCCCTTCCTGTATTTTTATAGCAGCATCACTGCAGCCACATTTGAGTCTATGCTGCTTTAATTGTACCAGAGGAGTTAAAAGGAAAGAGCAGAGCCAGGCATGTCCTTCAGCTCGTTGCTGGCTGAGCCATGTAAGCCACGATGTGAGGAGGCAGGAGCCTGTCTCTATGCAGCTCTTTCAGCTTCAGGTGTGCACACTTGTGGTGTTTTACACGGGTGCACACAAGAGTCAAAATTAAAGCTTAGCTTTGCCAAAATAGCGGCATCTACATGAAGACCTCATGATGTAAGACAGCAAAGCTCTGATTGCTTGCTGTCTGGAAGGGCTGGTTTGCTGCACTCCCTGTGATGAATGGGGCAGTTAGACCATTCACTGACCTTCTGTTATTTTGGCCTGTTGCAATAATTTATGTCTAATGTGAACATGGTTGTTGAAAATGGACCACAAGTGTGAGACTGTAGATCTGTAACTAGATATTGAATGACAGAAGAAGGTAAAGAAAAGATAGGGGTTTTATTTGAAAACTGTAAAAAAAAAATAAAATAAAGTGGTTTGTTGGTTGATTTGAGTCTTTGGGGTCTCTGCCACCACAGAAAATGAAGAGAGGTGGAGACAGAACAGTATGAAACCCAGAGGTTTCTGTGAGTTAAAACAAACTGTTTCACTTTGAGACACTTTCAGACAAGATGATTTTGACGTGTGTCTTTGGAAAAAAAAAAATAACCCACTGTGACCAGTAAAATCTGAGGAGGCAGGGAGGGCAGCGAGCGATCCGGGTTTGACGCAGAGGTGGCGGTGAGACAGTCCCGTCTCCAGGGAGTCCTGCCCCGCCGCTGGCTGCGGCACGCGCGTGCCAGCCAGGATTTCTTTCATTTCGCTGCTGGGAAGAGGCAGGTGCTGACGGGAGCGCTGTCAGCTGCGTGCAGCCTCGGCAACCCTGCGCTCCCCGCCGCAGCGACGTGAAGAGGGCTGCCTGCACCGCTGCACAGGCGCCGTGGAGCGGCATGACTCAGGTTCCCTGCACAGCCTTCCTCCCCGCGTCCCTCCGCAGGCCGTGATCTTACATCGCCCACTCTGGATACCGTCATCTTTTTCCAAAGACAGCCCTGCCAAGCACTGCTGCCAACCGCTCACGGCCGTGCCAGGCACTAAGCCAAAGCTCCTGCCCTTAGCCCACTCCAACCAGGCTCAGTCGATGAGACCTAGGGAGACAGTATCAGGACTCCTCTGGGCTCTAGAACAACCTGGGATCTGTGAGTCCTGGAAAAGTGTGTTATTACCAGCCTGGCAGAGCCTGGAAAGCCCTGTGCTCTTCAGAGAGACCAAAACAAGGCAAGAGCTGTTGCAAAGCCGTTCTATTTCCTCCCAGAGAATAGTAGAAAGCCCCACCCAAATTTCACTCCTCACTCCCACTTTACGTTAAAAAGCCAAACATTTGCTACTGCGTGTTGCCCTTGCTTCCATGTGACCCAGGCATGTGATTAAGTTGTTGATACTTGTTTTTTATAGGATCAAATTCATAGCTGCTGTAGAAGCCTGTGTAACTTGTCAGAGCAATTGTCTACTCTGGCAAGTTACACAAGCTGAGGAGCTTCTCTCTGCCACAGAGTATCCTGCCTATCTCAGCCTTCTCCCTGCATACATGGCTCCTCCTCTCTGTCCTTTTGCAAAGGCACCAGCTGTACACATTTTTAGGAAAACAGGCAGAATTCGTCTAAACTGCACTGCAGATCTTGATGAGAGGCCCCTGTGATTAAGCAGTAGTTTCTTTCAGCATTTCTTCCTCTTGGAAGTGTTGCTTAAATAAAAGAGAAGGATGTGGATAAGACTAAAAAAAAAAAGAAAAAGAAAAAAAAAGAAAAAGAAAAAAGCCCAGCTTGCCAGCCCGCCATGTACTCCTTGTTTGGTTTTCCTACACAACCCTGCCTGTGTGGATTGTGGATTTGTTGAGTCCATGTTGCATGGCTGGATTGGATGGGGCTGTTTGCTTCAAGGCCTGGTTTTTGTTCCTGACTCTCCTGAACAACCAAATGTTACTCATGCTGGGGAGCCACCGTGTTGTTATTGGACCCTTTTACTCCTTGGCAGAAAGGAGCTCTGGGGAATGAAAGAGGTCATGCAGAGCTTGTGGAAGGAAAGCTGGTCTTAGCATGAGGACAGTCTTTTCCTGAAAGAGTGGAAATAACTGTGGCCCTGTTTGTGGTGTCTCTCTGTGACCAGTGTGTGCTGCTCTGGGCCATGTCCCAGCTGCTTCTCAGGTCTCAGTAGTTCCTGTGAATAATGCGAGAGAGCTCTTGCTTCAGTGACTGCCCCCCACGAGAGAAGGGGCAAGCCTTTGAGATACCTTCACAGTCCTCTGCTGCTAGAGTTGGCCAGGGACCAGGCCAGCCCCTGATCTCAGGTGAAGTATTTCCAAACCTGGAGTCCAGCTACAGATCCATGGTTACACAGAGGCATGAATAGGAACCGATGCTGCACTGTTGGTCCTCAGCACCCTGTTGAGGAAGCACAGGGGGTGTGAAGTGCCTGTCTACCTCAGTGGTAATTCCTGAGTACCAATAATCACAGAATGGATCAGCTCAGAAGGGACTACAGTGAATCATCTGGTCCAACCTCCTTGCTCAAGCAGGATGATCCTAGAGCATATTACATAGGATTGCATCTACACACTTATATGGCAGGAGACAAAAGATACAGTGTCAACATTGAAGATCTCCCAATTTGCCCCAAATCTACACGTGCTGCCAGCTGATGCAACACACTATTCTTGAGCTTTGTTTTTAATTACAAATGAGCTCTTCATGCACAGTAGTAGGTACCAACCTTTCTTAGGGGCTTTAACTGCTCACGCAGTTGTTCCCAGCAGCCTGGGGTGTCCTCTCCACTCTTTCTCCTGGGCTCACTGGTGTTACCTTGCTGTCGATGCTTGTACCTGCAGCTGTCACCAGGCTATGGAGACACTACATGGTTTTTGAAGTAGGGATCGGGCGTAACAGTTGTGTAATCTGCCCCCTACAGAAAAAGTCTCTCTGCTCATCCAAGGCCACTGTGCAGAAAGCAAATACTCATCTTGGCCATATTACAAGGATAGACGTTGTTGTACTCTCCAACTGCCACCTGGCTTTAACTGAGATATTAAGCCATGTCTTTCTCACTGGAAGTAGGCATTCTATTTTGCCATAGGCGGTTTGTTTTGTTTCTGTCAAACATAAAGCCTGGAAGCAACACTGGACACATGCTTGCTTTTCCTCTTTTGCAGCATTTCCCCTCTTCTGTATATTGCCACTCTATCTTCCCGCTTGTTAGAAAGGTAAACCTTTGAACATAACTATTTATTATCCCCTCTTTTCATACTGCTTGGATTTGAATAAGAAAGTCACAGATGCCAAAACTCATTGAAAACTCCTTGAGTTGCCTCATCCTTTCAGGAGAAGGTAAGGATGGGGGATGGGAAGTAATGCTAGTAATTTTTTGTTTGGAAAAAACCCACCATATATGGAAAAAGCGCCTTGTTTTTAATGGTAGTTCAAACTGTCAGAACTTGGAAATTTTAGGCTTCTTATTTCAGTGCCGAAGTAGGAAATAATAGAATGATAATTTTGTCTGGGTTGGAAGAGACCTTCAGAGATCATCTAGTCTACCCACTCAGCTGTGGGCAGGGACATCTATCACTGTATCATCCAATCTGACTTTTAGCATTTCCATGGGAAATGTCCATGGATGGGACATCCACTTCTCTGGGCAACCTGTTCCAGTGTTAGGGTGCCACTCAACATACATCACACACCCAAAATACGTCCATTTCCAGCTTGTTTAGTTTTTCTGTATTCTGGCTCTTTTGCTCATTGCCTGTGTGAGCACCCAGTTGCTTCTCTGGGCTCTAGGGGTCTCTCCTATGGCACATTGGTTTGAAATTCCTTCTTCTCTCCCAAGGATCTCAGGCAGCTCATGTCTGGTTTACATCAAAACTCTTGTGTCTCTGAAACAGGTAGAGCTCTCTGTGCCCCATTGGTTTCTTTTTGCTGAACAGGAGCCTGGTTTGGGTTTTTTTTTCATTTTATTCCCATGGTTGGACAAGGTTCTCTTTTGCTAGATCACCAAACTGCCAGCATGGAGATGCCCAATATCCATATGTCTGTAAGCAATTAGTTGGATAGGGTTCAGTGTATTCAGGAGTAGTCAGTATCATTTGTTTTTCTCAGATCAGTACAACTTGTTGTTTCTTGTTGAAAATTACTTTCTGCCCTTAGCAACCTCTCTTCTCTAAACTCTTTTTTTTTTTCTTAGTGATGTCAGCAGGAAACACATTTCTGATAGCAGATATTTATAGGGATAGTAGACCTTCAGTTTTCCAAATTTCAACTTAAATGTCTACTTTTCAGATTTCAACAAAAAAAAAATCTAAAATCTGTTATTTTCTCAGAAAATCTGTTAAAAATAATTTTCAGTTCTTTCCTTTTCTGCCTGCCAAGTATCTCTGGCAGGTGGGTGTTTTTTCTGAATGGTGGGGCTCTTACACTTCTGTTTCTTCTTAGCCTGGCGAGGCCTAGAGGCCTAGAGGCCACTGTAGTTGTACAGCTGCTGAGAGCAGAAGGCTGAAACTCTTCACAAAAACCAGTTCAGCTGATTTCATTCTCCCAAATCAACATCCTCTCACGAAAACAGAGAGGAGTATTTTTGCCAGTCTCAGATCTCTCTTATTTGCCCATGAAAAGTTACACAGATTTCTATGGTAGCCAAGGGAGAAGCACCATCTCTCCTCAGTGGTCATCACGATTAACCTGAAGCTGTGAGCCAGAGGTTCATTTCATGAGCCCAGAGGCCATGTAGGAGGCTTTGGCTGCAGTGAGGGGTGCCACGTTAGAGATGAGCTTCCAGACTCTCAACAGCAAGTCTGTTGCAATAACTCTGTTGATCAAATAAAGTTTCTGTTCACAGCGCAGAGCCAAAAACTGTTTTTGATTGCAGCCTTGAGGGGTATTTCTTGGCTTGTGGTCAATGTTTTAAGCAATGTGCAGCTCTACAAGTCATTACCAACGTTTGAAATCTCTTCCTTCTTACTATTATCCTCAGAGATGTGGAATGAAGACTATTTACCTTCCCCTCATAGTTCGTTATGATTATTAAGCCATAGAGAGTTGAATATAGCACGCTTGTTCTAGCTGTGTCAACATTATTTTCAGAAGAAGAGAGTATATTCAGATATGGCCAGGTTTTTCCTTTTTTCTTCTCCTAACTGTATTTGTGTACAAAGATTTGAAGATTTCACAATACCATGTTATGTGTGCAGTCTTTTTGAAATAATAATAACAAGGTTTCTCACTGCCACATTACCAAGACACTTAATGAAGCCTCTTCATTAATAATCTGTTGCCTATACCTCCAGATTCCAGTGTCTGGTCTCACCGCTGCTTGCTCTCTCATCTGCCTTTCTCGACTCTGCTGAATTTAAAGCTATTTTAGGTGTTCCATCTGCCCCCCCCTCCCCTGGCCTACCAGCTCCTATAAATCAGATCCTCAGGCCATGTCTGGGAAGAAAGGAGAAACAGAGGTCCCAGCATAGATGGGGGTGTAAGCACTTGCAGTTGTGTCCATGACACATACCCGCAGCAGCTGTTTCCGGCTGGTACCACCATGTGCTGCTCTGCAGGGCCATGCAGAGGTGCTAGTGAGGGTAGGAAGGGGAGTGAGTATACCTGCATTAGCACTGGGTTACATGGCAACAAAAGAGCAAAGCTTGTTCAGCCAGGCTTTGACTAGCCTGGCTGTGTTGACCCTAACCCTGGGGGCACTTTGGGTCATGCAGGCCACCTTCACTTGGCGTAGTGTAGGTATATCCTGAAGTCCTTCATGGCTTTCTAGATTCATGGTTGAGCCCTGTTTTCCAAATAGACTTATTTGCTTGAGACTTCCACACATTTACAAACACATTCAGGCTGCTCCATGCCAAGATCTCTTTGGAAAAGACAAGTTACTTTTATAAATCACTGCAAACAGTGGGGGATTTATTGTCAAATCTGAAGTCTGCAAGTGTTAGTTCTTTTAGCCCCATTTTCTGAGGATGGGAAGATGGCAGTGATGAAGATGTTGCTGTTGATGGCAGTGAGAACAGTGAGCACAAGCTGTGATGGGTACAGAGCTTGAACTGTCCTCTCCTTCCTAGGTCCTTTTAAATTTAGGATTGGCAGGTCACTGTGGAGGAACATGGCCACCTGATACATGTGTTCTCTAGATGGAGAGGACTGAAATTTCTCAGGTTTTTTATCTGTCTCATTTTATAAGCATTACACCCACCCTTAAATATAAATGAGATGTCTGCAAAGCCCATGTGCACTATCATGCTGTACAATTTTTCTCCTGAAAAGCGAAGTTTTGCCTACTCTGAAGAATATGCTTTTTGCTGGACACATCAATTTACACAATCTCTCCATTGGCCACAACCTTTATCCTCTGCTTCTAGGTCACTGTGGCATTACATTGGAGTCTGCAGAGGCAGGGACTATCTCATGACTTGTTCATGTAGCACCTACAGAAATGAGGGTTTAATCTAAACACACATCCTTAGTACATAAATGCAATAAGTTGGCATAATGAAAATGAATAAACTGGGAATGCAGCTCATTGTGGAAATAGTACCTAATATGGGAGTAATTCCTAACTGCTCATGGTTCCAGTGCTCCTTTCTGCTTTGCTTTGAGCACTGAAAAGCCTGCTCACTGCAAGATGGTTTGTGTTAGGAATGATGACATTTGCTCAATTAAATTTCAAAAATATCTAAGTGGCAGCTCTACTGGGTCAAAGTCAATAACTTTTCCATGTTTTCTGGTGCTTAGGCAATATTGATAGTTGGTGACTAGTGAGTTTTCAGTTCATACTTTTAAAAACACATTGCTGATGGTAAATACAGTTTGATTCTTTAGTCTACAAGCCTTATCAATACAAATCTGTCTTAATAGCCTAGTTACCCTACACTAGCCAAAGAGAGAGCGGCATTAACTAATAATTCTATAGATATGTAGATGGCTTTTATTAATAATATAACCAACCATTTTGTCATAGAGATTTTGCTAACTTTGTTAATGTCACTGTTACAGTCCCTGAGAGCCAGTGCTCATAACCAGGATGATTGCTGCATTGGACTCTCAATGAGGAGCAACACACACATGCTCCAAAGCAGTTGACTGTAAGGAAAAAAATGAATGGATATAGGCAGGATCATGGCACCAGGAGCATGTAGAGCCAAATGTAACATGTAGCACGCACTTGGGCTTTTTCCTAGTAGCCTAGACAACTGGAAGCACACCGTGCTTTCCCTGGGATAGGTCAAATGGGGAGACAGGACACATGATACAGATGATTCCTTACCCTCCTCTCCACCTGTCTGAACAAAGTGACTTAAAGGGAAGGTGGCAATGGTGACAAGTTCCTGGCCAGCACAGCAGACACGTCTCCTCTGTGACTGCCCCACCTCCCCAGGTGCCCTGGCTGAATGGGTGTGAGGCTCTGCAAGTAGAACTGAACAATAACAAGAATAGAGGTTCATCCTGCATGGAACTGTCACCTAGATTAAGTCAGCCTACGTCAAAACTGCTTCCATAAAGAAAAAAAAGATGGGTCATTGCCATAGGAGACTCCCTTCTGAAGGAATTGGAAGGCCCAATATGATGACTGGACTCAATTCTTAGAGAAATCTGATGCCTCTCTGGGGCCTGGGTTAAAGATGTGAAGAGAAAGCTTACTCTCTTCATACAGCCTTCGGATTATTATCCATTATTGGTTTTTCAGGTTGGCAGCAATGAAGTTGCATCGGAAAGTCTGAAGGCAATCAGAAGAGACTTCAGGGCTTTGGGATGGTTGGTTAAGGGATCAGAAGCATAGGCAGTGTTCTCCCTTATCCTTACAGTTGCAGGGAATGATCTGGGAAGAAACAGAAAGAACCAGCACATCAATACCTGGCTCCAAGCCTGCTGTCACCTGCAAAATTTTGGCATTTTTGATCATGAGTCAGTTTACATGACAGAGGGGCTGCTGGTGACAGATGGGGCACACTTGTCTCAGAGTGGGAAAAGGATCTTTGCATTGGATATTAGGAAAAAATTCTTCACTGAAAGGGTTGTCAAGCTTTAGAACAGACTGACCAGGAAAGTGGTTGAGTAACCATCCCTGGAGGTATTTTGTGTGGATGTGGTACTGAGAGACGTGGTTTAGTGGTGGACTCAGCAGTGCTGGGTTAATGGCTGGACTTGATGATCTTACAAATCTTTTCAAACATAAATGATTCTATGATTGCATTCTGACCTACCCATGGGCCTTTAAAAAACAATACCCAAGATCCTTTCCATAAGTCGGTCAGAAATGAGCTGTTTTTTAAGCTGTGGCAAATGTTCAGGTACCGGTCAGACCATGTAAAACTGTGCGTACATGTAAAATGTTGTCAGCTCCCAGCACTTACTGGGTACTCCTCCAACTCCAAAGCATGCATGCAACCCAGTATGTGTAGCAGCTCCTCCCAGACCTTGTGACAGTATCTCTGACAGCTGAAAATGTGGTACATGCTGGGGGGGCTTTCTAATTGCAGCGTATTCCAGGTGCAGTGCAGTGCTAATGCAGATCTGAGGGAACTATAGCTGCTCCATGTCATCTTTCCATGATGCCATCTTTGCCTCACCTTTCGTCTTCGTTCAGTCTTAATCAGGATCATCATAGCTACCACAATACTGCTGCTGCAGAGCTCCCCAGAATGACTGGCCCTGTCAGTGTACTTAGAATAGTGAGCAGAGGTTATAGAGCTGCTGTCTGCCGGGTGAGGAGAACAGAACTGTTGGGAGCAAGTAGTTGTGGGCTGAATATAGTTTGTGGAGAAAAGGCTAGCACAGGCACCAGGCTGCTGGCATGCTCTTGGGTGGAGAGAAGCCTTGAGGCAGCACTTTTGTGCCAAATCTTCACTGTGAGGTTCGGATCTGGCCTTGAGGGCATCTGAAAGCTGTGGGAGACACTGAGGGCGTTATTGGGGCTTTGTATGTGTGCACTGTCAAATCATTATGGAATTTAGGAGGCAAAAGTAAAGCTTTTGGTCAAAGAAACAGCAGTTAGTGAGCAGAGGCTTACAACTGGAGAGAACAGACAGAATAAGTATCCAACTGGACAAAACAAGCTGTATATAAACAGTTTCTAAAATTGTTTACAAAATCCAAAGGAAAGCGAAATACAAAAGGGTTGGGGTTTTCCCTGTCAGAGAGCAGAGGACAGAGATGCTGGCTCTTTGTCCCTTCCATCAGTGTTGGGCAGCAGGGTTGGTAGGAACACTGTCTGCGCCTTTGGTGTATGGGGCTCCCCATATTACACAAGCACTTCCATTAGTCATATAGCCATTTCTGCAGCCTCTGGCAGATGCAGCAGGAGAAGAATTAACAAGTACAGGCACCCAGTCATTTGACTTCTTTCTCTTCTGCCATTTTCTCTGTATCAGAGCACCAAATCATCCACTGCCCTGTAAGCAATCAGTCATTAATAAGAACCTTGCTACTGCCAGGGCGCTCCTCAAGCCACTGCGGTCAAGATTATTTCTGGGAAAAACAGAAAACAAGTTAGATTTTTAGCTGCTGCAAAAATTAAGAATAACACTTTTAAAACCCCATGTTTTTATTTTTACCCACTACCCACCCAGGGCAGCACTGTAGGGCTGCAGCAGTGCAGAGGGTTGCCTCGTCAGAAGCTTGTCTAGCCGGTGCTGCCATGATGAGTAAGTAAAAACTCAGTAAATAGGTCCCTTTTTCCCAAGAGAGAGGAACTTGGCAGAGAACATGCAGAGGATGCAAAGGGCTAGCAACCATTACGAAAATTGGGGCAAGGAGTTGCCAGTCTCTGGCTAGAGAGAAAAATTGCTTCAGGCAGCCAAAGAATGCTTCACGGTCCCTCTGTTAGCAGAAAATGAGCCTGCTGAAGCGTCTGTGGTGTGCACGGGTGGAAGCAGTAATAAAGTAACTATCGCCAGGGTCCTCAAGTGAACAGAACCTGCTGCAAGGAGGCATGGTCTGGGTTAGTTGACTGTAAGCAGAAATCCCAGCAGCAATTGCCTCCTGCTGCTTCTACCATTTAATTCCGAGTGAAGCAACTGGACTGTCAACACTTGTGGCAAGATTATATACACAGGACTACAAGCCATGTTTCTGTGGCAAAGCAGGGGCTGGAGGAGAGTACGACCTGCTGCTGCTGAGTGTGGGAAGAGGAGGCAAAATGGAGGAGAGGGGCTAGGATTTCTTAACCTTTACTCTTAGTTTCTCGTAAGGAAGACTGCAGGACCAGCTCCTTAGCTAGCATAAAAAGACACATATCCATGGAGCTGAACAGTGTTCATTTCCTCAGGAAAAGCACAGAAACACAGAAATGTTGGTTGGAAGGGTCCTCTGAAGGCCCAAGGTCATCCAGGATGCTACTTGGCACAGGACTATCACACTGCATCAGGTCAGCTTTGGCATTTTCTAGCCAAGTCTTGAAAGCCTCCAAGGATGGAAAGTATAAAGTCTCCCTCGCTAGGAGATGTTTTCCCTAATGTCCATTCTCTTCTCCCAGACTCCAGCCTGGGCTTGTTTCTCCTCATCTGTCCATTTGTTGCTTGAAGGAGGGATTGGGCTCTGTCAGTCTCCCACTGAGGGAGGCATGATCTGCAATAGGCTCCTGTTAGATCACCCTCTGTCCCCCTGACTATGACCCAGATCCCTCTAAGCTCTGCTGCTAGCACATGCACCCTGCCCCAACCATCTCAGTACCCCTTCTATTAGGCCTGCTTGCACTGAGGGGTCCAAACCAACATGCTATCTTCCTGGTGACCTCTGGGGAACAGCAGCTTCCCTCTCCCTTCTTCCTTCCTGCAGCCTGCCAGGCACTTTGTCCCATTGGTGATGCCAGCACACGCTGGGCTCAAACAAGGTGTGACCCGTAATTCATAGCAACCTGAATAGCAGCAGAGATTTCATTCACTATGCTGGAGATAGTACAGTAAGCAAGCAGTTTCGAAATCCAATTTCATAGACACAGAGATTACATTAATCTCTTTTAATAGCTAAACAATTCAGTTTTCAAGATAGGACAAAGCACGGGATATTCTTGACAAAACTGGTGCTTCAAAGGTGCCTACATCAGATTTAAAATCCTAACTCCTAAGCTCCTAATGATAGAACTGATTGTATCTTTTCAGGCAGTAGTACTGCAAAACTTGCATTTAATCTCCTCTTTTTATAACGCACTGTAGCTGCCTGGGCTTGCCTGTGGGAAGCAAATGTATATTGTCTTTGCCTTCAAATACCATATGAGGAAACTTACCCAGCCCTCACCCACTGATCTTGGGGGTCTGTGGAATGATAAAAGCTCAAGTTATCAAAGTATCTGTAAACTGCCTTCTGATTTCTAGCTGGAGCACCTCCCTAACTCTGGACCCTTTGATTTAAGGTAGCTGCTTTCTTTTACCATGTCTCAACAGGCAGAAAAGGGCACAGCTTTAATTCCCGTTGGCTCAGTTGCATTAGCTCAACATGATTGAAAACCCCTCTTCACCTCCAGAAATGCAGAAGTGAATGTGGATCTACATTGGAAGTTTCTGCCTGTGTAGTAAGTACTTTGTAATATACAGGGATGTTTCCATACTGCCAAAAATACTGATGTAAATTGCTTTTCTTGTTGAAACTGTTTTGCTTGGAGAACTCAAGTTATCTGTCCTGGGGAAGGCACTATTTGTTGAGCTAGATTAGACATTTTCAGAGAATTTCCAGGTCTAGACATATCCATTTTGGGCTGATTTCTAGTGTTTGTGTTGTGATTTTGGGCTCTGACAAATGAGTTCTGGCAAATGATGGTGAGGTGACTGAAGAGGTGACCCACCCAGCTGTTTTTACTGCTCTGCTGGCAAAGATTATGGTCCCTGCAGCAGAATTGGCAGATGACAACATATGTCCAGGGCAGAGCTGCTGCAAACGGCATTTGAGTTGAAATCTCCAAGGGTGTGGGATTAAAGTAGACAGAAGACTGCAAACTAGAGATGCTCAGATGTTGCCCATAGTGGTTTGTGCCCATTGAAAACAGCACTGCTTCCATGCCTCAAGTCCTTATGGCTTCTGCCCCATGTTTCTGTCCCCTCTTTGCACCAGAACTAGCAGTCATCTGATCCTAATAGGAGATAATACAGACACTTCAGCCAGCCAAATGATTCACCTAGAAGGTGTGGAGGGAACTAAAACAATACTGATTTCTATCAGATTAATCATGATACCTATCTCTCAGATAACAATAAGAAGTGTTCTTGTGTCTCAGCTCCTCTCTGGCTTTAGGTGGTAGGTTGGTATCAAGCAACAGCAGGTGATAATGTCTTCATCTGCTCATTTGTTTTCCAACCAAACAAAAATCTGAGGCCAGAGCCTCCCCCGATGCTGCTATATGGCCAGCTAGCAAGGCCTCTGCTGCCAGGGATCTTACTCCTTCTCCTTCAGCTGTGATCTCTGTTCTGCTAGAGGAGTAACCTGCTGTAGTGGTGGCCCAGCTGCCAGAAATGGAGCTGGCATCGGCCACTGCCTCTTTCCTCTCCTGAGTCGGAGAGTGGCTGGCCAGATACCGCCCTTGCACCCTGGTGCAGCAGCAAGCAGGAACCACAGCAGGAGCGAGTCAGGACTGACTGACCTGAGCAATATTTCCAGGCTAAAACCCATGAGAATTTTTCTCTCCCTGGCCCATTACTGACATGACAAAGTTCAGTGGGAAAACTACTGGGCCTTGAATATACTATGAGCCTTTCCCCACCCATTACCATCTAACTGATAAGCTGCTCCAGGCTATCTTGTTTATGTTTATGCTTGTTTAATACCTCTTAGCATTTTTGTTTGCCTTGAAGCTACAAGCAGCTATATGCTGTACTGTGCTGAATATTCGTGCCATAAGTACAAACAGATGTTTGAAGATCTGCTTTGAAGGAAATCTTTACCCTCTAGATTCTCTCCCAAGACTCCTCAGGAATAGTATACATCACTATATTCAGAGCAAAGGCTTGAAGGGCAGGGAGGGAGGAGACACATAGGAATAGTTAGCAGTGGAACAGGAACACATAGTCACATATCTATTGCATAAATCCTTCACAGCAGCACTTTGGACATTAGTTTGCCTAAACAAATTTGTGGGGCCTCATTCCTATAAAGCAGCTTCTGTCCCATACAGATCTTTTAGGCTGACTAGCCTAAGGTCAGGCTTACTAGCCAGATTCTTGCTGCCCTCAAGAGCAGGTGATAACCTGCAACCTAAATAATCACCCTGATACCAAAAATCTCAGAGTGAGCAGAGATAGTAAAACCTGAACCATATGCATGGATGGCTCTTGCTCACTCATATTGCTTCTGTCAGCTGCTCATAGGGGTGGAAAGGCTTCAGAAGGCAGACACAAGTGACAGGAAATAGTTTGAGTCAAAAACTCGATTCAGAATCAAAACCTGGGAGGTACTCCATGATACTGCATGCCACATGCAAAGTAATAGGGAAGCTTAAACAGCCTCTGCCTCAAGCAGCTCCCAGTTTATGTCAGAATGCAACAGAAAACTTGACAAGGAAAGGTAGGTTGATAGTTTTAAAAGCAGATAGGATTGTGTGGTGATTGCTGCATGGGAGGTTGCAGCCGGGACTCTCAAATTACTCAAACCACTGTGGTATGGCTTTGGTTTTGTTTCTTCTTTTCTCACGTTTTTGGAGAGAAGAGGATACGTCCGGGATTTCAGATGCTAGCTTGGGACTTAGACAATCTACGTCCAGGTTTCTGCCTTGCCAGTGACTCCCTGGGGTAAGCTGTTCAATATCTACCATTTGACCTTCATTCTCCAAGGAAGAACAGTGCTTCCATAGCCCTGGGGTGTTTGAGATTAATACTTGTGAGGCATTCAAGTACAGTACGAAAGAGGGCCATATCAGGCCCTAAAGAGGTTTGCTGTGCATTACCTTTTCACTGTAGACCATGGACAGCAAAGGGGGATACAGCACTCAGTGTAGCTGACTTTTAAATGCAAAGCAGTGTTTGACCTGAGCTACACAGGGAGCTGATGTTGAGCTGTAAATCTCTCTAATTCACTCTGCAGAATGCTTTCTCTTAATTCTGCTTCATTACACACATCTCACATTTCTTGCTTAAACATGGAAACTATTAATATATCTATTTATGTCGCTCATTTTCTTTTGCTAGTAACTCTTTCATCTTGCCTAATTCCACTTCATATGAAACTGTTCTTGCTCCTTTCCTCCTCTTCCTCATCCATGAGCTCATGTGGGAGCCACCTATCTCTGGGACACCTACTAGGACCGTGTGGGCAGGTATACCCCAGGATTTACAGATCCTGCTTCCCAGCTCCTACCTCCCACTCAGCACCAGAGCAAGGCTGAGGTGAGTGGTTATTTCTTCCATCTGTGCTGTGCTTGCCATGTACAGAATAGGCCAATATGTTCTGAGCAAGGAGTTGGCAAGGAGCATGGGTCCTCCTTGGGCTAGGCCTCTGAGAAGCAGTGATCCGAAACAGGCCTGCTGGAGGGATAGCTGGGGAGAGAAGGAGGAGCAGAGGCAATAGTATGGGATTACTGTGAATTCAAGCCTTTAAAGATGCTGTCTCAGCCCTCTCCTTACTTTTTCTCTTTTCCCCAATTTGTAAGAAAGGTCTAGCAGCTAAGATACTATAGCATGGGACTCGTGAGACTTACTTGGTTTAGTTTGGTTTAGATCCATGAAACATCGTCCTTAGGGTAGGAGTCAGCAAAGGCAGGAGTGGGAGTACAGGACCAGAGCCAGTAAGGAGCTGACCATGTCTACAGCAAGAAGCTGTTAGACTGACTCAGCTGTAACATGCAATGGCATCTGCCAGCCGGTGGGGCCATCCGTGTTGTCATCCTGTGCTCCTGTGCCCTCTTGTTAAGAGCAAGCAGTCTTTTCCTTCCCTTGTAGGGATGAAGCTTGGGACAATGTAAGAGTCTAGTAAGGACTGTAGCCATGATCACAAAAGTACCTGGCTGGGAGCCTGGCAGCTGCTTTCTTGTACCCCTCTTTACTCAACACCCCCTAAAGTGTCCTGGGTGGAGAAAAGAGGCCACTCTGGGGGACAGCCAACTGCTGGACCTTCCCCTGAGGATTATGGTTCATACATCAATGCTGTAGGTATCAAATCTTGTCAGAGGTAGTAGTCCATGCAAGTCATGTATAGCAGATCTTCTTTAGGTAAGCAATGAAATTTGTGATGATTTTGTTTGACATTTGCAACTTCAGTAGAAAGGAAACAGTGTGACTCTTGCCTTGTGTCTGCAGCTGAAACCTTATCAAGGACAGAAAAGAAGATGTACCTCTATTTTTTTAATCTTCTGCACGTGTTTTTCTAGTGTAAATTCAGAGGCATGGGGCTCTGTGAGAGTGATCTCCTTCTAGGAATTTATTTTGCATGGGTGCGAGTGGCTCAGCAAGATAGGATAGGAATAAAGAAAGAGTCCCCAAGCTTCCAGGTAACTCTGAAGGAGTGAAAGAGCCCAGCAAACAAATCCTCACATGCAATCTCCTTTTCCTTCAAGAGAAAAGACACCTTTCCAAGGGAACTGACACCTACTGATAGTGTTTTGGTTTTGTTTTTCAAAGAAAAGCCAAGTTATGCTAGAAAGTATGACCTACCCAATTTTAAATCAGAACAAATAAAGATTCTTGGGGTTTGCCTTTTGTCTGTTTTGTCTGTTTTGTTCCGGGGTGTTTTTCTGTGCCCAACATGATCTTTTGAGAAATTTGCTGAGAATATGAACATCAGGGAGGCATCTCCCAGGCCCTCTTACCTCCAAAGTGGCTGATGAAACATTGAAGAGCTCCAGCAGCCAATGACCCCACATGCCAACAGGTTGGCACTCTGGTTTTCCCAATGCTAGTTGTTCTCAGTTCAGGACTCCTGCTCAGTCTTGTCTTTCAAGGAGGGACTGTGACCAGTTCCCATATAGAAAAGACAGTTTTTAAATTGTCCTTCTTTGAAAGAAAATACCATGTTCAGCAGCAGTGAAAACAGAAGGCTAGATGCAGTTTGATGTGTGCTGTGCTGATGTGATGAGGCTGGGACATGAGTCCAGCAAGTTTTGCTCATTTCTGCACTGTGTAGTGGTAAGCCAGCATATACAGTATTTTCCTTTACCCTAGAGCTTCCTCCCAGGACCCTGGCAGTAATTCGATCCTGCTTTGATAAACCATCATGCAGACACAACATGGAACTGTAGTCCTAATGACCTGCATTATTTGAACATCAAATGACACTATTTGAGGAGAAAATTCTTTGGTTCCAGTGTTTTCCTAAGATAATTATACCAAGCCAGCCTATTGCCCTCCCCTGTAGTTTCATTTATTGTTCACTTTATCTAAACTCCTGCATGGCATTGACTGCATTATTTTGTCATGTTCCACCCCATAATTTCAAAATAGGTTGCCTGTTTGTTTAAAAATACACCAAAAGCTTTAAAGTCTTGGGGACAGAAATGCCATATATTTACGGTGATGTTGTGCAGTCTCCCGGTTTGATTTTACTGCCTTGTAGCACCAAATTGAGAAACTCTTTGACTCTTCATCTCCTCTGTCTTCTAAACTAGCAAAAGATAAACAGAAAAAAGGGGAGACACCTTTTGTTTGATATTGTTTGACTCTTGTGCCAGTTTGGGCTCTGATATAAATAACTTCCTGTTTTGCTGTAAGTCTTCTGACAAGAGCCTCCATGTGCATTGGCTTTTCAGCCTGAACTTAGGCTAGCGTGTTCCCGGGCTTTGGGCTACAAATTCCAGTTTGCTGCTTACCTCCAGGCCAAAATTTTAGAATTGGAAGTCAAATCACTGAAAATCAGGTGCCTAAACCCACCGTTGGTTACCAAATTACAGATGACCTGGCAGCCACAACAGTGGAACACCTGCCAATCCTGTAAGTATCGTGACTTGAAAGAGCAGAATCTATACAAATCAGACTAATTTTATGTAGGAACTCAAATAAGAATCCTAATTTGAAATGCTGGACTGCTGTTCATTGCTAAGGATGGGCTCAGAAGCTAGAAACAGAAAAGAGGATCTGCAAAAAATATAGAGAAAGGTGCATTTGTGTAATATCACTTGTGCAAGATGCTTTTGAAACGTATGTGTTGCATTGCATCATTTTTCACATACACTTAAAATAGTAAGACTCTCTTTTTCATCTCTCCTAATAACTTTCCCTGTGAACTGAATGGTACTTCCTATGGATAATACACTGTTTTGCTACCTGCTGGAGAGGTGGAGTCCCCGTGAATGCCTAATGCCTGTGTACTGCTGCTCTGCATAACTGGGAACTGTCTTCTGATCACAGTGTGAGACAGGACAGCTCGGACTTAACAGTTCTATGAGATTTACTAATCAAATCAGCTAATCAAGATTTAAAACAGCTCTGGATTGAAAAAGCTAGCAAGTGGTCCAGCTGTGAGTTAATTCATTAGTTGCAGTAAATATCACTAGAAGAGCTTGTCAAAAGGAAATGTGAAGCAGCTGAAAAGAATCATCCTTAAAGTGAATGTCAGAGGCTTTGCAGCTGTCATCCAGTGGACTGGAGACTCTGGGCGTTGGAGCGAAAATGAGGGTGAAAGAAATAAAAATTTGAGTACAGAGGATAAAGTCCCAGTTCCCACTGAGTGATTATAAAGGAAGCAATCTTACCACAACAGGGATCTAATTAGAGACTGAATCTCACAACTGTCTAATATCTCCTCCAGGACGCTGAGAAACCCAAACTAGCTAATGCAGTCCACTCAGACCAGTAGCAGGAGGAGGCTCTGCTGCTTCAGGGGCACACTAGAATGCCACATTTATGTAGCTGTGGGCATTTCCAGTGTTCTTGTGTCCTGCTCAGCACTCACTTAGAACTAGAGGAGCAAGATCATTTTCTCGTCAGACCGGCACAGCATTGTCCTGGTCCTACAGAAGGCAACAATGGGCTTCCACTGCCCCATACCTGAGCATTCTGGAGGAAAGGTAGCAGGACTCATTTTCCCAGGCAAATATGAGTTCATTGTCAACATTAGCAAGAGAGAATTTCATATTTCTAGGACTGATCTGATGAATCACTACTTCTCTTGCTCTCTGAAATGTGCAGATCAGGTGTGAGTCCTCAGGCATTCCTGGAGACGCCAGTGGTGTCAGTCAGGGATCACGTGTATTGGTGCAGGGCTCAGCTCTCACACCTCACTCCAGCTACTGTCTGTCTGAGACACTGTCACCCTTCTCTCCACCCTTGTGAAAATGTGAAAACACTGGCTATAGTCTGAGGCTAACTTTGGGAACAATGCCCCTCCTCTAGATGCTCCCTCCTACCTCCGAGCTGCAGTGCATCACCTCTTCGTTGGTGTGCCAAAGGAACTCCTCTGACTTAGGTTTTTTTCTTTGTTTGGTGATTTTTTCTAAGCAGCAACACGTTTTTATTTACTTGTTTGTTTGTTTGTTTTTAGCTGGATTTTATTTATGATTGATCAGTTCTGGGCCCTGGTCCTCAGTATTTCCCTCCTGGTACCAGAAGGACTGTGCTCCGGGGTGGGTGAGTAGTGGGGTCAGCAAGAAGGAATTATTTTACCTGGTATTGCCATAAAAGGCACTTTTGATGTAACCCTGTCCCCACAGGGTAATTCTGTGCAGGTGAGGTTTCAGGGGAGTGCAGGGATTTCTTCCAGTATCACTACTACTAGAAGTCACATTTTTCTGTAGCAGGATTTTCCGGGTATAGGGAAGGTCTGTCCTTCTGAGACCATCTGGGTAGCTCAGTGCTCCTGGGGAGAGGAGGGATAACTGCTCAGGATGTGCAGATGCATCATGTTTGTGGGGGCAGTGGTTTATGGGTCTCTTCTGAAGGTGGGAGGAAGTAAGTGACCTGCCCAGGGAGAGCTCAGCCAACATCTGACAAGGACATTTTCATAACCAAGATAAGTAAACAGATGCCTTTCTTGCTCTAGGGAGATAATTTCTTCTGTGCTACTAGCCTGACACCATTTGCTTGGCTTAGCCTGTATCTTTACCATATGAAACAAGCCCGAACCATTTAATTTGAGGTTGTTACTTATTTGGGTCAATATGAAACATTTCTGCATTTCTTTTCCATTTTCTGGCCTTTGCATGTGCTTTCTTCACTCCTGCATATATATTTTCTTTTTGAAAATTTAAGTTTTCCTCTCCTGTAATACTTTAAATCCTCAATTGACTGATGCTGCAGATGAAGAGTATTAGATCCTTTCCATGACCACTCTGGCCACAATGCCTTCCTTTGCTTGACAAGCTGATTAATTTGTCGAGGTGAATGTTAGGTCTGTCTGGAGCATCTCTGTGTGTCTTGTGCAAGATTGCAATTGCAAGTTGGTTTCTTACTGGACATCCTGTTTCTCCAGACACAGAATACATTTGAGGGGCTTTTTTCCCCCCACTTCCCTACTGAGAGTGATGTTGCTGCAGTTTATACCAATAGGATTTATATGGCTGTATCTCTAAATTTGACAAATTGCATGGCAAGCAACTGATGAAATTCCATCAATAAAGCAAATTCTCATCCTGGCAACCACCCAGCAAAGTCCCCAAGTAGCAAATAGGAGTTAATAACAACTGCACCAAGTCTGCCAAAGCTTCTGGAGAGGTGACCAACAGACACTTCCATGGGGCCAAAGAATCACTGCAGTGCCTGCTTCCTGCTGCCCTACATCAGCAGGTCTGGAAGGGCAGCATCCTAAGTGAGCAGTAGAGCTAATGGGCTCCCCAAGGTACCAGTTACAGTTAGTAGGGATCAGACAGGAGCTTTTGCAAAAGCTTTGCAAAAAATGGCTTAACACTGCTTAGACTCATCAAAGTAGGAAAGAAACTTTTTCTCCACTGTCAGTGGGTTTGGTATCTTAGATTGCCACCAATATGTGAATCCATAGCTCCCCTTCACAGAGCCAGTGCACAGTGTGGGATCCAGGTATGTCTTTGCTTTCCAAACTGGCTGTAGACAGCACCAAACCTTGACCCCTTATGCTGTGTACATGCCACCCAGGCCTCTAGAAACCTTCAAATGGTTGTATCCTGCATGACCCCTAAAAGAGAGTAGACAGCAGTTGCAGCATGGAAGCCATAGCATCAGCAGTGCTTTCAGATTGTCCAGTGGATATAATTGAGGCAGAATAGCAAAACTCAAGGAAATAGAACACATTTCATAGCAGTTCCTGAGGGAGAACAGGTCACATTGTTTGTGAGCTTCTAGCCAGGCCAAGCAGGCTGGATCTTACACAGAGAAGTTGCTGACTTTGGCCCCAAAATATCATTAAGGTAAGAAAAATATCCAAATTTGTCTTAATTTCTTCAGTTGGTGCATTAAAAACAATTGGCATTCAGACCACTATAGACATTAAGAATTCAGAAAACAAAACTAAGCAACACAAAGAACAAAAACCAGTAGGTATTTTCTGAGAAGATGGGGAAACTGAGTCCTGTGACACTGAATGCTTAGCTAGTAGGTAAATTCTAGTAGCTACAGTAGCCAGATGTCACCTAGGACCAGAGCGTAAACAATTCTTTTGTAATACCTACTTTGTGAATGTCTCAACATCTTGAGCTCACTGCAAAAGAGAAAAGAAAAAGTTGGCCGGTGTTATTTCCTGACGGTACAGGAATATTAATTTCTCTAGCCCTCTGTGGTGGTATCTGACCACCTTGGATATCTGAGCAGGCAGATCAAAGGAAAGCAAATTTATAGACTTGGTTTTCAAAGGCACCTATTTCCGGTAATTGTGAACTTTATTTTTCTTTCAGGAATAAATCTTTCCTGGCATATTGTAACAGAAATAATAAAATTTAAAAAAAAGCATGGTATACTTGTAAAATGAACCTCAAGGCTATACTGCCTGCAGGCAAACCAGTTCTGGGTGCAGTGTGAGCACTGAGGGCAGATGCTGGGCTGCTCTTCTTCTTGGCAGATGTTGCCCTGGAACTTCTCCCTTTGCAGGATCCCATAGTGAGACCTTAGTGAAGAGCAGAGGCAGCACTTTTCTTGTGTCACACCATACATGATAAGGTAGGGATGTGCTGGGATATCTTGACTCAGTTCAGTTTCATACAAGAATTGAAGAGCAATATGCATCCACCTCTTTTTTTTTTCCCTGGTGTTTGTGGAAAGGAGGAAAAGCACCTTTTGCTGTCCAAGTGTATGACATTCCTGCTCCCCTTCTGTGGAAAGGAAAGGAGGGAGCTCTTCTCTCCCTCTGCTTATGAGGGAAACACTGACTGTTTGTGTGAGGAATGGGCAAGAAGCTGTCCCAGGGCAGATCTTGTTCTCCCGAGGGCTGCACCCCAGCCATTTCCTGCCCTGGGCTAATGTGCTGGGATGCCCTGGCCTGTCCCCTCCTGGGCTCCCCCCTGTTCTGTAGCTCTGAGCCCTGCCACTTTCTGTCCTGGGAAAAGCAGAGGTGGGGGTGCAGGCTCCAGAGGAGCAGATGGTTTCCACTGGGGTATCTCCTTGGAGGAGATGAAGGCATCTCTGCCATAGGGGCTGCAGGCAAGAGCAGTCACATGCTTCCCTCTGCAGCCAGCAGCACTCTGCTTTTTCCCGTCATTTATTATCTGATGTCTGTTTTCATCTGTTTTGTCCTGGCGCTTGGGAGACCTCCTCCTGGTGGGCTGCCAGGGACGGTGGCAGCGTCCTCTCACCGAGGGGACTGGCCCCGGCCCCGGGCACAGAGCATCCCTACTGCTCTCCTGACCCTCCCCTCGAGACCTACTTTTGCTGGGAGAGGCAAGGTAACCTCACTACTGAAAATAGCTGGGACAACGGCCAGTGGAGATTAATGGCATCATTAACGTACCCAGTTTATTTATAGGCTTAAAAATGCCTCAGACCTGCAAACTGAGCAGAGTTGCTCTGTGTAACACAGCGACTGACAAGTCTCCTGCTTCTGCCTTTCCCCTTCCTACTATTTCATTCTGCTTGCTGGGACTGTAAAACCTCCAGAGCAGAGACTGTGTCTCATTGTGAACCTACTTTGTAAACCTTCCTAACTGGAGGGATACATACAGATGCTTTTTTTTTTTCCAAGAATGCTGTATTTGTCTGTTCTTTTTCCTTCACCAACTCTTTCTGTGCACACTGTGTCCTTTGGCCTTCTTTGGGAAAATTCTCTTTTTGCTGAAGTCCCAAGGCACAGGCTGAATAGTTGTCACAGGATTTTCTGCCTTGGGTTTTAAACTGTGAGCTCTGTGCAAGGAGGACTGAGATTCTCATAACTTTGAAGAGCACCTAGGATGTGTAGGGCCCTAGTGAAACATGCAGGTGTAATTAATGATCATGGAGGTCTTCAAACAGGAGCCAGCAGAGCAAGCTCAGCTCTTAGATCCCCCAGGAACCTTGTGGGACTGGCAAGAAAAGGAAAAAACACCCTGATTGTATTGGCCCCAGAAGAGGAGTTTTTGGCACGTGACCTGTGGCCTCACTGGCTGGCCTGTTTCCCAGCACTTGGTGAAAGGTAAGTGAGAAAGGAAACTTGCTGTCAGCAGGCACAAATCCAAGGGATTGGCTGTGTGACTGGGAGATGGCTCCATTGCTGGGAGAAAAAAAGTAAAAATGCCAATAGGAAGCTGTCCTATCCAGAAATATGGATCAGCAGTGTGGCAGCTCAGGGAGGTGAAGTCACTTCAGGGGGCAGCCACCCTTCACTTTGCTGTTGGTTTTTTACGGTATCAATCTGAGATAAACTCATGTGTCGCTCTCTCCTTGGCCCTTGTTTTCTAGGGGCTGAAATAAAGAACTGGCAGAGAACCACTGAAACCACTGTTGTCTTTTTTTTTTTCCCCTCTAGGCAATGAGAATACTTCAGGGCAGAGTGAATGAGCCCAAAATGGTGGAAGGATTTCTCTGCCATGGCCACTACATGTGAAGCCACAATCCTGGGATGCCCTCGCCTTGCCAGTATCTGGTGGGTTTGAGGTATTTCAGGACCTTGCTTTCCCTTTCTCAGCTTTCCACTTGGGTTCTTGGTTCCAGATCTCCTGCATTCCCTCTTGGCCAGGCCCCGGCTCTTCACTCTGATGGGGAGGACAGTGCCTGCTCAGCATCAAACTTTCCATGTCTGTTAAATGGGACCATGACGTGCTCAGCTGCTCAAGGCCAGGTTGGAGGGGGCTCTGAGCAACCTGGTCCAGTGCACAGTGTCCCTGCAGGGAAATTGGAACCGGGTGATCTTTAAGATCTCTTCCAACCCACACCATTCTGTGATTCTATGTAGTCTATTGAAAGACAAAATCATAAGTGCAATTATTCAGCCATCCAATGATCCTAACTGGGAGAGTATTTCCATGTCTGATATATATGAGATCCTGTATAATTTTAAAGGCTTCAAGAAAAAGGCAGGTCATATGCAGCATCTGAGACAAAGGGGGGAAAAGGTAATGCGTAACTATTTATTTATTCTAGCAAAGAGATAGATCTTACATAGTTGTTTCTCAGCTAAATTCCTGAACACCTAACCACAAAAGTCAGCACAACTTTCTCACTAGACTGATGTCAGACTAGGAGAGTGAGTCTTGTGACAAAACAGGCCATCTGCATCTCAAACTAATTACCTGCTTTGAAAAGTGGCAGGTTTTTTAACAAGATGGCTAAGCCTCATTTCAGCTCTGGGACACCTATCTCCTGGACGTCAGTGCTATACAGTTTCTGTGCAATTACTTCTGATATAGAAAGCAAGAGTTGGGATTTTTTTCCTGTTTCAGTGGGCTACACCCATTTGTAACCATAATTAACCTTCCTTTTTCTAGCTGCCAACACTGGGTGGCACTAAGTAACTCCTTCTGACGTTTTACAAAATTGACTCTAAAAAGTTGAATCACACTGACTCGGCTCCACTCTGTCCTGACAGCAAATGGTTTTGTTTGAGAAACTTTCAATCATGTGGTTGTTGCATAGAAACATCTGATTTGCATGGCACGTTTTGTACTTCTCTGGTTTGTTAGGTTGTTAAAGCTCTTCTGAATCTCTGGACTCACAGTCTGGTAAAGGTCTGGTAAAGGCCTTGAAAGCCAAATTTCGTGTACCAAGTTGAGAATTGATGGAATACTTGAAAATAACTGTGCTTTATGCCAAAGGTTTAAATAAATCTCCCTGAATGGCTGAGGTTGGAAGGCATCTCTGGAGATTGCCTAGGGCAAGTCCTCTGCTCGAGCAGGGTCAGCCAAAGCAGGTTGACCCAGGTGGTCCCCAAAGAATTCCAGGAGTCCCTCACCAGCCCCAGAGTCTTCTTGCGATCTCTAACCAGAGTCTGGACACTGCCATGTCTGCTGGCTGCCACTGCCAGCTGCGCACTGTAGAAGTCCTGCTAAAATAAATCAGCTTTAAAAGAAGCACACCTACAAACACGTAGCTGTTGCCCCGGCTGGCTGTGCTTGACCTACAAGTGCCAAGGCTGCCATTTTAACAGCCTGTTATGGCTCCAGTGGGCTTTGGGGCACTCTGGTGACTGATGCTGGTGCATATGGTGATGCAGGTGGCAAAAAACCAGGGCCAAGTAGTTTGTCCTCAGAGAACATCCCAGGTCTCTGAGCAACCTGGTCTAGTGGGTGGCATCCATGCCCATGGTGGGTGTTTGGAACTAGATGATCTTTAAAGTGCCTTCCAACTCAAGCCATTCTATGATTCTGTGACTTGTAGCTAAGCCACCTGTGGACACCCACTGCCATGTCCTGATAACAAACATTAGCATTGCTGTGTTTGCACTTGTCCCTGAGAAAGTGTTTAAAATATAACAGACAACAGATGGCATAACCTGATGGGATCATAAAGATTTGTGTCCTGAAAGCAAGGATATAGAAACACCAATGATGGTAGGTAAAAATCCTCAATATAGAAATTAAGTAACCAAATCTTGACATGGCCATTCTGAAGGCAGAGGGAGAGGTGTGGCTGAGGAAAAAGCTGCCCACAGTGAGAGATGGAGGCTGATGATGATCCTTGGTGTCTCCAAGCAGAATAGCAGGCAGAGGGCAAGACCAGTTGTGGCTATATTAGAGCCAGAGCAGAGATGATCATACACAAAGCAATACCTACATCTTCCCTTCCCTCTCCTTTGGCAGTGGGAAGGGGGTACAGGTAGAGCCAATGATTTCTGAAAAAGAGTTTATTTACTAAAAAGCACAATTTCTGTTTGAGCAAAGCTGTCTGCCAGTTGGTGTGCAATCCATTCATCAGAATTAGCCCAGAAGATTAGAAACATCAAAATGGCTTACTTTTTGCTTTTTTTTTTTGTTACCTTTTTTTTTTTCTTTACTTTTTTTGAAGCTTATCTCAAAGGAAAACTCAGATGGAGTGGAGATTTACCTGATGTGCTATGCCTTCAGGCTGTGGTTAAACAGCCTGCAGGTTAAACAGCCTGTAGGACAGCCTGCAGCAGGGCTCTCCTAATCCTCTTGCTCGGGGTGTAATGTTGTCTAAATTATTTCCACTGTTTATTGGACCAGCTAGAGTGGGAATATCTGCAGGATTAAACCACCTGCCCCAGGGAGCTGACCTGGGATCTGGGATGTAGTGCATGAGAGTAGTTGTGTCAGAGAGGCGTCAGCTGCTCAGGGACAGCCAACATGAGGTAGGTTGGCCTTGATGGCATGGCATGGCACTTGACTCCAGCTTGGCTTGGCCCTGTGTGTTGTGCCTATGGACCTAAGAGAAAACCAGTATTTTCTTTAGGTTTGGTATTCTTCTTGTCCCAGCATAAAATGCCCAGGTTAATGAAGACAATGCTATAGCTCACCAGTGTTGGGATTCCATAGGGTGTGTTGCATGCTCTGGACTGAGGCATGAGAGCATTTAGGAGAACTGGATGGTGGAAAGGGACCATGCTGGAGGAGCATCACAAGGGAAGGGAGACAGGGTGGGTCCATGTCGCTCTTGAAAGTTATTCTAGGAGTAGCTATGCCCAAAGCAGCACTGCTTGGCAGAGGGAGGTAGGTCCTTGTCCAAGTCCAGAGGACAGCATAGGTATGTGCTCACCAACATGACGGGAACAGTCAAGGATGAGGACCCACAAGTCATCTGGGGAGTTGTTTCTGTAGGCACATCTGACAGGAATATCTACATCACCAACAAATAGCAGAGGGACTCCTGCCCTGGACTTGTGTTCATTCTCCACTGGGCTCTCCCCTAACTGTGAGCTCTGGTTTGGATCACTCCAAATAGCTGTTTCCAAGACAAATTTGCTCCTCAGGAAGCAAGCTCTAGGCATGGTGCCTGTGAGCTCAGCAGTGCCACTCTGCCCTGGCCTGCTTGTATTGAGCAGCATAGGCATGCAAGACTAAGCCAGTCTCCTGCCTTGCTGTGCTCCATCTCAACATGCCTCAAGTTCTGCCTGGCACACTGGGTGTAATACTGCTTCCAGGAAACCTTTTTTAAAATATTTTTCCATATGAGAAACAGAAGGGGTTTGAACTTGCATCCCATGTGCTCTGAGCCTGTGTCATGGGTAGTGGGTTACAGTGGGTGATAGTTTCTCTTCATAGGCCTTGTGGCTGAGGAGAAGGTCTCCTTGGGAATCTGCCCTTCTGTTCCTGTGAGGATTTTGGGATTGACCGGTATAATGTTTTTTTAGCTTTTAGTTTGACTACTAAACAGAAAATCAACTATTGGCAGATCTGCCTTGTCAAACAGAAAAAGGCCTGGAGATGCAGAAGCTCTTTGGAGAGAGGCCCTGGCTTTTCAGGGATCATGAGGCTTTGGTCAGAATTCAGGCAGAGGATAAACCCTACTATCCAAGAGAATAACTTGAGGAAAGAGAATTGCACAGGATTTTTCCATTGCTGTGGAAACCTTTACTGTAATTTAGCTCGTGTTGATTAACCCTGGATGCTAGAATCTTAAAAAGTGATTAGTGAGATCACACTGGAAATAGAAACAGATGTACCATCTGTTACACAGTGTATGGGGGTTGGAGGGAGGTTTTTCTGAAGCATAGTTGATCCCAACACTGAAATGAGACTTCGCTGCTGTCACCTTCCCATTACCTCCCCAGAAGCTAAACATCCCTTTGCACATCTGAAGTGAACCGGTGGGATTTGCAGTCAGTGCACTGGTGCTGTAGTTCTGGCCAGTGACTAGGTTGAGACCTGAGCTATGGTGGCATCTCAGCCTTTAAGGGAAGCCATGGTATAGGACTTTGCATCAGAGACACTTTCCAAACACCTGAAGTCCCAGAGTGGGAAATCTGAGCTTCAGCCTGAACTTGTGCTTGTGCCTCAGAGTGCCTTTTCCCTCAGCGAAATGTAAACACTGAAAGGTTAGAGTTTTTCCATCCTTCCACAGAGTTGTTCCTATGCTGTATCCTTGCCCCCAAATACTCTCCCTTCATACTGTAGTCACTCACTGCAGGTCTTGAGGATTATCAGAAGCATTAAGCAGCTCTTAGACAGCAATTGCAATTATGCTTCTACAGCTGTGATTGTCCACAGCCATGCTTTCTGTCTTACTCCAGAGCAGCAGAGGATTTTAAGGAATGATACAAGGCTGAAGAAGGCAACACATCCATATGTGCTTTCCTAAATCTAATCTGGCATCCTTCTGGCTTTCATAGCCTCTGAAGAGCAAAGTGCACATTTGTGCTGTTCATAGCACTGCTGCCTGATAACTAATATCTGTTCTAACAGGCAAAGCATTGCAGCACCTGGGGAGAACAGGAGCGGGTTCCCTTTGATCTGCAGGGCACCTCTTTCAGCACAGCTG
Source organism: Calyptomena viridis (assembly GCA_013390005.1). Taxonomy (NCBI): domain Eukaryota; kingdom Metazoa; phylum Chordata; class Aves; order Passeriformes; family Eurylaimidae; genus Calyptomena; species Calyptomena viridis. Next base: position 223,267 of record WEIV01015810.1, read on the forward strand.
CACAGCCAGGTAAAAAGCTGTCAGGATTCTTGGTTTTTTCTTCCTGTTTTTCATAGTAGACCTCAAATCTCATACTCAAGACCTCTGGCAGACCTCCACATACAAATATAATTACTATTTATTATTTATACAGGAACAGAGAAAGGCCATTGCTTTATGACTGTGTAATAAAATGGGTCACTGCTTCCTGTGTGCTTTGAAGCCCAGGATGTCATCCAGTGGAGGGAGAAAATGGGACTCCAGGCACCAAAAAAAGTGAATCCCTTTGCAAAGACCAGACTGAAACACACCAAAACACAACTATGAAGCACTGAGATGACTTTACAGGGGGTAAAGGAGTCCAGCACCCGTCTGCCTCCTTCAAACAGTGGTGTTATAGGGGAAGCTGAGCACTGCTCCACCAAAACCCTTGGGAATCGGCTGAATGTGGGACCTAATGGTGTTGCACTGGTTTTATCTGGATAAAACCCGCTGCCCTTTAAAATAAATTACTTAACTACCCCCCTGTTACTCCTCTTGCACCACCTCTACCCACTGTTATCTGTCCTTGCCCCTGGAGTCTCCATTGGGACCAAGGCAGAGCAGAAGGTGATATGCCATGAGGAGAAGGGTGACCAGGTGGACCAGCACGAAGTTGTTCTTTACATTTCCAGAATGTCATCTCAGCCCCCACTGCTGTTCTTGGCTCCAGCACTTCATGGCCATCCCCACAGCTTGTTCCTCAGGATGCTGAGAGAAGCTCAGTTCGGAATGCAGTGAGAAAGAGGGGACAGCCTGGAGAAGGCCACTTGGACCTCCTGGAGGCCAGAGCACATCTAAGGGCAGCTAGAGACTTCAACTGCTAAGCTACCATCTCCTCCTAATGCCACCTGTGTGGCAAGGAACCTGGGTGTACCCCACCAGCTCCATTCACTCCAACAGGGATTTGGGGATGTAAGCATGTATGGTGAGCAAGAAGGGCTCTTGTTTGCTCTTTGTTTCCCCATAGAGGCATTTTGACACCTCGCAGAGGGATTAGGGGGCAGGCAAGCACAGCACGGGCAGAAAGCAAGGTGCTAACAAAGGCTATGGAACAACCAGCAACCCTCCCAACATCTGTTTTCCCCCCACAGTGGCTGAAACCCTTCATCTCCAATCCCAAGTGGAGCAGCCCCCCAGGAAGCCCAGCTGTCCTTCAAGGATGACATGGGTCTTCCGGGTTCTCACTTGTTCACACAAGGCTGATTCAAAAAAGATGTTGGCAGAAGATGTTACAAACCTTTCAAAATCTCTCTTCATACTCTGGCACTTCTTCCTCTCCATCCTCAGACAGGAATCACACAGGTCTGGACCGCATTCCACAGCCCCAGTCCCACCAAGCAGAAGCCAGTGCCTAGCAGCAAGTTGTCCCAATTACTTCTTTTAAAAACACTTTCACCAAATAATTGATTAATCCTACAAAGTGCTCTCCCTGAGCACTGTCTGCTGTGCACAAGGATTCTGCACCCATTGCCCAGGGAGAGGACGGGGTTTGGGCTCCTCCCACAAGCCCTAATGGCTGAGGGGAGAAGGAATGTTGTCAGGCAGTGCAATGCTTATACTGGGGAAAAAAGTCACATAATATAAATTCTCTTCCCTCTAGATTCCTCGTATGCAAGCCACGGAAACAAAAAGACATCCTTACTCTCTTTTTCCATGGCATTTTCATCAGAAAAATGGAAACCATGTTTTAAAAAACCCATGAAAAATAAGAAGGATGTGGGGAATCTTACCAAAGATATCTGCAATCCCTGAGCATGCCTTACCAGCTGTGTTAGCAGTGCTGGACTGCCTGTACCCTGCACCATGGAGCTCAAGGGACAAGGCAGCTGCACCCAGGGCGGGATTTTCTCCAGTCTGTGTTCACACAGCTGGAGCAAGGAGACAAGGGAAAGTGCTGGTGGTACTGAATGCTTTGTCTGAGCAGCTGCAAGAAGAAATGTTTTCTCTCACAGTTTATTGGAATAGCATCAGAGTAGTGTGGCTGCCAACATAGCCACAAGGTCCCCACTCTGTGATGAAGGTCTGCATCCAAGGACAAGCTGGAGCACGCTCTGACATGGCAGCCCAGCCTCCTGTGGGACAGAAACCACTCAGTGCTGGACCTACAATCACCCACGACAACCTTGATGCTGCCCCTTGGGCCCGCATGCCCAAACAATTCTGTAATAACTTCTCGCCTCCACAAACGCAGCTATAACCACGGATTTTTCCCAAGTGTTTAGCAAATGTAACCTCTGTGTTTTATACCTTTCAGTCATTGATCAAGCTGATGTGTTTCTCTTTTGGACAAATAGTCATTACATCTGAAAGTTTATGGCTGGGCTTTGAAGTTAATGTTCTCTGAGATGAAGGAGAAAGTTCACACTTCTTCTATTGCTTCCAGCCCCTCTGGCTGCAGACCAGATAAGACAGAGATGCCTTCAATTCACAAGTGATGACTATTTTTGCAGGCAGAAAACCAAAAAACTTCTTAATGTAATAATGTCTTGAATAGTGCTATAGAGCTCAGCAAAAAAAAAAAAAATCCAGGAAACCTATGGATGCCTCAATCCTGTTATTACTCTACTTACTGTCTAAGTTTCATGTGAGACTGTGTTTCCCTTCCTCCACTTTTGCTGCTCTTGCAGCCACACTGACTCAGGTTGTCCACAAGCTGTTACTTTCGCTGGCAACCTGTGGGGAAGAACAGCCTCTGCAGAAGAAAAGTTTTATCCTAGGTATTAACAGGTCCTTCCCATTAATTCTTCTTGAAAAGGTAAAGAAAATGCTGTTTTGCAGCATACTCCATTAACAGCCAAGATGGAGTGTTTAAGCTGGAGGTCTTTGAGGCAGCTTTGGTGTGACCTTTTCAAGCACCTTTCTTACCCTTCTTCTTACTGCAGTATCAGCTAAGCCCAAGTGAGCCAGGTTCTCCAGCTTTCACTGGGAGAAAGCTTTTAGTATCTCTTCCTAAGGGGATTTCAAGGGGCATTCTGTACAGAACGCTCAGAGACAGGCTCACTGCCTGCAAGCTCCAGGGAGAGTAAGCAAGTCTGGGATGGGATTCATCCCAGAGGGATGGGATTTTCCAGAGATTCATCCAGCCAACTTTGGGAACTCTCCAAAGATGGCAGAGCCACTATGTGAGTAGAGGTGCCTGTGCTTGCCCACATCCTACTCCCCTGCCCACCATATCCCCCTGGGCCTCTTCACTTGGAAGTGGCTTTTCCATTTGACCCCCACTAGTCATGGAACTGGCCAAAAAAAGAGATGTATGTACCCCTGAGCTTGGGTTATCTGAACCTGTGCTAGGGAGATGTGAAATGTAGTTATGACAGGAAATCCTGCAGAGTGTGCACAGGTCCCACTAGCATTTTGATACTGCTAATGAGTGGATGCTCATATAAATACCTTCTGAAATGTGATTTATAAAACAGCAAGATTTTCAATAATTTAGAACTGAATTACATTCCTGTTGTAGTACATTAGAGGAAGGATCAGCATACTGCATCTCACAGCTGGGCAGCTAAACCCGCTTCTCTTGTTCAGTTAACTCTTTGATTGTTTCTTCTACATACTCAGCTGAAATTCAGCTGAAAGGTATCAACCATGTTCAGAGCAATAAGGTATCATTGGATGAATGCCGGTTCTCTTTGTAAAGTAGAATTCAGTTTCTGGCTGGAGGGACCACAAGCCCCCCACCACAAAACCTGGTTTCCTCCCTATTGCAGAAGACAAGCACTGCTGGGGACTGACAGCCGAGCAGCACAGGGCTCTCAAGCCTCCCTGGCACAACCATGAGGACCAGTCAGAAAATCCCTCCCAGGAGGTGATGAAAAACCGCAGGGTGCCACCAGCATTCCCCACATCAGCCAAGAGTACCTCCATCACTACAGACCTGCAGTATCCTTTGCCAAAAGCAGTAGTTCCCTTTCATTTTCACTGCTCATTCGCCTCTGTCAGCATGACCAAGTGACTGGGTGGGCTCTGGGGGATTTCTGTTGATCTTCCTCCATGTCTTTTCAATGGGATCTACCTCACTGAATGCTCAAAAACTTCCCCCTCCTTTATTTTACTCCATTTAATCCTTTGCTGTAATGGTAAATAAATTCTACTTATTGTTAATCGCATCCCCCAACAGCAGTGGTTATGTTTGCTGCTGGTTTGGTTTCCAAGTAATTTAAATAAACAATTGAACCATAAAGAGAAATCATTAAACATCCTTTTCCCCTGGACATCATGTTGTGCTAGGCCATTAATATTTCTTTATCACCACAAACTTTCAGGCTTGAAATCCATGACTTAGTTTGTCAAATGGGATAATTATTGAACATTTTCAACTACCCAGCTAATGAGCACTAAATCCTGAGTTGCAGTGAATGTGATGTTGTGTGGTGTTTCTCGCACTAATTTCTTGGGAAATTTGGGCCTGTAATTAATTTGGTGCAGCCCTCACAGCAGGGAGGTGTTTCATCTTCTAAGGTGATATCAGCCACTCTTGTCCTGGCATTGAAAGGCAGTAGATACCCCTTCCAGCTTTCCTAGGCAATCAGCAGCCAGAAAATCAGTGTTGTACTTGGGAACATCAGCATCAGGAGGTGTGAAGGTGGTTGTCCTGCCACTGGTGTAGGGGCTAGCCTTGAGGGTTGGAAGCCATTTTAGGGGCTTTGATGCTTTGTTTCCTTCTCTTGGGGAAAGCAGGGACAGCGGGATGTGGGGGCTGGGTACCAGTGGCACTGAAGCATCCCTTGGGGTACCAGTGGCGCCAGGACATCCCATGCTGTGGCTTCTGCTTGGCTTGTGCTGCCTACTCACTCTCATTTTCAAAGGGTGGCATAGCTGAAAGCAAAGCTCTGTAGCCCTTGGGGGAGACGCTCTGGAGAACACCTGCCTGTTCTCCAACTGCACTGTGAAGTAATTTCATTTCACCATAAAGAATCTTACTGCCCAACACGGAGCAGGTCTGGAACAGCCCCTGAGAAGTGCAGGGCTCTGCATCCCATTAGGGCTGCCCGGAGGAAACTGGACAGAGTTTTTATTAAATCAAGTTCAGTCAATGCTTAAAGAAGGGCTTTTTTGAACTAGGAGCTGAACCTCATGTTTGGTGCCCTGCCAAACTCAGGATAGTGCGAGGAGGAAAAGGAGATGTATTTTTGGACTGCATGTCTGCGAACAGGCTGTTAGATAAAATTAAAGAGGCTGTTTATAAAGAATCTGCTGGTGCTGAAGCAGATGTAGAGGCCCAAGTTTACGACAAGATATATTTCTGGTGTTGGCTTGAACAATCAATTTCATTCAGGACTTTCCTCATGCTGTAATGATTTGTTGCTTTGGTCTTGATTTTTTAAAATTTCATTATTTTAACTGAAGCTGGCACAATGCCCTCATTACTTGTGATAAATTTGTTTGTTTACTTATGTCGTGGTAACGGAAGAGCTAGACTCAGGCTCTGCTTCCTTGGATGCTGTTTGTTTCCTACCAGAGCACTTGGAGCTGTTTGACACTGGCAGCAAAGCAGAAATACAGCATTTTCTTATTTTCTTGCCATATTGCTTGTGGATGATGAGCACTTTGGCTCCTGCCAGCCCCTGAGCAGGCATATATAAGACCTTCTCCTACTCAAAACCCACAACACAAGGACTCCCAGCCCTGCTCGTGTCTGGCGGGGGGAAAAGGTAAATAACTTTGCAGAAGGCAACAGACTTACTTCCTGGAATCACAGAATGTTTTGGGTTGGAAGGAACCTCTAAAGGCCATCTAGTCCAAACCCCCAGCAATGAGCAGGGACATCTTCAACTAGATCAGGTTGCTCAGAGCCCTGTTCAACATGGCCTCAAGTGTCTTCAGGGATGGGGCATCCACAACCTCCCTGGGGAGATCCCAGAGCAAACATCAGGTTTGCTCTGGTGCAAAACTGGAGTCTGAGTTTTCTTCTGAACTGATGTTTTTCTTTACTAAGCTATGTTTAGCATCCAAAAAAATACTTTGGTTTGTGTTTTATGTTATATAAATACACGGAACATGTTTAATAGTTACTCTTACAGCTCTAAATGTGTTTTAAAAAATATGCTGCTTTCCTCAGCATTGCAGGCAGCAAAGCCATCACTGTGCTTTTACAAGAAAAATCTAGAGTGCAAATGCACGTTTTAACATGAAAGCACATTGTCATTAATTATACATGGTTTGGTTTTGTGCTGTCTTGCCACTCCTGCTTGGATCCTACACCCTGATCCTACATCCTGACTTTCTTACTGCACAGATAATAACTTCAAAAAAAAAAAAGAAGCCCAACACAGTTGCTGCAATCTGTATCTACAGCATCACATATGGAAGACATAATATTTGATGGTAAATTTTCATTTTGACATTATAGTAGAAGTTAAGGGAAAAGGTGTCATCCTTGGCCTAGAGTTTCATGACTGCTACAGGCGGATGAGCTCTTTTAAACCTTCTCCTCCTCTTCCAAAAGGAGAAACAATCTGGACTCAATTGAACCTTAAACCCATAAAATTCCAGGTTCCAATAAATCTTCGTTTTATAAAAACATATCCAGCATATATCATAACAGAAACTGTAAAAGAAATTAAACGTGTGGGTCACATACTCTGCTGGATGCTCCTTAATAGTTTCACAAAATCAGTGGAGTAATGAGGTGCAGTTTTGCTCTATGAATTTTTGGTACCTCCCTGCAGTGCTGTTGGGCTGCCCAGGCTGCCCACCCAGAACATAAGCAAACACATGGGGAAGAGGCTGGCAGCTCCACTCCCACGTCCTCTCCATTCTTTTCCAGTGCAGATAAGCTGGGCTGCAGCCAGCATCTCCTTGGGTACAAGGCCTGTGCTCAGCCAGGGGCTTCGGGTGCTGGAGCAATGGGCTGGTCCATGCAGCCCAAAGGGCATCACACACATCTTCTCTTTGGGGGGCCCACCAAAGCGGGGACTTGCCTCTCCCCCCCCAGCGAGTGGCAAGGCCATGGCAAACAAAAGCTCTATAAATCAAAGGAAGGGAAAAGTAAAGCGATATCTGGGGGGAGGATATGCCTGCCAGTTCTTGTAAAGTGGAAATGCAAAGCAAAACCAAAAGGAGTTGGGATCATACTGCAGAGACACGGACTCTAACAAGTTTTTTTTCAAGGCTTTAAAAAAATTATGCATGTGACATAATCTTGACATTTCCTGTCTCACTGGTGAGTTCCTTACATCAAACACCTGGAATGCTGGGGACTTGTCACCACCTCATGCAGCTCCTATTACTTGCAGCATCCCATGGGACACAGGAGGAGACAGGGCCAGGGATCTGGGACAGGGGGCAGCACCCGGCACCCTTCTCCCTGTGCTCCTCCTTGCCCTAGCTGAGTGATACACTGAGCACACACCTTACCTTTTAGAAATTCCCCATAATTTTGAAGGTTGAGGTTTAAGGCTCTTGACCAGGGGTCCTGCATCCAGAAGCCTTGGCAGAGAGACTAAAGCCTGTGAGGACTCTGGCAGGGACAGGCCCAATGACATTATAACAATATATAATCTATTTTTTTCAATCTGTTGTATAATGGCAATTATATAAAATTCTAGGTGACTTCTGGAGTGGTCACAACCAAATCTAAAAGCAAGCAAAGCCCTATAAACTTTGGGAATCTTCCTTATCATGAAGATTCATCAAGGTTCTGCTAGCAGAAGCTGAAACTAGAAAGTTAGGAGGGGGAAGGGGAAAAAAAATCTCCAGCATGCTTTCTTTATTGACATTTTGTCAATACAGGGAACAGGTTTCCCGGGGAAGTGGTGGAGTTGCCAACCCTGGAAGTATTTAAAAGATGTGTATATGTGTATTGGGGACATGGTTTAATGGTGGATTTGGCAGTGCTGGGTTAACAGTTGGACTTGATGTTCTCAAAGGTCCTTTCCAACCTAAGTGATTCTACGATTCTGTGATTTTATGGAAGTATTTCAGTTCATATTCAAAGCTCATCTTACATCTTCTGATTCTTATGAATTCAAGAGGCCTCAGGGAAAATGCCCATAAGAGAAATGGGACGTCTGTCCAGGAAGTCCAAGACCATGAGTCCCAGCAGCATTTCCTAGCAGTGGAAAACAAGTCTGCCATGAAATCTTAACACCAGGATGAGTGGCAGGTGGGCAGGCAGTGTATCCTGGGTTTCCAAAAGGAGCTCCATGGATGCCAAGAGCCCCACTCCACACCTGCCACTCATGGGGATGGGGGGACAATGAGTCCGTGTGGGTGATGGAGCCATTGGGCTGGCAGGAATGTGGTAGGGGAAAGTCCAGGGGCCAGGTCATCTTGTACCATCATCTCTTTGCAATTCCCTGAGCATCCAGCACCACAAATATCCCTGCATTTTTTATCAACCCCTGGAAATGGAATACATTAAATCTAGCAGCTCAGTTATAGCAACAAAATAAGCAGTCTTAATTATGCCCCACTCTGACTCCACCCCCAACATTGCCACTAGCGTAGCTAATGTATTGCAGCTCTTGGTCTCTGAGTACCTGCTTTAAGTCACAGAATCACGGAGTTGGAAGGGACCCACATGGATCATCGAGTCCAACCCTTAGTCCTGCACAGGACCATCCCCAAGAGTCACACCATGTGCCTGAGAGTATCATCCAAGCGCCTCTTGAACTCTCTCAGGGTTGGTGCTGTGACCACTTCTCTGGGGAGCCTGTTCCAGTACCCAATCACCCTCTGATACAACCTCAGGTCCTGTCTCTGGTCACCACAGAGAAGAGATCAATGCCTGTCCTTCCTCTTCCCCTCACAAGGAATTTTTAACTGCAATGAGGTCTCCCCTCAGTCTCCTCTTCTCCAGGCTGAACAGACCAAGAAACCTCAGCTGCTCCTCATATGGCTACCTCTCAATACCCTTCACCATCTTCATTGCCCTCCTTTGGATGCTCTTTAAGAGCTGAATATCTTTCTTACATTGCAATGACCAAAACTGCACACAATATTCAAGGTGAGGCCGCACCAGTGCATAGTCAGCTCCATCGTCATCATGGCCCCTCCCTCCATCACAGCACCTCACTGGCACACGATGCAAATCATTTTTGTAGTATGTAAGTCTTCTTGAAGGAGCGGAAGGGTTTTTTCATAGAAATGAACTATTCAGTCAACCTCAGTATTTCACTGCCCTGAGGAACTGCAGCTTTTTTGAAAAACATCCTTTGAACTGTGTTGCCCGTTGGCTGCATTGGCAGCGCGTGGCTCTGTCAGCCAGTGCCACACAGGTTCCCTGATCTCCCAAGGCTGTCAGTGTGCTGGGACAGAACCAGTGTCCCCAGCTCAGGGGATGCCACAACCACGCAACCAGAGAGCGGACCCAGCAGGACACAGTGGCAAACCCCCATTCTGACTTGAGGTCTCTGACCTCTGCTGTAGTTGGTAGAAGGATTAAAAACACATGCTCTTTCCAGAATTTGTTATCTGGATCTCCATAGACTATCCAAATTTGGGTTGCTCACAAGCTCTCTATTATTAATTACCCTAAAATAAATAAAATCAAAGGCAAGCAATGAAGGATCCGTCTGGGAAGCATTCACACTATGACCAGAGACCCCAGACAGCTCTTCCCCACCTCCCCTTCATCCAGGAAACCACTGGCAAATTAAGCCTCTGGAAATGGGTCACCTGGAGACTGCAAGTGCCAGAGGACTGGATATGTGGGACCCACAGGGGTCACCCCTCTCCTCCTGGCCAGGATGGTCCCAGAAGGCTCAGGCTGGCAGCGCCTTTGCTGTGTGTAAACAGGGGAGTTGCAGCTGAGAGGTTAATGCAATTCCCCTCTTAAAAAATATATAGAAAGGGCATTTGAAAGGGTATCACTGACTAGTTTAATGTAGCACCAGTGCGGCTTTAGGAGTAGTATTAAAAAAAATTAATTCTATTATTAAAAAGAATATATATTTTATTATTATTTTCATGCAAACAGGGTAAATAATTGATGGAGGATGTTGCAACCCGTCCAGCGCAGCCCTGCACAGCAGAAAGAGAAAGTGAAACAAAGCCAGCCCTGCAAGCTGTAAAGCCCCCAGGCGATCAGGGAGACGGAGACTTTGGCAGGGCTCCTGCCTGCTCCCTGCCTGCTCCCTGCCCGCTGCCTGCCCCGGGCCGCCAAGGCGGGGTAGCGGAGTTACAGCAGAGATTAGTTAAGCAACACCACCGCTTTGGTTACCTAGAGTGGTATTCGCATAATCCTCCAAGTCTTGTGTTAACACACATTGGTTGGGTTTGGTTCTTAGCTTAATTATATCACATGCTCTGGGTTTTAATATTCACTTAGAGACGTACTGTGGTATTTTCAGACTTGGGTCACTTCAATTTTATTATTGCAGGTGGCCCAAATAAATTTTCACTATTTCATGTATGTTTTCTAAAGAGAACTGTAAAAAGAGCTGTTTGGAGCTCTGTTGGAGTTCTTGAATAAGGATCAGGAGCACTTTCCCTATCGGTTTTGCAATTATGTTCTCCACTTTGCTTCAACCCTCACATAAAGTGCATCATCCCAAGGCCCGAAAACTCAATTTACCTGACAGATGCAGATATTCAGATACACAAATCAACTATTTATTACAGACATTTCAAGCAATTTGAATTGTGTTACACATCCCTGCTTTCGCATTTCTTTCCTACATTTTGCTTCACTGAAGTCCTTCACAAAGCTATATGCATGTAATCTGCCTCACAACCAACCTCCCACGGTTAATTTATTACCAATTAACTTAAAGTACTCAACACCTTTGCAAAGAATGGTGTGAATGTTCAAAATCTACAGCTGAAAATCAAATACAGGTAAATCTCTGACTAAAAAAAATAAATAAGGAACATGATTAGTAATCTTTTGATGTTTGGATACCAACCTCAAAGCAAGTGGAAATGGGAGCAAGCCTAATGACCACAACCCCTTCTAGGAGCAAAGCTACACACCGTGCAGTGCAGTAGGTTCTCTCTGAAGCACTTTTAAAACTCTTCTGTGGGATGGAGTTGTCCCTCAACTTTTATTGTTTTAAAAGTATTATAGAAAAATTGGAAAATAGGGAGTTTCATCTGCAGAAGTCACAGACCAGTCAATAAGCACAGGGGATATCAACTTGAACTCAACTTTTGAGAGTGCTGAACAGAGAAAAGTCCATGTAAAATTCCCAGTTTGCAAGTTTACCTTTGAAAAACCACCTGTGGACCCTCCTCTGCCTTTTGCTCTTTTTCATTAAATCCAGGTGGTCTTGCTGCTGTGAGATGTCTGCACGCTGCAGGCACGAGCCATTGCTTGGAGCAGTGCTCTGGGACATGTAGTCTCCTTGTTTATATTTCAGTGCTACGCGTGATTAATCCTCCATTTCATTCATTGTCTTTTTACTTCTCTGCTACTGGGAACAGTAAATAAGAGGGAAGTTGTAACAAGAGCCTCCCTTTATTCAGAGACCTTCTGTTTCCTGCAGGCTGGCGGCTTTGAAAAAAATCACAGCTCCATTGTGCTCCAAAGTCATATTGAATGATTCAGATGGAAAGAAAAACCCACGTCAGTAGGAACAGGGGACTCAAAGATGAGCGTTGAAGCCAACAGGGACAGGGACATCAATCCCAGGCAGTAGCACATCCTGAGAATGCTGCACCCTGTAACAGCACCAACATTATGGTTTCACCCTCTGTGTTGTGGATGTGTGGAAGGCAGGTGCTGCTCCCAGTATTAGTGGTGTCCCTGAGCACCCCTGGCACCACATCAATTACCTGGTGCGGGGAGCAGCACAACGACCCTCTGATCCCACCTGGGGAGCTCAGATCCAGCCCCCAGCAGCTGGGGGGAGGTGAACTCACTGCTTCCTCCTGAAGCAGGGCTGGCAGCAGTGGATGTCAGGCAGGGCAGGAGGAAGGGGCAGGGTCACTGCCGGGTGGCCCCCGGCAGAGCCCAGGAGGCAGAGCCCGGGTGCTCCTGCACGGAAGCAGAACATGAAGTGCTGGAGATGGTGTTGCTGTGTAGCTGAACCTCTAGTACAAACGCTCCCCCAAAAGAGATCATTTCCTTTTTCTACCTCAAAGGAAACAGTGTTGGAAGGAGCCTCAGTTGCAGCCGGGCTGGTGCAAGGAGGGGTCCCTGCCATAGGTGGGTTTACTGGCAGCCTCCTACTGGGAGCCAGTTACACACAGACCAGCCATCGGCTCCTGGGCAGTATCCAAAGGGTTAGTCTTGTGAAATGCCCCAACACCCACATGGATGCTGTGCCTCTCAGCCCACCAAGCACAAACTCACCAGCACTTCACCATCAGTGCTGATATAGGAAAACCAAACCCTCCCATCCCCAAAACCTGCTGTTAAAGCTCCTCCTGTGCCAAGGGGCTCAGGCTGTGATCAGTTCTCACCTGTGTTTTCCAGAATCAGTTTTACATCACAGTGCTAGTTCACACCATCTTCCCTATTGGCAGGCGTCAGTACAAATGTGTGTCAACAAAACTGGAGCGTAAGCGCCGCTACAGTCAAGTCTGATAATAAAACATGAGTCACTGTTATTCAATCATTTACCAGCGCACATTTTGCAATAAAGTTCTCTCTTCTAAGAATCCCCACCACATAAATTTGAAGTCTTTTTAAAGAGCACCGTGACTTTAACTTTTAACTGCGTAGCTGAGTCTTCAGAGGGCTGAACTTACAGCCCACTGCCCTGCTGCCTTTGCAGCTGCAATTTCAAGCCAGGCGTGAGGCACCAAGCCCTGGCATGACCCATGATTTATGCTCTGCATGGCACAACCATGGGCAGCTCAGCACCATCCTTCCTCCCAGCAGTTTTCATGCCCAGCATCTCCCCAGTACCAGGAGCAAAGTGGCAGCAAGGAGAGGCCTGCCAGGGCAAGCCCCTGCCCTCCCCAGTTGCCATCAGTGTCCCTGCAGTGCCGCAAGCCTGCACCATCTGTAGTGCCAGTGGCTGGTGTTAGTTTAGGGGATGGGCATTTTTCCCCCTGGGCCAGGATGAGGAAGAGTGTGGTCAATCCCAGCACTTTGGCACAGGAGACATTTTCCCATAAAGGTATTATTTGCATTGCTTTCTTACATTTCAGTTTGAGAGGAGCAAGAGGTGCCAGGGATGTTACACCTCGGCTGGAATTTCTTCCCAGACATTTCTTCAAAAATGTTTTTGTTCTTGGTAACAAATGCACTCAAGAAACATGGTAGCACATGTCCTCAGTTTCCCCTCCATAAGCTTTATTTTCTGAGTGGCATCTTGCAAAAAGCATTTAAATGGTGACCTCTTGCTGCTATAAGATGTGCAGGGAGATGGGTCCTTTCCAGGCATTCAAGCTTGGTCTTTCCTGTTTATGCCGAGGAATTTTGGGAGGTCAGAAATGTATGAATTGAGCTTTTGCTCCCTTAATAGGTGAAAGGCTGCTGGAAGCAGATGGATGAACTTCCTTTGTGCCAAGTGACCGTCATTTAAGTGAAACACTTTTTAACAATAGAAGCAAGATTTTAAAAGGTGTAGCTAAAAAAATTTGCCTGTCCTCCTTGCTCAGTGCTGCTGTGCCATCTTGCTGCTTGGCTTGATCTTGAGCACTCCTGCTGCAGGGAAGGCTTCAGCTTCTGATGTGGCAAACAGGTTAGACTAAGCTAATTTATCGCTTAAGTCTTTTATTCCATCATGAAGTGGCAAAAGGGAAGGCTCTTCTCTTGAGGGTCACCTCTAATAGCAATTGCTTCAGCAAGATGGATTTCAAAATTAGTACTCTCGAAGCAGAAGCCACAATGTATTTTTCAGCAGCACAAAGCAGCCGTAAGAGCAATCTGACCTTCATTCTTCATAATAAATTCACTGGGGGAAAAAAAAATCCATCTTTGTTTTTCAGCTTGAAGTACTGTCAAAAGAAAAGCCAGGGAACGACATACAAAATAAAAACACAAGACAACTTCAGCAAAATTATAAAAAACTCTCAGAGGTTTACTTCTCCTGTTTTTTCTTATTCGAACATCGGAAGAAAGTCTGACAGCTTGTCTACAAGTACATTAGTTTGGAATAAAGGCTGGTGTTAATTTAAAGTGAATCTATTCCTAGACTAAATTAATACCTTCTCAAAGTGGTTATCAGATGTAGGGTGCAATCCAGTAGCAAAGTCTTGGGGAAAGTTTGATACACAGCCACATTCAGGTACTGCATTGGACTAGCACGTTTGTAAAATGCCCTCTAACGTATTTCAGGTGCTAAAATAATGTCTATTGCACTCTGCCAAAGGAAAGTGTCACACAGTTATTTTCTTCTAAAGCAGCCCCAAAAAGATGTAGTCTGCAGTCAAGTACAGACCTGCAAGCTAAAGAATATCTTAGAGAAACGTTGTTTGACAGTATTTGGTATTTTACTGTTATTAATGAAACGATTGGTACGTTTGAGTCCTAAAAGCCTGTACCTGGTCAGCTGCTAAAGGCACAGCCTGGAAACGGTGAACATTAATTGTCTCTTGTATTAAATACCATCTTTGTATTTTCCCACCTCTGTTACAGACTCTGTATTGAATAACACATTATAACCCAACGCAGCACATTGCCTTTATTCCTTTAATCTCCTGTCAGGCATTGCTGGAAAGGCAGAATGGGAATGTTTATTCTAACTTGCAGGTCTAACCCTTAGGCTAGCAAGAATTAGGAGAGGTTTTTTCCAAGTTTGGCTCATCACCCATCTAGAGAACCTAATACAGTGGCTGCAATCTGCCTGGCTCCTCTTCTGGAAGAGTCACCCAAATCCATCTTCCCTCTTGACTTTCTAGCAAGCCTAAACCAGCTATTACTCAGCCTTTTCTCCTTCACAAAGGGCTGGTTACACTGATAAAAGCAGCTGTAGAGACACGGTGTCAGCAGTACTAACAGCACCCTAATTAAGCTGCAGAAGTCAGCCACTTCATACCCGTTAGTTCAGGTTTCCAGGGGCCTGTCTGTCTGGACAGAAACATTTTGTTAAATAAGCTCAACTTTTTGCTAAAGGTGGTGTGATCACTGAAACCTCCACAGAAGGGACGAATGCTGTCTGTACATTTAGTTAAACAGTTTAAACTTACAGAGCATATCTAGAAAGCAGGTGGCTGCAACTGCATCTCCTTTCAGGGCCAACTTGAGATAAACAGCCATAAAATCAGTCTGGCTCCATTTGGCATTCGAAGTGTTACTACCATTTATTCAAGTTCTCTCCAGAACAATTAATTTTCGTTGTTCAGAACAGGAAAAGCCTTTTTTCTCCTCTATATCAAGCATTTATGTGAAGGTTAAAGCTCTAGGGAACGTTTTTTGTTTTGACAGTGATGCCAGTGCTGTACGGTTGCCCTGCAGAGAACCACTGCCTGAACGGTTGCAATCTCACTGGTCATTATTCCCCAGAGATCAAGGAGAGGCATATTCAAGCTGTAGTGTCAGCAGTAACTGACCCCGGATCAAGTAATCTTGTAGGTCAAGCCTGATTCTGTGTTGAGAATCCAAGAGTTTTGTTCAAGAGGACTATTTAATTGCTTAAGTTTGCAGAGGACTACAGCCAGAAACAGAGAGGTCCTCTCCAGCAACAACCCTCAGAACCTCCCACTTTAAAAGAATTTAGCTATGGTATTCGTCTTCAAGAGCAGTTTCATTGTTTCAGAACAGTTTTCTCGGAGACACAAGTGAAGGTGTGAATCTGCTACACATGTGCCAGCTCAGATGAATTACAGTCACATACCAAGGGCTCATGAGAAAACCACGGTGGCTCTGGAGCCCTCTGGAAGCTTTGGTACACCTCCCACCCAGCATCAGCCTTGGCAGCATCATACAGGGGGTTCTTTTCTCAGTAAGTAGCACTTATAGTTATTGTATTACCTACCCTCTTCAGCCTTGACACGCTCTGTTTGTTATCAATGTGCTAACCCCGCAGACAAGGCAAAGGCCACGCCTGGCTGCCGGGCAAGCGCTCGCTACTCGTCTCTTAAGTTCAGCTGAATCCTCTAGGTTACTTCTGTCAACATCAAGCACCGAGAACAAAGGCACAAGATTATAGGGATCTCATTTAGTATGTTTGTTCCAAGAACAAGAAATGTGTCTACTTTCCTCTGATGACCTGGGGAAACAAAAAAACCCTTCAGCACAGAAAATTTATTTGCCATCAGTTACGAGCATCTGAATGTATAATATCCAGTTTAAGAAGGAAAAGTCTGTCCTAAGCTTTCTACATTGAGACCTTGCAAATAGCATCATTCTTCTGCTTGAAACAGAAAGCAGGGATGTACATATCTGAAAACACCAACACACAAAAACCCCCAAATCCTTAGGATATTAAGTGAGCCATTTAACTAAGTATTTAAAACCTCTGCAATTATTAGTTTATTAGTATCATCCAGGATTTCAGATGTTCAATATTTCTCCTGAAGTTATACATAAATGCAAATTGAAATAAGAATCTGAAAGTCAAAATTGTATAACAAAACAATACTCCATCACAAAAGCGTGTAAAATTACAAGAATGCTTTTTTTTTTCTTTTTTAAACACTGGCACTTAAGAGAACCATAATTTTGTAACCACAAAATTGCCTAATTGTCCCCCAAACTGGTAAGCAGGTATATGTGAAAATAGTTACAGCTGCCAGCACTTGAAGTTTTACTAAATATGCAAAAAAACCCCTTAGCTTTGGTTTTGGAAGAGAACTGTATTTGACCAAATTAGACATTGTTGGTATACCATAAACATTTAACTTTTTAATGCAAAATTTAATAAAATGTACTTTTCCATACAACTATATTTAACTTAAAAATGGGCAAACATCAAGAGTGCGGTATAAAACCTAACAGGAAAAATACATCTTATCTCATTTTCAATTTGAGACAATATACAACTTTTTTTAAAGGGCTAAAACTAGAATTTCAAGAATACAAATATGAATTTACATAGATTTAACAAATAATAATGGTACCATTTATAGAAATCTTAGAAAGAAAAATCATTTCTTGTGGGCCCTCATGGTATAAAGCCCGTGGCCATCACCAGACCTGTCACCAAAAAATAATATGGTCATTTCATGCTTTTAACTTTACACATTTTAGGTACGCTCATCACTCGCAAGTGTTCAGAGATTTACAAATATAACTTCCATTACATGGTAACGGAGTCACACGTGTAAATTTCTCTACACTGGATGGACATACACTCTTCCTATGGGTCCTTCTAGGACAAAATTTAACATTCCCTCCCTTCCCACCCCACCACCCCCCAAGTATTTAATTTCTGTAAAATTGAACTCTATACTTCTCACCTCTCCAAGACTGGTAAACTCATGCAACTCAATAGAATATTACATTTCACAAAAATCTGAACATGTATCCGTTTGTTGAGATTGAATTTTTTTGTTTCGTTTCCAGTTATGGAAGTGTATTTTTTCCATCATATGCCTATGTATTTCTTTTCTTACCCTATCATGATAATGCAGGGTATGCAGATCAAAGCTTTGTTTATCAGCTGGTTATATGAAAGATGAAAACTGTAATATTCCCGTGATCCCATACGGGCATTCAATAAAGCAAAAGATGAGTTCCCCTCAAAAAAAAAAAAAAAAAGAGAAAAGAAAAAGTATGATTCTCAAGGGCACCTATTAAAAGGACAACAATACTAATAAAAAAAAAATTGTATTTACTTAGAAGCATTCAGAATGTCAACAAAACAGCTGCAACTTTTTTTCTTCCTTTTTGCAATTACAGAGTGGTATTCAGTTAACAGAACAACAATTATTTTTATGATGCATCAGAGACAACTGAAGATGAGAAATGAACTACATCCCCAAATATAACTAATTTGTGCTGTGCACCAACAAGAACCTGCTTTATAACTCCCATGCCAATTTACAACCCCCACACTGTACCAGGCAAGGTTAGTGGCCGTTGAAATACCACTAAGGACAGGGCTATCTAAAGACACATTCGGTAGTGTGTTAACTATACAAAAAAAGAGACACTGTACAGTTTAAAAACAAATCTTACACAGCCTTACATTTCAATTTTTTTTTTCTTTAAAAGGAGTGAGTTGTGTACAGGGGGGTTAAATGCTTTATAGACAAGAAAGAAATTGCTCTAAAAGAGACTTATTCATCATCATCATCATCTTCATCCTCCTCTTCTTCCTCCTCTTCATCATCTTCATCCTCTTCATCTTCATCCTCATCTTCCTCCTCTTCCTTCTTCTTCTTGCTCTTTTCAGCCTTGGCAACTACTTTTTTGCCTCCATCAACCTTCCCTTTGGCCCGGTATGCAGCAATATCCTTGGAGAAGAAAAGCAGGAAGAATCTCTCAAAGATTTAACCAGCTAAGAGGTCTGAGCAACTTCCACACAGTACTTGTGAAACCAGGGTCACACAAGCATCTGCCCTTTCTCCACATCCACTGGGGTAGGACTGGGAGCTGCAGCTTCAATTAGGAGGTGAACTGAAGCCCAATGCCAAAGAAAGGAGAACCCTCTAACACAAAAATACCACTGGCACGCTAAAACACGCTGCTTACAACTTCTATGGAATCTCCACTGTTAGGCTTCGGGGAACGGGCTGGAAAAGCTGCTGCCCCTGATGATAAAGGCACAGCAGAGCCCACTATCCTGTCAGGAAATTAAGTAGGGAGACCTCTTAAGGTCCCTTTCTAGCCCTACCTTCTAAAATGCCTAACGAAATGCACAAGAAAACCCTTCTTCAAGGCACAAAACTGTAATTAGCCACCCAGAACACACCAGAACAACCCAGCCTAACAGCTGCAATGTTATGCCTCAGAGAAGAGCAGTTACACAGAATTCTGCCTAACAGAAGTTTACAAAATAAAAGGTATAAGAACTTGATTAAAGGGTAGACAGTGCCACCTTCTGCATGCAATAAATTTATTCTAGTAGTTTATAATGCACAAAATTCAGCTCCCATTATGGAGAAGTCAAAACTGTACCTAGAAGGCCAAGTCAGAAAAGCAGTTAAGACTTCCCAACTTTGTGCCAAAACAATAAAAACAATTAGGTAAGAGACTTGATCTACGAGACTTAAACACACCAGCTACAGAGAGACAACAACACATTTATGCAGATAGTCCAAACCTTCAAATACTCCCCACCTAATAAACAGTACACCACCAATCTTACAGTTCCCTTGGACTCCCTTGAAGCTCAGCATGAGATTTTGAGAAGATACAATTGCCAGTAAGTCAAAGGCCATGCAGTGAAATACTGAGACTACTGCACCTTAAAATCTAATTTGTGTCAGAAATAAAGACAACACTAGTGAAAACTAAAATATCTCTGAATAAAGACTATTAATTCTACCATTTAAAGAAAATGTCTTACGAGTTGCTTTGGCTGTATGTACAAATGATTACCATGATGCTGTACAGGAAGCACCATGTGGGAAAGCTTCTAGACCTCCAGTTCCTCTCCAGCACATAATTAGGGCTCAAAGGTTCCACCTTGCTCACTACAGTGCTAAACTCTTAAAATGGATTTGTTTGCCAGCAGATGAAATACCCAGAGGAAGGTCATGGTACATTAACAGAAATACGTGCTGTACATCAGCTACAGGTGGCAGCTGACCAATTGTAAAGCATTATCAGGGAATGCTAACATGCAACCCCTCCTCCCCCGACTCC
The DNA here is from genome assembly GCA_013390005.1 of Calyptomena viridis. Taxonomy (NCBI): domain Eukaryota; kingdom Metazoa; phylum Chordata; class Aves; order Passeriformes; family Eurylaimidae; genus Calyptomena; species Calyptomena viridis. The sequence continues at coordinate 242,876 of WEIV01015810.1, forward strand.
CACATACTGGGATGGGAATCTGCCCCTGGAAATAAAACCACATATTGTGAACCCTGTGTTCACAACAGAATTCTACAGCTGCAATTGCGACGGTGGGATTAGCTTTAATAATTTAAAAAAACTGTACGACAAGCTGTTTCATATGTATAATTAACTAAGTTAATTACTAGAAAGGAGATGGACACAAAGTAGGTCCAAGAAAAACACGTCTCAAACTAGCATCTCCTTAGTGTTTTGTCATTATCCCAAGAATAAGTTTTAAATGGCATCTATGTGTATCAATTATCCTTGCTCACCACTATGTTCAAAATTAGGGAGAATCAATTTATTCCTTACTGGCATTACTTACTACTACCTTAACTCAGATAGCACTGTGACCTATGGATTTAATGATGATACAGGCACTAAACTTCAGTTTAACTTCAGTTAAACCACCAGTGACAGCCCAGAATTAGAGATGAATAAGTTCAAGTCAAAGGACTGCCATGTAGTGTTACAGCAATGAACCATATGCCCCCCTTATACGATATTTTTTAAAAAACATGATGAAATCTGTCATTAGCATATTACGATTTGCAACAACAGGTATCAATACACAAGAAGGGAAAAAAAGGCCTAAATTGAGGCTTGACACCCCCAAACCATCTCCATAGACATTAACGTTACCTTTTCATACTTCTCCTTCAGCTTCGCAGCCTTTTTCTCGTAAGGCTGTTTATCGTCTGCAGCGGTGTTGTTCCACATCTCTCCCAGTTTCTTTGCGACATCTCCAATGGACAGACCAGGATGTTCTCCTTTGATTTTTGGACGAAACTCAGAGCAAAACAAGAAAAAAGCCGAACTACAGAGGAAAAATAAGAGAAGATTATTTTAATTTTAGGTCACACTATAGCAGCAACTTTTGCGACCTTTGTTACTGTTTCTTAAGAGCATTTTGGAAAAGCATCTAAAGTGAGACAAATACTGATTACAATTAGAACTCAATGAGCTACTCTGCAAACTTAACGCACCCTTGTCTTGTAAGTAATGCTGCACATCTGGTCCCATTTTTGGCAAGACACCCAGAAAAGCAACTTTATATACCATACACACAGAGAAAATCTGAAGAAAGAATGAGGGAATAATACCAGGGGACCAAATGTTATGTCAGAACTGTTAAAGGCCAAGAGGCTGCAATATGTGTTATGAAAGTCAGGACTTCCCGATGACAGCACCAGCCCAAATAAGAAAATTAAGCTTGAGAAGAAATGTTCCTATTCTTTTCATCATTAGCTCCATTCAAAACACACACACACACACACACACACACACACAAATGTAGATGTATAAAGTATTGGTGTTTAGCAGGAGAAGAACCTGAAACCAGTTGTCATCACATAGTGGCTTAAGTTTTTAATTCTCCAAGCTGGTTTTGAGCAACATCTTCCTTTAACCTGTTATGTGCAAAAGCCTTTAATTTTAAATGGTCTGCCAATCAAACATTCTGCTCAAGCCAAGAGGTGATGCCCACAATACTTTACTGCTGTATTACACTCTTAACGGAACTACTCCCTTAAGAGAAATTAGAAAAGTCAGAATCACACATTGTGAATGTCTGCAGCTACTTTTAAAGGCTGCCACTACTCCAACTTTGATAGTGGGACAGCCTGCCTGAAAATAAAAACCAAGCATTCCTAACTAATATTTCAACCTATCTTTATGCCACTTGTCAGGAAAATCATATAGTCTTGTATTTCTGAAGCTCCTAAACCTGGACAAAATTGTCATTTTATAGATACACACCACTGAGATGGTCCCAAACAATACAACCTAGAAATCCACTTACGGAGGCCTCTTCGGTGCATTTGGATCCTTGAACTTCTTTTTTGTTTCCCCCTTAGGTGGTACATAGTTTTTCATTTCTTTTTCATAACGAAGCTTGTCAGCCTTTGCCATATCTTCAAACTTCCCTTTCTCCTTAGAAGACATAGTCTGGAAAATAATTAGAATCATAAAGTATCTCAGAAGGGACACATAAGGATGAAAACAGTATTTTAAAGATTCAAAAACCTATCGAGGTCCACTCCAACATTTCAGTCAGGGAGCTAAAGGTAAGACAAGGACAATGGATAGTTACTACCAATCTTAAAACTGCACTTCATACTTACCTAAAACCTGAACTTTTAAACAAAGAATTTACAATCTCACATGGTATTTCACACAAAGAAGTCATTTAAGTTTTTGTGGTTTGTTTTTTTTTTTTTTTAAGCAACTATTCCTACCTTCCATCGTTCTGAGCATTTTTTTGAGAACTCTGAGAAGTTCACTGAAGCATCTGGATGTTTCTTCTTGTGCTCCTCCCGGCAGGTTTGCACAAAGAAGGCGTATGAAGACATTTTACCTCTCGGCTTCTTAGGATCACCTTTACCCATTTTTGCTGATTTTCTGTAACAACGCAAAAGAGACACCTTTAAAACTTGTACTTTGAACAAACCAAGGTGGGAAGTCAGTCACATTGAAGGATCTTGCCAAACAAGACCTGCTGGAGCAGTATTCTGAAACCATACAATGGGAAGAAGTTTCCCTTCTGGAAAATTTACGGAAGATTTCTGTCATCTCTGTCTGAGGTGATATGCAAGCAACCTGAAATCTCAAAGGGCCTTCCAAATGTGGTGTTATGGTCTCCTGCAAACAAAAGCTCTCCTTCCAAGCAACTTGAAGGCAAGCACTGCAGTGGAAACTGCAAGCCATGATAATTACTAGTGCATTAATCACATGCTTGGGCAAAATAAATTCTACTGAGGAGGGAAAAAGCACTCAAGTATCCTGTCTCAGATGGCCTTCGATGTTACTGTGTTTTTTCTTTCTATGGCCCATGATTCTACTTCCTGCCCTGTGTGTTCATTTACAAAATACATGTATTTTTATTACTTTTTATGTTTTGTATGCCATTTGTTATCACTCTCCTTTATATGCACTGCAAAAACTTACTCTCTCTCTGTATGTATACCTAAAAATACAAAAATGAAACACTGCACTCAGTCAAACATGTCACAACCTAGCCAGGGAAAAGTATAACATTTACGTATGGCCAACAGAGCTGTGCTCAGCACGAAGACTCTCTTGACTCTCTCAGGGACTGAAAAATACCTTCCTGGAACTTTCACACCCAAGTCAGACATCTAGAGTATTTCTTCATAGCTCCCTGGAAAGTCACTTGCACCCTGACAAACTCTGCTCTTCAGCAGGAATTAAGTGGAAAAAAAAGTGTGGAAGGAAAAAAAAAGGAAGGGCACGAAGAGTCTGCCCGTATTGCCACAGAAGCTGTATTTCCTATCGGTCTGGCGGATAGACAGAAACAGATTTCTGCTCTGTGACTAAACACGTCCGGTTTGAAGTTTCTATCAAGTAAACAAGAGGGCTGAAAACCCACCAGCCGCTCCTGCCTGCCATGGAGACGCTTCCAGCGCCAGCCGGCAACGGGGTTCGGCCGTGCCGGGGCCCTCCCCGCTGGCGGCGGGGGCAGGGGGCTCTCCGGGCACGGAGGGGCCGCGGGGAGGGCTCGGCACCGCGG
>WEIV01015810.1:255222-267432 GCA_013390005.1 Calyptomena viridis
AAAACCCAAGCCCAAAGCCAAGAGAAAAAACTCAATGAAAACAAAACAGAAAAGCAAAACAATTGCTGCCAAAAGGTTACAAAAAACAAGTAAGATGAAGGAGCATAATAAAACAATGATAATATCATATGGTATGACAGACGGCAGTTTCAGGCCATGGTGTCACGATATGAAGTGTTGAGCTGAGACACTGGCTTAAGGTGATTCTGCTCTATTAAGCCTGTTTTGTTCTGCTCCCACAATTTCTCTACAGCTGTGAGATGGTGAAAACTGATACTTATTTTTTTAAAAAACCCAGTGTTAAAAGCAGGGGTTTCACTTTTTATTTGCAACAAAATTACAGTGGAACTGATACACTTTTGCAAGCATTTCGATTTTTACAAATTTTAGTGAATGGGTTGACCAAATTTTCCCTAACACTATCCCCACCTTTGCTGTTTACAGGACATCTGAATTCGCTGCATTACTTGTGGGAAAAGACTGCATATTCCAGGGAAAAACATGCAAAAGCAAAGTATGAAATTGTTCTGCTTTCCTCATAGCAAATCACTAGCTTGGTGAACAAATCTCAAGTGCCATCCACAGATAAAATAGACATTAGCAAAAACTGAAACCTAGCCATGGTTTGGCAAGATTTCTCTGAAAAAATCTACCATCCCAGTGAAGTGTAACACAAAAGCTAGAGAGATGAGCTTGTGATTCCCATCATGACTGCTCTGGCACTGGAGCCTACACACCATCCTTGGTAGCACAGCAGGCCGCTATGGTTTGACTGGGAAGAAGACTAAAGGGGCAAGGTGAAAGCAGTATTTTCTATTATTAAAGTTTTTGCTATCTATTTGTGAGATCAAGGATCACACAGATTGCCCCTGAAATTCATCAGGGAGAGAACTGGGAGACTCTGGCAGCATCTCCTCTTATTTTCCAACAGAAGAACATAGGAGAAAAGCCCATCTTCGATTTCCATTTCTTCATGTAAATTATTAGCAGACTACAGCAACACCCCAAATGTCTATGCACTGAGAAACTCTGAAGGAGCTAATGCTGAAGAGAAAACAAAAGCTCAAAAGCTAGGGTCAACATTACACAAATACTCCCTGAGACTTGAAAGCAAACGGGGTATACCCCACGTCATTTTCTACCCAGCTTTCTCCCTTCCCTTCCTCCCTGGAGGTGGTGAGCCTCCTCCCACTGGCTGATGTTCTGTGTTTTATGGAGTTGGACATTCACGTTCACAAGCAGACAGGGAAATGGTTACAACCAGTTCTAAAAGCTTTCATTTTTCTCTTGTTGTTTGTTAAAAACACTTCAAGCTGTATCTATAATAAGCTACGTTAAAAGAACGCTATTTCATTACAAAGCTCAAATACTTAGTAGCCTTAATATTCGGCCTCATGCACTCAGCTGAATTTTTCCACAGGACCGTGGCCACCCTGTGTGTGCAGGACATGTACCTCAGGAAATGAATCAGGGTTGTGTATCGAATTTTATTATTTATAGGCTGGTACATGTGTTTGCTCTAGGAGTTCTGCACAGAACAAGACAGACAACTACAGGAAGAGAACGATGGCCATGTGGTTAAGGCAGTTGAATGCCGCACAGGAACACTCAGTTCTGCCTTCACCATTGGCTTCTGTGAGCAAGGAGCAAGTCAGACCAAGCACCTTGGCACACGGCCACCAACCTTGTCTTCCTCTTTTTCTGGGAGTCCAAACTGAAACACCTTGGGCCTTTCACATAGAAATGCAAAGCAGATGATGATAATGGAAGGTTTGGCTCTTGAGGGAGAAACAGAGCCGGAGGCAAAAGGTTCAAAGGCTGGAGAATGCAATTAGTATCATTGAATTTACTACTGACTGAACAAGTGGCTCAGTTTTCTTCTTGGTCAAACAGGACAGTGGTGCTTTTCTGCGTTTCTGGCAATATGCAAAAATTCGTCAAATACTGTGAAGGTCTTAGATATCACTGTAATAAGCCTACAAAAACAGTTTTTTCTGATTTTCTGTATTCAGAGAAAGTTTGGGATCTTTTAATATGTTTCTTATCATATATTGCTACATCCTTGCTTTATAAAAAATATACAAAATAAATACTAACATGCACAGAGATGGAACATATCTATTTTTCCCCTCAAAGTGTTTTAATGTGATTTTGCAAAGTCCTTTCCAGTTTCTATCAGGCTATAATGTTAGTACTCAATCATGAGTAATGGCAACATGGTCATATGGAATAGACAGGGAACAGCACTCAGTGTAAACAAAAGATATTCAGTGGCTCACAAAAAAATAAAAATATCCTCACTCTCAGCTGTATGCTATGTAATCACAGCCACAGAAATAGAAAAGCAACAGGAGAGCTAGTAAAAGTTAATGCCTTTTCCTACTTATTTTATTGGTCTGCATCAGAGTATCATCATATTGAAAGCTTTCAGTAATAGTAGGCTACTAAGTTTGTAAAATAAAATAAAATAGATGTACTTTGTGTCCAACGAGGAAAAAGCAAGTGTACCCAAATATTTTAAAAAGACCTGAATAGTTTCAACAGTTACGCCAACTTAAAAATCTGAGTTAAGAGAAATACCACAATCATTGAAAACACAGGTGATGATCTCCATTTTAGATAGGAAGATACTAAATGTAAAAATGAAACAAAATAAACAGAGCAATCATGAGGTATTGGCACATGACACAATAGAAATATTTTAACGATGTCTGACAACAACCCAAGCACACAGTGTCTGAATGCTACTAAAATGATGTGCACAAGACACAAAGACAATACCGTTTTGCTGGATAATTTTCATCAATTAGAAGCAAATAGACAGGGGAAGGAAATAAAAATTTAGGTTCAAGCCTACAATCAGATCTTCAGAGTAGGAACTTGCAGTCATCTAGGAGTCCCACTGAACTCAGTCAGGCCTCATGGCTATCAAGGTCCGTCTGACTCAGTGGCAGGATTAAGGTCTAAATATGTAAAGAGAAAGAAGAGAAAATCAGGTAACACAGTGCACATCTCTAATTAAAGAGATACCAAACTAGTCACAGAAAAATAATCTGAGTGCCTAGACCATGACAAGATCTACATTTTTACCACAAAAAGCTGCAGCTGCAGGAAAGGCTACAGTAATATCTTACAACAACAGGTTTATACCACATTAATTGATCACAGCATACTCCCCTTCAGGCAAACACGAGTACCTGCAGTGTGTTTGCTCACCTCCTGCATCCTACTGCTTTTTCAGAGTTATATATAATTTGTTTTATTATTTTTAATAAAAGAGAGTAGTCTAAAATCAATAAAGGTGATATATTTATCTTCATCAATTCACTTCCAGACATGTAGATTTTTAGCCTCTTAGTAACATGGTGACAAAACCTAACATGAGATGATCTCCCCATTTTTTAAAACAATGTAGAACTGACAGAAAGTAATAATATTTCTATAAAAAGTGTCATTGTTTTGTCTATCTGAAGGTTGTGAGAAGGTCTGGCTTGGCAGTGTGTCTCCCTAACGTTCCAATAAAACCCCACAGTAGCATGCACCTAGTATCATCCAATTGCCAAGGAGAAAATATACTGTCTCAAAAAAATGCCTCCCTTATAATGAGGTTTGCCCACTGAAATACAGACTTTAGTGCAACAGAAGTGTGTGAAAGAAGCAGTGAAGTCACTAAAGGAGTACCAGGTTTATGGTGGAACAAGCACATAGAATCACAGGCTACACTGTGGAGTATCATGTCATCCAAACTTCAATACCAGCTCTTTTAATCCACCCTAGGAAGGGGTCCATGCTTTCTCCCTAGCCATGACCTTCCCATGGCTACGTGTCAGCTCAGGAGGGTGTAATGGCCAAGTCACCATGCCTATAAATGTTGCTGCAATCTTGCATCTTCACTGGTATGACCTCTTTGAGACAGCCACACCAAAGATAGAATGAGGTTGTCCACTCTTCCCACTGCTGTAGCAGAGTTATGCCTTCAGAGACCAGCACGTAACCAGACAAACTAGTATAAACACACTTTCGACCCCAAAAAATGTTCAAGACAATTAACTATCTCTGATTACTTTTGTATCTCCTACAGGATGACTCAAGATGCAGCAAGATCCTTTATAGGAAAAAGAATAAGTAAGTTCAAAAATTATCTCAAGATACATGAAGACATGAACACCTGAAATTCAATGAGATGTTGATTTGCCTATAGCACTGATGGAGAGGTAATGACTCAAACAGCTGTTATTTATAGACTGGGAAAAAATATATATGTAGTTTTCCATGCACATGGACATTAAGAAGTCCTTGTTGCCAAGATGAGAAACTGACTTACTTAGACTACTTATATATAAGTAGTCTACTTATATATAAGTAGACTCAGAGATACGCAAGGTAGAAGAAATTTAAAAAAATTTTGAAGAAAGGTAATGGCTTTGTTTTCTTAGAGTTAGTGCTATCTCAAGATAAAAATTAAAATCTTTATTTCCATTTTAATGTTGACTTCCCACTAATATGCCACTTGCATGTCTGATACTGGTAAAAAAGCCCCTATAACACCGCACTAATAGTGTCAGATTTTGGTTATTTTATCTCAAAAAAGTTACAGATTCAAACCTGGCTGTTGCTCTGTAAGCACACCATGTTGGGAAGCAGAGCATGGCAGCAGGATGCATTTGCTCACAAATTTATGGTTTCACAAATTTTTAGCAAGAAAAGGGTCACTTACTGCCTTACCTGGCTACGACTGCTCTTCCTCTGAACAAACTGAAACTATTGATGGGGTATTAATATCAACTTCCTTTCCAGAGTTACATTTCTGAGGAAAGGCAATATTTTAATTTCTCTTCCCTGAGCATACTACAAGTCTTAACTTTTTAATCTGGACACCTAACTACTAGACAGCTAAGACAACCTTTCTTCTTGCTCTTGCAGAAATGCATTAACAGTTTAGATTTCCGCACCTGGTAGAAACGTATCTATTATAAAAACACCAAGAAAGAAAATAAAAAGCTGTTTGTTTGTTCTTTTCTTCATGTCATGCCTCTTTGATACTAAAGTTGCCTCAACCCTAGTTTAAGTGAGAAAAACCTAGAAACAATTCTAATTCATACCTGTTTGCTACCATGCCCATACGACTACACACCAGTGGAAAATTAGCCAAGAGCAGATGTTATTTCCTCTGTCCTTTCTCCAGTCTCCTTTCTCAACCTGTGAGTTCTGGGACATAGTGAAGCAGGAAGCAAAACATGACTGTGGCTGGTATGGGACCTGGCTATAAAAGCCTCAAGGTTCCTCCTTCTGGGGAGAATTCTTACATCATCAGGCAGTATCAGGATAAGGAACAGAATCAATTACTATTACTAAAGTACCATGGAATATTATTAGGTTATTAGAAGGTTATTAGAAGATTTAACTTCACAATTCTCTTAAACAGAAGTTACTGTATCCAGTGTTCAGTATTACTATAAACCAAGTTAAAAGATTAATGCCTTCCCAGCAAATGCAAAACACATCTTTTCATGGTAGGCACCCCACTGTGACATTACCAATCAAACTCAACAATTAACATCCAGTCCTTCATGGCAGGTGGGGAAATATTCTAAGCAATATTATGTAATTCCAATTGTGAATCAATTGTAGGACTGAAAAACTTCAAATAATAGATAATACAATCATATTTGAGGACAGATCTTTATGGTTTTCATATGAATGACTTAATTGCTGGTGACACACACACAAAGCTGCATAGCTACACCAGCATCCTCCTATTGCCCAGAAATACAACTCTAGCATCACCCTAGACCCCAAATATACTCTAAATCCCAAGATTCATATTCATAATGTGCAGATACTTTTAGTGCAATATTTCCATGATGGTATTTTTTCTTAACTCTTCCGAACAACTGAAGTATTCAATCAGGTTAATCATCAACATCATGTTTGATTCAGCAACGCTCTTCTCTCTGCTTTTGAGAAACACAGACTAGTATTGCATGCATTCTCTCAGAAAACTGCTGCAAAGACCCTTTTCCTAGTTACTCATTTGGAGAACACATCAGCCTCCACAGCCCTCCCTGATTACTTCTGCAATAGCTATTAATTGCCTCCACTTCCAAGGCCCATGCCTGCTTATCACCACCACACCTATTGCTCCTTAATCATCATCAGGAAGACAGCTGACAATGTCAGCTGGGCCAATTTTCACAAAACATAAAGCTTAAAAGACCATTACATCATACTGTCCCATTTGATTATTGTTTTGCATTTGGCTAAAACCCTTTCAAACCTCCTAACTTTTTACTGGTAAAAAATAAAATCCAGAGATGCTTCCCTTCCTATCTCCCACCTGCCATTCAGTGTCAGGAGTCCAGTTTCCAGCTTCTCTCACCCACATGCTGTATTTTCACACAAATTTCTTGTGGCTTTTCCTGTTTTACAACTTATACTATATGGAAACTTCCTTAAATATTTGAAAACATACTGCATTGCTGTTGTTCAAAGCTTTCTCTGAAATTCAGATTACTAACATGCCCCTACATCCCCCATGAGCAAAATGTGTGATAAGCAGTTATATACATATCACCTATTTTCAAGTGTCTAAAGTAAGCAAGAGTGAGATGTAGGAGACAGAGCCTGCTTTATAGTAAATGGAGAGAGGCTCCTGTTGAGAGTGATTTGGTTGAAAGAACTTTTGAAACATTCCAAACTGTCCCCCGAAGGAGTCTCTGTATAAGCTGTGGAAATGGCTTAGGCAGATCAGTCTTATGATTTAGGTACATGAGTTGGATCCCTAAAGTATGGATGTTCCACCTAACTATTAGTATTTCCCTTCTCATCTGCGTATATTTTCTATTTTTGACTGTATTATATTTACATTGCCAACATTTAAAATTGCAGATAATTTTTTCAGGCTATATCTGTGTGGTGCCTAGCATCACAGGAACTAATAATATGATTTTACAATTACACAAACCCACATTGTATTAAACAGTACCTGATCATGTAATTATCACAGAATTACACACACACCTGGTATACAATGCACAGCTATGTGCATCAACTTCAACTTTGGTATCTTCTAAATTCCTCAATCCTATAACAAAGACCTGGAATGTGTTCATGGCTGGCATCAGGTATTTTCTCTCCAGTGTGAATCATGGGCATATCCTCAAGACAATTCAAAACAGCAAAAGAAGAGAAGGGAGAATAAGAGTGATGGGGAGGTATAGGACACAAAGAATTTTTGGCAAGGAAGCCAGGGTGGAGGAAACAAATCATGGAAACCCTTGTCATATGTGTGACAGATGTCATAAGCTATTTTCTGAAACAATTGATGAGAATGGTAAAATGTAGGACTGGTAAAAGCAAAAATAAGAAATATAAGGAATCCCTTCACATATGTGAAGAGTTCATACATTATGTACACTTTTCCCCTCTTAAACCTACTGAACTTGAAATCTACTCTGTTATAAAGAAAATTTCAGTAATGTAAGAAGGTCCCTAAAGCCCAAAAAAAGGAAGCAAAACCCACTGACATACCCTACATGCTAAGAAATTCTCAGTGTCTCCAAAAACACGCTTACTGCTGGGAAAAGGACATGAAAACATTATGAAGAAACAATGGGCTTCAAGAGGTTCCTCCAAATAGGAGTCCCCCACAAATTTAGAAATCTAATTCTAATACAAACGATAAGCAAAAGTCATACTAGGCATCACGTAAAAAAGAAACAAAATAGAACTACTACTGATGATGATCTAGTTCTTGCTCTGCATCTAATCATCCAGTTAACAGAAAAGAAGTTCTTCCAAACCTGAAGTAGGAGAAGAATGGATCTTGAAGCAACCAAACAAAAAAATGAGGACAGAGTCAGTCACAGATCAAAACCTGATCAAAATCTCAAAATCTAAACAGGCAAAATTATGGGATTAAATGATTGATTTAATTATAATGAATTTCTTCAATAGCAAATAGTTAACTATAAAGTGTAGCAAAAAAATGTCTTTAGTCCTATATTATATGGTACAGCAGTTAATCATCCAGAAACGAGTGATACCATGGCATAAAACCTGCAGTTATTTCAGTTACTCAGAATCATGGAAAACTATTTAACCACAATCAGTAAGTGGACCCCAAAAATGTTAAATCAAATTTAAATTGTAATAGATAATAGACACATACTAAAATAAACCCAAGTGAAAATAGTCTCTATTTTTTGAGGTTTCAAGTTAAAGACACAACTGTAGGGAACTAAGTGCAATAAAGCCCTATGTGTTAGGCAAGGGGAAGGTAACAGTTACCTACAAAAGCTCCAGATAAATTGATGTTACTCGGTAACATTTATTCTCACATAGATTTAATTCACTCACTCTCGTATGTTCACTTACAAGCGCTGTCCAAATGGTCTGGCCAAGATAACTTACATGAAAAACAAAGGCCATCAGCTATTAAGTCCTCATCTCACCTCAGCAGTTGTTTTAATTATCAATAAAACCCCAGGTTTTTAGCAGAAGCTTTAGAATATCCTTCAGGGATCATCAGTTGTGACAAAATAGTTCTTTGCCATTTTCATCTTCCATAAATCTTAGGCCCTATTGCTGCCTATTGTCTGTTTTTTCTTTTTTGGAATATAGGCCTGAAATACATGTCTGCAGTCTCTTCTACTGTTTGGCTAACATCAAAAAGAACTGCATTAAATAACACGCTACAACCTTGCTGCCATCCTCCTGCTGTTAGGATGCAAGGTCTTCTGCTGCAAGTCATCAGTGCTGTGGCACACAGGTACTTCTGAGAATGGTGTAATGGAAATGGTGTCCTTCACTATCAGCAGAGGCCATTTCTTTAACCCTTTGTTCTGCTCTTTCACCATATGCTTACACATACATTTTCATCCATCCTGGATTTATACCAATCTTAATACCTATGTTACAATTCTGCATAGTTTCATGCTGCTTAAACTGATCTGATGCAGACTGGTGCAGAAAGGACACCTTCCTTTCTTCTACCTCCTCCTTCCCTTGTCAGGTGCTCCTCTATTCTCCTTGCAACAGCCATCACTGGAAAGCATGCTCAGGGAGCAGAACAACAGGAAAATCAACCCTGAATGACTGGGGCAGATAAGTCACAGGAGCAAAGAATGGTCTGGTTTGGAAGGGACCTTAAAGATCATCTAGTTCCAACACTCCCTGCCATGGGCAGGAACAACTTTCACTGGACCAGGCGCTCAAAGCCCTGTCCAACCTGGCCTTGGACACTTCTAGGGATGGGGCAGCCACAGCTTCTCTGGGAAATCGGTTCCAGTGCCCCACCATCCTCACAGTAAAGAATGTCTTCCTAATATCTAATTTAAATCTATCCTCTTTCAGTTTGAAGACATACCCCTTGTCCTACCACAGCATGCCAGTGTCAGATGCCTGGGAGATGGCAGGATTGCCTCTGTTTAATGGAAGGCATTCATTAGATCAGTTATGCCGTAATGGGAAAGCACACCAGTTGCTTTGGCTTTCAGAAGTTTAGTGAAAATCTCTGCTTGACATGCCACTACAATCAAAACAGAAGTAATAAAACAGGCAGCTTAAACAATGGAAGAGAATTAGAAGAAAGCCAGTATAATAGGATTATAAAAATCAATGTTCTGACCTTACCAAAAAAAAAATCCCATAGGAGGTATGGGTCGCCCTTCTCCAAAAGGATGCTACAAAACTGGATAGGGTTCAAATGTGAACAAAAATAAATAGAGAAAATAACCTATGAAAAGAAATTCAGAAGTTTAAAATCATGAGTCTTATGCAGTCTAATTGCTGTAGAGAGGTCAAGTAAGACATTTTTATGCCTGCTATGTTACAGCACAAGAAAAAAATACAAAGAAACATCCAAAGTATGGAAAACTAAAAACTGATCAGAAGAAATATTTTTTCACATAATATGTATTCTATTAATATTATCGAGGAAGTTCAGTTACTATTCTAAATACAATGTCCCTGTCAATGATAGTATAAATCATACCATCATACTACATAGAGAAATCAGAAAGCGACTTATTTGGTGTTAACATCAACAGAAGCATTAGGATGTATTTACTAGTGAAACAGGAAAACATATTATGGTTTAAGCAAATATGATAAAATGTAAAGTATGTAAAACATGTAAAAATATCAATTAAAGAAAAAGGAATAGCAACTTGATTTCATTATTGAAATTTTATTCACAATCTCACAGTAATTTTTCCTACAGTTTGTATTAAATGCTGTTAATAGCTCATTAACAACAGTATAGTCATACTCAGAAGATTTTGAAACAACTAGAGTTTGGACACATTAAGCTTTTATGTAAGCAATAAAGGCAAATAAATGAAAAATGAAAACCAGGATGATTATAAACTCATTTTCTCCATAACAGCCCATTCTACCTAAAATGTATTTTTCCCTGATTTCCAATCACAGCCAGTTTCTCAGAAGTTTGTCTATTTTTCAAAGACCTGATATTGAACAGTTTTCCCTTTTCCACTTTTTTAAAGGATTATTTTAACAAGGATTCTCATCACAGATCTTGCTAACAAGCACCCAGAAAGTGACTACTTACTGACCACCCACTAACGAGTGAGCTAGAATTAGCTTAAGCATTAAATCCTTAGTATGTCACCACTATATTGCCTGGTCATCTTGATTAGATCATCCTGGTTTAGTTTGAAATGCATATTATCACTGTACCTACTAAAAACCACACTGCCCTGTTGTATTAGTCATTAAAAAAACAGACAGAAAATTACAATTTTTTTTTCCCCATTGTATCTGCAAAGGTAAAGAGAATATTATTGTCTAGAGCTAAGGGAATGGGAGAGGCTGTCGTCACTGTCAATGCAAGGTTGGGACTTGATGGTTCAGTCAGGGGCTGGGTGAGGTAAACAGGGCAGAAGTAAATGGCTGAAGCATCATGCAGTACAATAGAGGGTACAAATGAAGACTCAGAATGTCAGTAATATAGCAAGCACAAAGAACCAGAAAGATTACCTGGGAACTCCTTCTTGCATAGAGAGAATACAGCTTGTACTAGGACACGAGAAACTGAGAAATTTAAAGAGCTACATGAACTTCATGTGGTGATAGTTGAGAGTAAGCACAGGTACTGGTAGAGAAGGGAATTTCAGTCGATGGCCAGCTGTGGTTCTGAGAAGACCTTAGTGCCTGTAATGACAGAAAAACTGTATGGAATAAAAGCAAGCCAACATATTGCAGAGAGGCAATATAAAATTTCTGAACCCAAAAGGCAACATACCTTTCACCTCTGTTCTGAAAGCAGCAGACCATTCACCACCAGGATACTGGAACATAAAAATTATTCTCCTTGTGTAACTTACTCTGTTTTGCTGTTTTCACAGGCTGCATATTTGAGTGAAAGAACTGTTACTCAGCCCTTCAGTTGTACAGCTTTTGCCTCTGATTATTTTAATAACACACCCCATTGAAAAATATTGATCACTTTATAAAATAAAAGGAACATTTTGCTTTTCTAAAGCTATTATGTGCTTGATAGTATATTGTAAATGTACGTAACTTGAAATATACTTCACTGTACATTTACCCAGTACATTGCCCCATGCTTTTTTTTCCCTTTTAGGTCAACAGTGGGCAACAGCAATAAACTAGACTCATGAGGTAGAAGGTGTTAACTAATTTCATTTAGATGTGAAGGAATTTCTTGTTAATGGCATTTCTTTGCTCATTCCAACAATATCAATGCTATTTATTTGGTAATAAAAGTTTCTGGACTGAAACAGACATTTCTGAACTTGTTGATGATTAATGTACAGTTTAAGAGAGCCATTACTTTGTGACAGGCTCTACAGAAGCCAAGTGTCAGATAATATATCAGCTTCTTCTCCACTTTAATTCTCATTTAATGATCAGAACTCTTATTCTTAACGAAACTCTTATTCTTAACGTCTTGTTTTAAATATAGAGTTTCAAATAAAGAGTTCAGCAGGACACGCAGTAGTTGGAGTAAAAGTAGAACACCTGCCTTGTAGTGTGAATATCATGCAGGCATTAAATGGGATGCCTTTTAATATTAGCCAAAGCACGTTTCCGAACACGAGCACTCGCCACTACCCACAGTGTGGCCATTAAAGGCACATTTAAGCCCATGTCGCGGAGGCACAAACAAAGCTGACGCGAAGCCAGAGCGCAGCGGGCGCTCCGCCCGCCCCGGGCACCAGCTGGGCC
>WEIV01015810.1:295052-306578 GCA_013390005.1 Calyptomena viridis
AGGGGGTCTCGCGGGTTCCGAAATGCCGACTGAGTATTTCATGTCAGTAGGTGCGCGGGGAAGGGCTGCGGCCCCGCCGCGCCTCGGTAGTCGGAGGTGCGCCCGGTGCGGCCCCGCGCCTGTGTGCCCGGACACGCCCGCCCCTCGCACGGCTTTCTCGTGGTCCGGCGATTAACTCTGTGAACGCTTTTTCCCTCTGCAGTCGTTCCGTAGCGTATGGATCGCTCTGGATGTGGATTAAGGACTCAGGAGGCAGTTTAACCACAGGTTTATCCGAAAGAGCTGAGCACGTTTCGGTGTGGAAGGGAGAGCCCCGGGCACCGGGCCGGCCCAGCTGCCGTCCCACTCCCTGTGTCCCTCATTTCCACGGCCGTGGGGCAGAGATTGAGGCTCTGCCCGCGCCAAGTCTCTTCCCGAAATCTTGTGTCTTTTAGCTGCAGCTATGATAAATGACACTAGTTTAAGCCATATTGAGCCGCTAAAAAATGGTTTGTGAGCAAAACACATAGCCCCTGTCCCTTCTCATGTGCCCATGAAAACATTTAGTATGAGGATGCTTAAGACAAGTCTGACTGTTGAAGAAACTTTTAGAACAGTAATAATGTTGCACACTAGTTTATTTTGAAACTTCACCAGTTTTAGCTTTATTTGCTTAGTCTGTGTTAGACGTGTTTCAGGAAAGAAGTTTGTGTTTGCTCCCCCCACCATGGAGATTTGCAATTCTGCCCAGCGCTTACAAGTTGTGATGTAGAGAGAGTTGCTTTCTGACAGCAAGGATGTCTTATTAAGGTTGCGTGTAATAGAATACATTTTGTGGCCAGAATTGTGTATTTCTGAAGGGAGATTGTGGTTTGGATATTTATAGTTATGATCTCAAATAAAGAAAAAACTTAATATTCTGATTTTTTTCTTGTATAAAGAATGGAGAGATAACTAACAACTCTTTTTTTCATCACCTTTGTATCTTTTAATCTTTTTAATATCCCCTTGATGAAGTAAACAAGACTTCTAGTGTGATTACAAGAAGGTAATTTTTAAGTGTCCTTTTAGCTTTTCAACAAAGAGGAGATGTTCACTGTAGTGTAATCAGTATTGTTGCCTGCTTACTGCAGTTTGTAACTGATGTTAATTCATCAGGTACTGTTTCACAAGGTACAGCTCACTATTATCTAAAGGCCCAGATGCCTTTACCATAGAATCATGAGATTGTTTGGGTTGGAAGAGACCTTTACAGATCATCTAGTTCCAACCCCTCTGCTGTAGTCAGGGACACCTTCCACTAGATAAGATTGCTCAAAGTTCTCTCCAGCCTGACCTTGAACATTTGCAATGATGAGGCATCCACAGCTTCCCTGAGCAGCCTCTCTCAGGGTCTCATCACCCTGGCTGTAAAGAATTTCTTCCTTTCACCCAATTTAAATCTACCCTCTTTACGTTTAAAACCATTGCACTATGTATTGTCAGTACAGATCCCAGTAAAAGGTCTCTGTCTTTCTTAAAAGCCTCTTTTAAGTACTAAAGGGCTGCAGTAAGGTCTCCCTGGAGCAGTGTCTTCTCCAGGCTGAATCCTGACTCAGCCTTTCTTCATAGGAGAGGCACTCCAGCATTCTGATCGTCTTTGTGGCCCTCCTCTGGCTCTACTCCAAGAGGTCTGCATTTTTCCTCAGTCCCCAGTACTCCAGGTGGGGTTTCACCAAAGTGCAGTAGAGGGGCAGAACCACCTCCCTTGCCCTGCTGGCCAACATTTTGGATGCAGCTCAGGGTATGGTTGGCTTTCTGGGCTACGAGCACATTGTTGAGTCATGGCCAGCTTTTCATCCGTCAGTATCCTCAAGTCCTTCTCTGCAGAGTTGCTCTCAATCCATACACCCACAGTGTTGATACCAGGGGTTGCCCTGACTCAGGGGCAGCACCTTGTGCCTGGCCTTGTTGAACCTCGTGCTTGGCACAGGCCCGCCTGTCAAGGTCTGTCTGAATGTCATCTCTTCCCTCCAGCCTGTCAGCCACACCAACTGGGCTTCGTGTCATCCACAAACACTGAGGGAGCACCTGATCCCACTCTGTATCACAGTGCTTAAGATAGTGAATAGTACTGGACCCAATACGGGCCCCTGAGGGATGCCACTCCTTACTGGTTTCTGCTTAGTGCATAGAGCTACAACTCTCTGGATGTGGCCTTCCAGCCAATTCTATAGCCATCTAACAGTTCCTCCATCAAACCCATATCTATGTAATCCTTAGTTTTTTCCTTGTTTTCTGTCTTCTGCCTTGTCAGCTTTGTAGGTCATTGGAATTAGGGCAATTTAACTCACTGGAACAGCAGAAGAACTTGTGTTATACTGAGTGTTCTGCTTTTGTGTGAGTTAGCTTGTGGAAAGTCCGAGGAGTATGTGAGCTGTAAGGGAAGGATGGAGGAGAAATAAAAAAGAGAGCCCCCCTGTTCTGCAGTAAGCTGTTAGGTCAACTCATATTCAAGCATAGCTGTAGCATGATTATAATTACATAATTACACCACATCTGTAGTATTTTGCATTACTTTTTCAATATTCAGACTAAAAGAAGGGAAGTAGCATAAATGGTTTAGAATATGACCCATTAAGTTTGAAAGTGCATTCCTGTGTACTTTTCCATCTGTAATGTGGTTATTGCACGTGGCTACAATGGGTTGGTTCAGTACTTGATGCAGCAGTCTTTTACTTGTCTGTTTTTCTTGGCAGCTGTTGATCTGATGCCCAATTTCTTATGCATCAGATTGGTGCAAAGACCACCAATAACATCTTGCAATGTTACAAACTCTGAAGAGTACAGGAGTCCACTTGGTACCACTCTCCGTATCTAGTACTGGCAGACCTGTTCTTTTTGTTGTGTTTATGTCTTTGAACTAAAAGGATTACAGTTTTTTCTTTTAGGAAACTGTTACTATATTCATAAGAGGAATAAAAGTCTTTACTTGAGTACTGTAGTACTATTGCTGGGTTATTATAGCTGGGGGAGGTATTGCACATCTCAGAACATCTCTTCTTAAAAGAAGAGCAGAAGTAACAGACTAAACATAGTGGGAAAAAATCAAATTCCTTTCCTTTTGAGAGGGCTGACATGGAAAACAGGGACTTGCAAAGGAATAAGAAGGAATAACCTGCAGGTTGATAGTGTTACTAACCTTTTGAGTGTGTGTTGTATTTATATGGTAATAAATTTCTCAGGGTTTCTGTCATGTGAGTTGATTTTTTATTTACTCTGGAGACCTGAGACTGCTTCAGGCCAAGGAATTGACTAAAAGTTCCTTGGAGAGTAAAGTTACATGTTTTAGGGTGTTACCTGATAAAACATATGATATAGGTTGATATCTGTGCAAGTTGTAATTTTATAAAGAAATCAACTTCTGGCTAGACTAAATATATGATAATAGAGTTGAGTTGCAGTGTGATAGTGCTGTTGCCACTGTGAAAAATTGGGAGTGCTTGCTTTTCCTTTGTACTGGTAACAGGCTTGTGTACTTTTAGCTAATTCATTAATTTTCACCTTGTGTGAGCCCAGGATTGTGCTGTTTCTTGTGCACCTTCCAACACTGCTTTGAAAAATAAGCACGTGCTCTGAGGCATGCAAGTTGATATTTTTATGCAGTTGCCTTCTGTTGCAGCCATTAGTTTTATAAGTCAGGGTATACTGTCTCTGCATGCTGCAGCCTGGTAATTCTGAAAAGTGCTGCTGAACTATTGAAAGTGTCAGTAGAACACACCATCATCTCATTTTGACCCACTCTTAGGTTGTCATTGGGGTCTGATTTGAAATGAGTGGTTGCATTTTTCTGCCGTGCTTTTTTTAATTCATATTCATGGTTTTTAGCATTCTGTCCAGTTCTGTTGGGTCTCTCCCTTCCAAATATTATAAGTGGGTTTAGGTTGAACTGGTATTTACGCTGGTCTCCAAGAATGCCCTGAGAAGTTTCTTTTTTTAGAAAGAACTAGAATCTGAGTTGGTGCTGTACTGTATGAAAGGGTTGAAGGACATCATGGTGTGGCCAGTGGAAGTAATGAAAAGAGAACAGTTGTGCCTGATGACTTTCCAATTCAACTTACCTTAACTTCCTCATGCATTTATTCTGGGTAGTTCTATTGGAAGTCAGCAGGAGCGGTTTTGGGTCCCTGTAGTGCTAGCACCTTGTTTTGCTGACTAATTCAAGGTGTGGTTAACGCCAGTGCCAGTGAAGGAATGGGCATAAGGAGCTGCCTTCTGATGTGCACCTGGGTCATACTGAAGTGGTGCTCCACACCTGTGTCTGTGTCAAAAAGGAAATTTTGGCACTGAATTTGAGAGTCATTTGAAATAGAATATTCAACAGAATGTCACTTGTAAAATATGCAATGGAGTTACATCGTCGTAACTGCGCCAGAGCTTTAGTTTGTTGGGAAGATGTTGTTAAATTAACTTTAGGAGAAGCTTCCAAAAATGGCAGGAGCAGCAGAATGCCCTTCTGTAGTTAAAAATTGTTATATTTGCAGGATAAACTTCTAATAGTTTATTATGCAATAAATTCACTGTTGTGGAAGATGCAGCAGTGGGTGTTTTTTCGTTGGTTGCTTTTTTAATGTTCCTCAGCACCCATCTATAACCCTACGAGATCTTACTGTGGCCATTTTTAAAGAAGTTCAGTCTTTCTGAGGATTAGATGCAGTAAGCTGAGATGCCCAACAAGACTTCCACATTTCTGCAAAGTATAAGACATCTATATTTCTGCACTTGGAAAATATGGGAGACTTTAGTGTGAAGAATAGATAAGCTTGCAAATTCAGGACTTAAAGCTGTTAAATCTGTGATGTGACTGAATTTAGTGTTTTGAGTTCATAATCTGCACTAGGAAAAAAATATTTTCAGTTAAGGAAATACTCTGCTGAATTAATTTCCACAAATCATACAAGCTGCATTATTGTTGGTGTTTTTGTTCCCAGACTTCAGCCTGATTTTTCTTTAATTGTTTTATTCACTTCTTATTTTTCAGGAGTCTTTGAAAAATCCTTAGTGGTCATGACTTTGTTACAAGGGACATAAGTTAGCCAGTGGCTCAGAATGATGGATACCCAGAAGACTACAAATGGTTTGCAAGTGATTGGAGAAGGGACTGGTATAGGGAAATCGACACTCCACATGGTGGGGTATTTGGGAAAAGTCAGTTGAAACTTGTTTTACATATGTGCAAAGTTCATATTTTTCTCTGTTTTGAGAGATTTTTAATTGGTCTTAATTTTACAAAATTTCCAAAATTATTTTCCACGGAAATCTATAACAATGGCGAAAGATTATTCTAAGTAAATCTGTGCCTATGATTTTTTTTACTGGCACTATTTTTACAATTGTTTACATTCCTAGGAAAATTGATTTGTCTTAAAAAGATCTGATCATATGTTCCCTGGCAATAAGTGGCTTGTGGTTTGGTTCAAGTAGAATAAAATGTGTGTAATTGTGTTGTTAAAGACACCATATTTTAATATTTAAATAAAAATATAAATGTATTTAGAACACGTTACCATACAACTATATATTATAAATTCTAAAAAAGAAACCAATGTAGTTTCATTTTTTATATTGTATTGTATTATATTTAGAAGTTGCGTATTTTTTTTTTATCTTGTTATGTGTGTCTTGCCTTTGGATAATATATGAAATACAAATTTATGCTGCTTTATCTTTCTTGATTTAATTTTGTTTTAGAACTGTAATCCTGTGGAAACAACTGCACATGAGTATTGTCCAGTCTGCAAAGAGAAGGGTCAGATCCAAGTTTTACGGACCTACCGCATTAATTTTCAAGAGTCCATTTTTCTTTGTGAAAATCCTCAGGTATAAAACTAATAAACAGTTTTATTTGGCAGTGCAAAGGCCTTTACCTTCAGCAGTTACACCTCTCTAATTTCATGATTTTTTTGGTGGTAAAGAGGCTATTGAAATAGGACCCCTTTGAGTCCGTGTGCTGGAGGGTATTTGGGTGTATGTAGGAAAAAACATAACTCACCTGTGTACAGTGTTTAGGCATGGGTTCTTACTCTAAAGAGTTAAAAAGAATAAAGGAGAGTTTTGCTTATGGAAAAAAGGAACACAAGTGCTACTAAATAAATCTTTTTACAAGTCAGAATAGAAGGTGAAAATTTGATGATCCATGTAACTAATGCATGACTTGCATATGTGAGTTTTTAAGTCTGGGTAATGCAAATAGGTTTATAATTATTGCAATATTTGTCTTTTTTTTTTTTTTTCCTTTTTATGTTTAACCTTAGCTGGGTTTCTGTGCTGCTTAATATTTGAGTTGTGATTTTGCTTCCTCTCCCTTCACTGTGCCGTGTGTGTGGGGAGGGTATAGCAATCCCAAAGGGACTGGTGACCTTAAATTAGTAGAGACTAGACTAGATACAGGTCTCTGAGTTGCTTTTCCCATCCCTTCCTGCTTTTAGCTAATTATACATAGTTCTGGAGATTGGTAATAGCAATTTATCCATGTTCTGGTTGCAGAATAGCTATATGTATATATGTATATAAGACCTTACCCACACCTGGAACATTGGGATAGCCTGAGAGATACCTTGTCATTTTGGGCACTAGTAGTCCCTCAGGGAAGATTATAATGCCAAATCTGTACCCTAAAGGAATGGATTTAGCAGAATAAGACAAGAGAATGCCCCTTAGCAAAATTAAGTTGTTTTCAGGAGTTGGAAGAATTTACTGGAAAAGTAGCGTTGAATTATCACTACTGATACATTTACTTCACAATTGCTTGTAAGACTGGTTGGGTGAAATGCCCTTGCTATCATACATATGCTGAATTTATGTATTAATTTAATTACAGTATCATTTTACAGAAATCTTTAAGGCCAGGTCAGATGGAGCTCTGGGCAGACTGGTCTAGTGGAAGGTGTCCTTGCCCATGGCAGGGGGATTGGAATGAGATGGTCAGCAAGGTCCCTTTGAATTCAAGCCATTCTATGGTTCTGTGATTCTACGTTCCATTTTAACATTATGTTTTGTACTTTTTTTTGTCTCTTGTTCACCTGAAATTGCTTTGTAGATTTCACTGTAACTTACTTTCTTTCCTTTAGTGTATCTACCCACTGGGTTATAAACCATTAAGCAGCATAATTACTTCTGCTGGTTCAGAAAATCATCAAGTTCCATCTACTCATAAGAAAAGGAAATTGTGTGATACCAGTGACTTTTCTCCCGTTGAATCAGATCCCAAAAAAGCAAGAACTAATAATGTGGTAAATGTTGAGCACGTTATTAATACAGACCCTGTTGAGAAATGCCATCAGAATAGCTTATGTATTCCCAAGTCAAGCCAACATGAGGTATTACAAAATGACCAGCAGAAACCTAGTAATGATGTGGAGTTGTGCCTACAGAAGGTGGATTTTGAAACAACCACCAAGACCGACAACTATCAAGAAAGTTCACCTAAGACTTCTAGTCCCAGAACACCACTATTGCCAAAATCTGAACTTTTATCAGCAACATCTGAAATTTTGCTGAAAGAGGATAAAGGTTCCACTAATAATACAGAAGATTTGTGTCTTCAGTGGAGGAATGTACATAATCTTTGTTGGTTAGATTGTATTTTGTCAGCACTGGTACACTTAGAAACATTAAAACTTGCTCTAGCCGAAGAATATAAAGATGGAAAATGTTTACTGCAGAAACTCCTAACAAAATATAATCAAGCAACTATGCTTCTGAATACCTGTAAAAGGAGTAAAGTAAAAGGTGAGTAAATTCAGCTGCTGTTTCTTCTGGCCACAAATATGTTGAATTTAGTACAGTGCACTTAAGTATGCCTCTGTTCTGTTTCAAGGTCACAAAAAATGAGTTAGAATTCATTATCATGAATTTGCAGGGTTATGTTCTTTACACAACAGAATCCTGATAACCTCTGAAGTTGTTTTTCTTGGGGCAACCCTGCAGTCTTTGTAGGCATTAAATACTAAGCATCTCTTGGATTCTTTTGTCACATCTCACATAAAGATTTTGTGAGTTATTTATGTAATTGAGCCTTAGTTTGTTTCCCTCCCCCCTGTTGGTTAAGATGTTAGGATGCTGTTCTAATCTTAATATTCAAAATAATTTCTGTTGTGGTTTATATCCTTGCCCTTTATATCCTTGTCACACCAAAAATAGTAAAGCTGGGAACATATGCTCTTCCCTGGCTTTCCAGCTGTGCTCATTGAAGGAATGCTTCCCTGGGGTGTGCAAGCTGTACTGTAGCTGACACTGCTTCCTAACCTGTTTCAGTCAGAAGTAGTCAAACACATTAACCTGCTTCATGTGGTCTGGGAAGGGTTAGTGAGTACTCACTAACCCTTTACAGGGGGTTAACAGGTCAGGTCAGCTTAACAGGTCGGAGGACAGTAACCTCTGAGCAAAGGGGCTGTGATGGGCAGCTCAGGGAGGATGTGTCACTGCAATCTGCTGGTGTGGCCTTTGGTCATTTTCTGTTCTGTGGATTCAGTTTGAGACTCTTAAACTAAGATCATGGGTATTTTAGTCCTCTTGAACTGGACCATTGGTGTTGTAAGTCTAAACTTCTAAAACGTCATCTGTTAGAGAATTTAAAGAGGTGTCTGGTTAGGCAGTACCTTTCATGAATTTCAGTAGACATTCAATTGGAATATGTGTGTTTGAATATATAGACTATAGTCCCAGAACAGCCTTAGGTAATTTGAAGAATGTCGTGCCTTTCCTGGGAAAAATTATAGGTGTATCAAAAATGCTTTAATCCATGTTACAGAGAGGGGGAAAACCCTAAAATATTCTGAAGTATTTCATATACTCTGCTTGCCAGAAAGGCTGCTTGAGTTTAGGTTTTCAGGTGTTACTGGGTCTACCATCATGGAACCTGCCTTTTTTTTTCTCTTTTGTTGGGCTGTGTTTGCAAAGGAGTTCTGGTGTGCAATAACCCTTAAATGGGTATGCTAATTGTTGGAGTATGGTGGTGTTTGAGAGAACTTAAACCTTTTTATTTCCAGGAATTGCTGCAAAACTTTATTTAGGTAGCAGTCCAGAGGCAATTAGATGAAGAGTATTGTGGAGAAGAGGTATAGAATGTATTCTGCCCTTCTGTGTAATTTTTCAGCATCTCTTTCATACAGCTGTTTTTTAAAAACAATTGAAAGCAATCAGCTACAAGAAACTTTTCCTTTTTGCTATGTGTAGAGTTTATATGTAATAAACAGTTTCAGTAGCTATTCTAAATATTTCCTTTAATTTCTGCAGGTTATGATCTTGACTGTGTAGTAGAAGTCCTGTTCTTGCTTGTACTTAAAGAAATGTGTTTGTGTTGAAACTACATAACTCGCAAAATTAAAATACTAAGATATATAAAGTAAAAAAGTATTTTTAAATTTTAAATTATTTTAAAGGCTCACTTAGGAAGTTACTATTTANTGTGTACATATGCATGCAAGACAGTTTGGAAATACATTTGCTTGTATTGGTGACATACATATGCTTTACAGTATGATCAGCTGGTTTGTCCGTTGCCTGTTTTGACTTTCTAGAGAGCATATCCTCATCTTGTAATTATGCTGTAGTCATGAAATTGTCACTGATAACAACCTAATAACATGGATCCAACCCCCTTGCTGTGAGGATTAGACATAGAGCCTTGAAATGATAACTGAAATTTAAATCATAGCAATAAGCTTATCTTCCTTTCTGAAGTACTGAAAGGTGGTTTCAGATATTCAGTGACTGTTTTTTCTGCCCAATCTTTAAAGGTGATATGGAGAATCCAGTGTTTGCTCTCCATCTACTCTTACAGCTGGATCAACAAGCTGAGAAACTGTTCTTGCATTCATTTTCATGGAAGTTTGAATGTGTATATTGTGGCTACAAATACCAGAACCGGTGAGATTTTTATTTAAGTAGCTTCTATATAGCTGTTGTACCTTTCCTTCTAAAATCCATATATGATAGTTGATTTTCTTCAGATTTCCAGGTTTCATGTGGCTTAAACTTGTTGGTGAAGTTTTGTGTGATCCACTTTTTTCAGTTAGCATTTGCAAATAGTTTACTGCTACTATGTGTCTTAAGAAACTGTGTTATCAATTAATTAAGAAAGAACAAATAGGTAACACTGTGAGTCCCTGGTGATGCTTACTCTTGTATTTTGCTGAGAGTATGCAAATTGTTGTAGGTCTAAAGCATATATGCCTAATACACTTTTGCCGTTGAGAAAACCTGTAATATTCATTTGGATTACAAAGAATCAGAGATTCTCTAACATAATTTATCTATTTTAACATAGTATTACAGGGAAGTCATTTCTTGGGAATTGATTTAGTTCTGTGTAGCTGCAGATACAAGCTAGTAATTTAGACTCCTTTTAGATTCAGCAGAAAAAGAGAGACACCTTCAGAAGACAGCTCACTTTATTTGAAAAACATCTGTTTCTCTCCCGTGTCTTAGGGTTATACAATAAAATTCTAGATCTCCAAGNATAAAATTCTAGATCTCCAAGTGAAATGAGACTAATGCTATCTGTTACTCTGGCAGTTAATAGGTAGTCCTGGTTAATAGGATGTATTCAATAGCCTTTGTTACATACTGTGCTTTTTTAAAAGTTGAAAAATTTAGGTTAGGTTGAATATGAAGGAAGTCCTTTCTGTGGCTAATGAATGAATAAGCAATGTTACTTCACTTTAATATCCCGTACATTGTATTTTTGTACAATATAACCTCTGTGTAATCTCTGCTAGGACTGTACTGTTTTTTAAAAACAAGACCTTGTATCACATGAATTCTGAGGTAATTTGTTACCACTTTTTCCTCTTCTTGAGATTTGTATTAGCCAGCAAATTATGTGGATCCTGATGCAAGCTCTGTCTTATGTTGAAAAGGAAACACAGATAACATGAAAAGGGAGAAAGAGCAAGTAAACAAACAATGTGAAATTGAAGGCCACAGAGCTGCTGAAAACAAATTGTGACTCATAATGTTTGGCAGAATTGAATTCACTGCTGACTTGGGTATGATGCAGTCACAGTGAATTTCACATAAATGGCATGAACATGAATAGAATTTGGCTCTGCCGTAATGTTTTTATAACTTTTTTCTCTTGGTAAAGTATGTGTATTTATTGTTTTCTGATCAACAACATAACTTACTTGATTTTTGTGTGTGTGTGTGTCCAGATTTAAGAAAACACTACCAACATTCACAAATATAATCCCTGATTGGCATCCACTTAACGCTGTTCATATTGGACCATGTAATAACTGTGGTGATAGATCTCAAAGACAACAGATGATTTTGGAAAAGTAAGTTTGAATATGTAAGTTTGAAAGTAAAATACATAAAATGCTGAGACTTCATTTATTAAATGTATGACTTTCAAAACAAAACTATTATTGTGCGTTTGCAGAGATTCTAAGCTTTAAAATCTAATAAATACTCACTTTTTAAGATTTTAGATCATTCTTGAATGCTGAAATGGCAAATAGTGTTTAATAAACATGAAACATAGAACAGTGTTTAACATTTTGA
>WEIV01015815.1:0-32419 GCA_013390005.1 Calyptomena viridis
GAGAGAGAGAGACCCTGTGGTACATGGACACTCTAAGGTAGTCAAAATCAGACCAAGGGAATTTAAAATAATCTCTTTCTGTAAAGCTATTAAAAAAGATCTATATTCCCATCTTAAACCACCACTAGAATTCAGGATTTCCCTTCCCTTTTATTGCACAAAAAGGAGAAATGGGGATTTATCTGCTGTAGCTTAACTTGTCTTCCAATTTTCATCAGTTTGTGATAAATAAGAGTCATTATTTAAAACTGCTTATTTCAAATTATGTTTTAAAGCGTTCTATTTCCCTCAAGCAATTATAGATACTTGAAAAATATTGAGTTTCATTGTAATGGTTTAGATCAAATGAGAAAATTGTACCGATAGCATATATGATTTAGAGATAGGAAGTTCAAACTCAGTGGGAGATGTCTTTCAATTCAAAATGCTATTTCTCTCAATAGCAAAAGAATGAATAAATGTTCAACGGATAATTATATTTATCAACTTAAAAATATCAAAATATTGTTTTGTTCAAGAAGCAAAACAAAATATGCAGAATTACACTGAATTTCTATGAAAATGTCTCCACTGTAGATCTTACATGCTGGTACAGAAGTATTTTGTTTCTATTTCCTTATGCTCATGCTCAAAGTTATAAGTTATGTCTTGAGATTTATTAAATGTCTCACAAATCAAAATATAATTATTAAACTTAACATATAGAGGTACTTTAATTCTTATTTGTATTTAGATTTTATACTTGTGTTAATAAGTGGGTTATAATGAATTTAAAGTATAATTTTAATATCAAATAAGTTTTAGAAATGTATTTAGTTTACATATAGTGTACATATTAATTAATATACTTTATCAATGGTGGAAAGAGAACAATGCTGTGATTCCCTTGTTGTATGTCACATGTAATTTTGTTTCTTTTTATGTAACAAAAGCCATAGTCAGAAACTGTCATCATCAAGGAGAGTATATGTCTGAGATTTAAAGTCATTCAGACTCCATGACCTCAGATCCCAGCCACTACAAATGGTGGCCTTCTCATTGCAAAGTTTTGTAGTGATACCAAATCTCTATTTCTTAAAGCCACACCTCCCATACCACATAAGCACCTAATGTTTACGGTGAAGGAACGGCATCTCTAAATATTCATGAAATTAAGATAAGGTCAAGGAACTGTGAGGCCAAAAGAATTTAT
Source organism: Calyptomena viridis (assembly GCA_013390005.1). Lineage (NCBI taxonomy): Eukaryota > Metazoa > Chordata > Aves > Passeriformes > Eurylaimidae > Calyptomena > Calyptomena viridis. Next base: position 1,193 of record WEIV01015815.1, read on the forward strand.
CAATAAAGATCAATATTGAAAACTCATTATAAGCAAGGCCAATACACAGAATTGGAATATTTAGAGTGTTTAGTGCTGCTATGTTCTTTCCTGTTATATAGAGAAGGATACACTGATTTTGATTATATTTTCTACAGATACAGTATCCTGTCTTCTCTAATAATAACAATAAAATTATTATATTTAGACTATGAGAACAGGCAAGAAAAATAAATGTTTCTTTTCTCATATAATAGCTGGACATTCACAACCCAGAGATTTTAGAAATAGAATTACTATATTTGTTCTCACTGGTTTTCATGGATATTTTCTTGTTCATTTCTTTGTTTTATTGAATATTTTTCTAATCACACTTGAAACACTCTAAAACGTTAGCATTCCTGACATCCTGTGACAAAGAGCTCAACTATCTCAATAACAGTAACATAACAGCGTGTCATTTTGCTTTTTCTGAACCACATTGCCAACTAATTGTGTTTGGCACCCCTTTGTTCTTTACTGAGAGAGAAAAAATATAATCATTCCATGTTCGTGTTCTGCATACCATTCATGATTCACTATGGGTTTCAGTATCATCTTTCCACAGGTACTGTGTCTTCAGTAAGAGTCCTAGACTGGCAAGCTGACTATAAGTCAGCAGCGCTCTGGCAGCCAGGATGGTCAACTGTGTCCTGGAGGGCATCAGGCAAAGCATTGTGAACCAGTCGAGGGAGGTGATTGTCCTGCTCTACTCTGTACCGTTGCGACTGTACCTTGAGTCCTGTGTGCAGGTTTGAGTGCCACAATATAAGAAAGATGCAAAGTTATTAGCATCCAAAGGAGACCTATGAAGATGGTAAAGAGTCTGGAGGGGAAGCCATATGAAGAGCAGCTGAGGTCATTTGGCTTGTTCAGCCTGGAGAAGACAAGACTGAAGGGAGATCCCATCAAAATCTACAACTTCCTCATGAAGGGAAGTGGCAGGGCAGGCATTGATCTCTTATCTGTGTGACCAGAGAGAGAACATGAGGGAATGGCCTGAAACAGTGTCATGGGAGGTTTAGGCTAGTTATTAGGAAAGAGTTCTTCACCCAGATGGTGGTTGGCCACTGGAATATGATCCCCAATGATGTGGTTACAGCACCAAGCCTGCCAGAATTCAAGAAGTGTTTGGACAATACTCTCAGGAGCAAGGTGTGAATCTTGGGGCAGTCCTGTGCAGGGCTAGGAGTTGGATTCCAATGACCCTTCTGTGTCCTTTCCAGCTCAGAAATACTGTATTGTTTGTTGTGAGAAACAGATTGCTGAATGACTTTGTTTTCTTAATTTATCCCTTTTAAGTCACATGTTATATATTACAATTGTTGAAGCATTTCACAGAATTACAGAATCATTTAGGTTGGAAAAGATCTCCAAGATCGTCAAGTCCAATCTTTGACCAATCACCACCTTGTCAAGTAGACCTAAGCACTAAGTGTCACATCCAGTAATTTCTTCAACATCTCCAAGAATAGTAACTCTCTCTCTGGTCAGTCTGTTCTGATACCTGAGAACCCTTTCTGTGAAGAAATTCTTACTGATATCCAAACTGAGCCTTCTCTGGTGCAGCCTGAGGCTACATCTTCTTGTTCTGTTGCTAGTTGCCTGAGAGAAAAGGTCAAACCCTCTAACCTCTTCAAATAGTTGAAGAGAGTCTCCCTTGAGCATCCTCTTCTCCAGTTTAAACAACCACAGTTCCCACAGCCACTTCTCATAAGACTTACTCTCTAGACCCTTCACCAGCTTTGCTGCCCTTCTCTGGACACACTCCAGCACCTCAATGCCTTTCTTGAAGTGAGGGGCCCAGAACTGGGCACAGGATTTGAGGTGCAATCTCACCAGTGCCAAGTACAGGCGGAAAATCCTTTCCCTAGTCCTACTAGCCACACTATTGCTGATACAAGCCACATGCACTTGACCTTATTGTTCAGCTGGCTATTGACCAGCAACTCCATGTCCTTTTCCTCCAGGCCGATTTCCAGTCACTCTTCCCCAAGCCTGTAGCACTGCAGGGGGCTGTTATGATCCAAGAGCAAGACCCAGCACTTTGCCTTACAGAATATTCTGAGGTGGAAGGGATCCATGAGAATCACTGACTCCAAATCTTAAGTGAATGGCCCATACAGGGAATTGAACCTGTGACCTGGGTATTAGCATCAAGTTTTAACCAACTGAGCTAACCTCAGGGTCATGTTGAACCTCACACCCTTGGCCTATAAAGTCAACCTGCCCAGATCTCTCTACAGAGCCCTCCTGTTCTCCAGCAGACCAACACTCCCACCCAACTGTCATCTGTAAGCTTACTGAGAATGCACTCAATCCCGTTGTCCAGATCATCAATAAAGATATTGATCAGGATTGGCCCCAATACTGAATCTTTGGGAACCCTACTAATTACCATCCAGCAAACGGCACCATTTACCCCCACTCACTGAGCCTGGCCATTCAGCCAGTTTTTAACCCAGAGAAGAGTGCACCTGTTCAAGCCATGGACTGCCAAATTTTCCAGGGGAATGCTATGGGAGTCAGTATCAAAGGCTTTACCGAAGCCAAATTTCATACCAATTTCCCTAAGAGGTCTTATATAAATGTTACCTGGTCCCATGGTGCTAATATTGTTGTTTATTTGGTGTTAATTTTTAAAGTGGTTTCAGCCATTACTACTTCACAGATGAGGCCTTTTCTGCCTCATCTGCATCATTTCTCAGAAAAAAAAAAATCACCAAATGATTCAACATAAGATCAATATATTTCAAGTTTTCTAAGTACTTCTGTACTTTGACATTATTAATTCTCTTTCAGGCTTCCTGGACCTGAGGTGTTTCAATGATATTGGCATAAGTCTTCTTGTTCTGATATCACTAAAGATTCTTTTCCATTTTCCCATGTGGCTACACCTTTGGTTTTCTGAAGAATATATTCTTAACTGAATAGACAGCATTTCACCCTTCTAAGGCTGAACACTTTATTAGCTTTCCTCATTTTTTTGTTAAGACTGTATGCATTTTTTTTCAGACAAAAATATATATATGTGCTTTGACATCCTCCATGCTGACTGTGTAGGTTTTACTAATTTAACTGTACCTTATAATTTCTTCTTAAAAAGTTTTTTCACTTTTTCATTATGTTCTCTTTTTGTGAAAACTATTGCAGAGCATATTTTGACTTTTGTTACTTTGGTAAGAATGTTAAATGTAAATACATTATAATCACAGACACACTGATAATAAAATTTTGAACTGAGCTCTGCACTTGACTCATTTCTTTCTTTCCTTGTAAATTTACCTGTGAGAATATAATACTGTTCCATTTCAAGTGTCTTAAAATGTATTTTTCGTATTATGTCTTAATGACTCCATGCTAATTTAACTGTCTGTGTCTCTTTCTGCAGCTGAATGCTCCTTTTATTCCTTTTTTTTGGTGCCCTGATGTGATTTGTCTTAGAATGCTTTAGCTACTTTCATGCTCCTGGCTGGCTGATTTATTATACTGATCTTGTACTATGTTTTTATTTATTCTGTCTGGGACTTGAACCCACAGGGATTTTTTTGTTTCCCAGTAAGACAAAAGACTTATTTGTCTGTTTGACTCTATGCCACCTCTACCAAGAAAAGGGACCTTCTTAGTTTGAAACGTTCTCCTCTTCATTTTGTATCTGTTAAAATATCTGACTTCTTGTGGATGGCTATCTTCTTACCTCATTGTCAAATGACAGACAAAATGATGGAATATCTAAGCAAGAGAAAGACTGTAGGTGTGTTGGCACATATCCATTCCCCACTCTCCACAGTCCGTACAATCCTGGAATATGAAATCCTGAGATACTATAAAATAAACAAGGTTTAAAACTGCCCTTTTCATCCTTAAATAATTATTGTCTTGTATTTATTTTCTAATGAAACAGTTTGGCATAAGAAAAGGTAATGTCTCCAAGAGTGCTAAATAGCAGCTTTGCCTCATGACTCAAAAAACTCTTATAAAACAAGAACGCTTCTGTCTTAATTTTTGGAGCATGTGAATAGCAATGAGGTATGCCATAGTGCAAGGTGAAAATGTCAGTAGAAAATATAAATCTAGGAAATAATACAAAAGCATACTCAAACCCTCATAATTTTCCAACATTGCAATGCTATGATGCAAAAGTAAACAATACATTTTTAATATGGAATGTTTTTTCTATGATAGGAAGTTACTCCAGAGAATGTCTCTTGAATAACTTTATCAATGACACACTGAGTAAAATTCATCGTGACCAAGGAGATGGATTCCTAGTCCTTTTTTTGCTGTCTTCTTAGGCAAGCTACAAGATCAAGTTTGCACAATCGTAAGACTATTCTCAGTGGAAATTATTTGACCAGGTCAACAAATTGAGAAAACTGCCATTCATGAGGATGCACACCACTTGGAATCCTTTAGACTAAGGTGAACTACAATACAAATTTTTTTCAGCCTGAAGAATGAAGAATAAAAAAATATGTGTTATATGGGGACACAATAAAATTGTGGCTCACAGGAATAAGATTAATTAAGTATATCATGCTTCGGCAAGGAAAGCCCGCTATCCACAGTGTATGACATGAGTCAACACCAACTCAGAAATTATATATGTACAAGGACACTTTGGAAACCTCAAACAGACTTTAACAGAAGTATCTAAATATATTAAGATAGTCCTCAGAGCACTGGAAACAAGCACAAATTGCTCCAGTTTTCACTGAAGTCTCAGCTTTTTTTTTCATGCTGTGAAGAAACCTTTCAAAATAGGAAGTGTGTGAGTAGGAAGTATTAGGATAGGTCTGTAACACAGATCTTTTTATATTTTTCATCCTACATCTGCAAAAGCAAAAAAAAAGAAAGGAAAAAGCAAAAAGCAGCACATTTTTATAAAGTGTAATTGTGGTGTAATTTGAATGCCAGAAAGCTAGTGCTTAAGTGAGATGTTTGTATGAGTTGTCCCAGCTGTATGTTGCCAATGTAGACTGTAGTTTAATTACAGGCATTCTTTAAAATAAATCATTATCTGCCATTGTCATTCAAAAATGATAGAACATTAAAATAGATGCAACATTCAGCACTATTTAGACAGATCTGAAAACATTTTAAAAGTATTTATTCTATAGTCTTTAGACAAGAGAATTTTATGCATTTTCTAGAAAGACCTTTCAAATCAAAACATAAGCCAAAGTACCAAAGTACCAAAATATTGTAAGCTAGTAGAGGAAAAGAGGATAAGTCTTCTTGTTTCCATATTTGTCTGAAATTGGAAATGTTATAGAGAAATTTAATTATTATCATTTCTTCAGTCAATGAATGGATGGTGAGATATCAAATAGCTTTTTTTCAACAGAGGAAAATCCGAAGGTCCCCAATAAAGGAAAAGTGGATGTGATGTGTTACTTGGCACTTGAGAAGAGTCACATATATAAAAAAGTGATGAAAAAATGTATATAAAATGTATATAAAAATGATGAAACTTAAAATTTAGGGAACTATATTTTGGCACCCTACGAAAAATTTAAAGTTCCTTTTTGTAGCATGCAATACAAGTATAACCACAGATTTGTTTTAATTTCATTGTGTGTCAGCCAAATTTAAAATTATCAGATATCTCTCCAGCTTCTTTCCCTTTTCCTCTGAATCAGTAGTATAGTTTCCATAGCAGAAACTATATTCTACCTAAATATACTTTTCCACACTTCCTTTGCTACATATACACTTGCTGTCCATTGCAGGAGCAGCTAAAGGACATAGTGTGTGCAGGGACACAATGGAAGACAGTAGAGTCTCTTTGTAGCTGAGAAAGCTGCAGAGCAGCAGGTCACAGATGCTGTGAGCAATAAGTGGATTCATTTAGTTATCATGGGATTTACATTGAGTCTGTGTGTCACTCTGGCTTAGTGGTTCTGACATATTGCTCCTTATAGTACCTTATTGTTGATTTAAGCAAGTTTCCTCTGTTGGTGGAACTTTGCCTCAAACCATTTTCCGTCTTAAAAATCAGAAGAAAAAGAATCTGTTTCCCTGGAGGGCATCATTCTTCATCTAACCCACCTGCAGATTAAAATATAATGCAGCTCTGCATAATATTTTAGAGCCAAGATGTGATAAAATAAATTTTGTGATAAAGTAGCACCAACACCACATCTGCCAGCAGCCCTGTTTCTAAGACTGTGCAGCAAAGGGAAGTGAAGGTGTGAGAAAGGTATTCTCCCTTTCCATATAAATATTATCACTTTCTTATAGTCACAAGTAAGCTAATATCCATTATCACTTGGCAGCATAATTTATAGCAACTACGCTTGGGTGGAAATGTTTATGCTTTGCTCCAGAAATGTACTGAATATCTTTATAGCACATAATGGTTTTCAAATCATGATATTTAGAAGATGTTTGTGTGGTAGGATTCTAAGGATGACCTAATTAAGAATTTCTAACTGTATCTAGGGACACTTTTCATTAAGATTGCTTTTCCTATAGCTATCTGATACTGGGTGCAATCTGTTTCATTGCAAAAAGTGATTAGTCTCTTTGTATAGTACCAGTCGTGTTAGACCTGATCTGATTGGAGACAAAAGGAGGTCTTATTATGTGAATAGTAATTTACTTTTGAGCCTCAAGGATAAGTGATTTTAAAGGTAGAGTGATTTCTCCACAACTAGGATAGGCATAAGATCTGCCAAATAAAGCAGGGAAATTCTATCTGCCTATTTGCTCACTGTGCCGGGATAATTTCCCAAGAGGTTCCTGCAGAGCAGTCTGAAGGAAGAAATGCAACCCAGACTCCTACTCCATGGAACACTTGTCCTAGTGCACTCCTCCTGGACTTAATCCAACTTTGCTGTTTAGGTTGATATGCCAAGCCCATCTGGTTTCACTAAGTTCCTCTAGGTTTTACAAGGCTCCAGCCACATTCTTTGGCTCCAGCTTGCAGAATGTGCTTCCAGGGCAGAAGATCTCTGTTTGCTATCACTTTTTGGAAATGGATCTCTAGCTATAAAAACAACACTGAGTCCCCTAGGGATATCTCTACATTCTTAAAAAGCTTAGCTTGGTTCTTTCTTGGGTCTTGACACTTGGTATTGAGATCAGAGTAGATAGTGGTAACAGTATAGATATAACCTAAAATTCTACAGGAAGTACCACATGCTCTTTATTCCTTCAATAGCTGGGACTCCAAATTGTGCAAATGCACGTTATCGGAAGAAAGGTGATGGAAACTTTCCAAGAGACTTCTAAAACAACATCTCTTCCATTTGGATAAGACAGAAAATTATAGGAGCAAGACCAGCAGGCATCTGCTGACTGTTTTTTCATTCATTTTCTCATTTGCTAAGATACAAGCAAAATTTTAAAAATAGTAGTAGTTAGTAGTGCATACTTTTTGGGTTTTTTTGGTCTCTTATCTTCCAGATTAGGACCTTTGCTTTACCTATAGCTTTCTCTCTGATCCCTGAAGGCAACATTCCTTTGCACATCTAGGCCAGAAATCAACAGAACTCTTCTTGCATGACATATTCTGCAATGAATTCACCTACAAGTTCCCCTTCTCTGCTGTTGTGTTTTCAGACACTTGAGTTAGCATATTTATCTTCCATTTAAAAAAAAAAATTATGTNTTAAAAAAAAAAATATTTTTTTTTTTTTTAAATTTATTTTCCTATCATATTTTTTTATTCCCTAGAATTAGTTCCCTGTAGTGGGCCTAGAGAAAATTGCTTTTTCTGGAGGTGTTGTCATCATACTTAGGTGTTTGGGCAAGATATACTCATATGCTGATGATCACCAGCAGGTGTTCAGGAAGACTTTACTGTGCCTAATTTAAAAGCAATTAAGTATGTTATCGATGATACCTATAACACTTTTGGGATCAAGAAAATTTCTTTTCCCAAATAACAAAAAAGATATATCAAAANATAACAAAAAAGATATATCAAAATCTTCTATTTATATTTTATTTATATTAAATATATATTATGTGCAAAGTAATGACCTCAACAGAACTCAGAAAATTTTAGGTAATATGTGAAGAAAAAAGGTATTAACATTTGAATCTTTGTAGTTCAAATTTAAGGTAAATTTGATTTTCTGTGACGCACAGACTTTAATTTCCCTCTCAAAAATCTGCTTTCTCCCATGACATAAAAAGTAACTTCATTTTGTTCCCTTCCTTTTTTTTACGTTGAATATCAAATTGTGTTTGAAACCTTCTAAAAGCATTTCTTGGTACTCAGAAAATAATACATATTTTTTTCTACTAAAGCAATTAAATCAATAACAATATTGTCAGATAGTTGGAAAGGTTTGTCTAAAGTAGCAAGTAGAGTAAAATACTTTGTGCTGAGGGCGTAATTTCCAGCCTACATCAATTTCAGGATTTGTATTGAACAGTCATGTAGATGAAACCAGAAACAGATTAAGAGCCATGGATGGTTCTTAAATAATTTTAGAGTAATCTTCTTCTTGGTTGCCCTTATAACACAATAGAAAACTCCTGTTTCACCTTTGAACATGCTACCTTTCCTTAATACAGGACACAAAATTCAATGAGTGAAAACATTCTTGATCTAACTTCTATGGGTGAGAGGGGATGTCTGATATGTTTATAATATATCTGGCATCATAACTCTGTCTTGCCAGATAACCCAAAACAGCTATCAATTATATTTCCTAAAAAGAACTAAGATTCCAGAAAAATCAGCAGTGTCAAAATTATGCATATTATTGCATCCAAAAATGTATTAAAGGAAGATCATCAAACTGCAGTGTCAAATACCCTCTATCCATTAATTCCTATAGAAAGAGTAAGAAGATTCTGATTCTACTGGACCTGCAAGATCACAACAGTGATTGTGGTATGAGGAGCAACATAGGAGACAACCAGAAACATGTTTAAGGTCCTAGAATTTAGTAAGATCTGTAACACAAAAGTGAAACCATTTGTCCAGTTTTAATCACTTCTGGTAGATTTCCTTTGGTGTGAATATTATATAGTATACAGATGTATTATCTACATTACATCTTTTATAGGATCCCTTTCCCATTCAATGTACAGATTGCATAATGCTCTTAGCCAACGTTTTTCAACATCTTTCTGCTCGCCATTCAATATATATTGCTGCAAGTTATCTACTGTGCACATTTTTGATCTGTTCCTCATGTTAGTTTTTCTGCACTGCTTACCAATGATATATATATGAGTGCTTCATAGACAATTCCTTTATCGTCACAACAACTCTGTTAAGCATTGCCTCTTTTTTTTTTTTAGCGTGTGTGTACACAGAGAAGTGAGGCAGAGAGATAAACGTGAAAAGCGTACATGAATGTGGAGTGACTAATCTGAGATGTTTCAAACATGATTACTTGCATCTTATGGTATGACATAGGAGCCTATTTACCTGAAACACAGCTTTAGTTACAAACGACAGTGCTCAGCATTTCCGCAAAGCAGATGCCAAGGCAGAGATGGATACTAACAAGTCAAGCAAAAGGAGTGTCTAAGCCTTTGGGGACATAGGAGCCCTTTGGCTGTGCTTTGACTCTGTGGTGAAAGCCTGCTTTCCCTCCTTGCTTCAGCATCCTGGTCATTCTGGGGACGCAGCAGGAGAACATGGTCTGGAAGGAAACTATGTCACATTCAAACAAAGTACCTTTCTGGACAACCTGAGCATTAATGATAGCAAGGAGCAGAGGGAATGTTATTAATCCCCTGTTTAACATCAGTGACTCACTATGAAATCTTGTGTAAGATAGTGATAATATTCCATACAATGAGAAGGAAAATTTGCAGAATACATTTCACAATTTTTAATGGGTTCCTGGACATACCACCTTGGGTGTTTAAAAACGTGTTTAAAACCTGTTTAAAATTACTGGAAATTGTGAAGGCAATTGTTAGATTAATTTTTGATTGTTTAATGCTTCATTCTGAAACCTATTTTTCATTCACTAGAATACATGTACATGAAAATGTAAGTAAAGTATAAAAATTAGTTGTACTGGACCCTTTCACTAAAAAAATTGAAAAAGGATGAAAATTGAAAGGGTTTTCTTATGGACAATTTAAAATAGTGGCTGATATTTCCCTCAATCTACACATGTCGGGGATGAATGTTCAGATTTGCTTACAGGAATCCTTAAGAGCTCACTTCCTCTCACTTATGCATAGCAAGTGGTGCCAAAGATGTACATTAAATTTAACAACAACATCCCAATTAAGAAAAATGACCTTCAGAACAGTTGCGAAAAGAATATGGAAATGCTTTGAAAAGGAAAGAATGGAAAAACCCTGTAATTTTCCAACAGTCAAATTTGGGTCTGTTCTGTAATATTTTTATGTCTACAACAATAGAAAAATATTTATGTTTTTCATTTTCAGACCAAGAAACTCATGCTGAAAATGTTATCACAGAGAAATAGGCTGATTGGTGCATGATCACCTGTCATTTTACAGAATTTAGATCACCAAAAATTACAAGAGAGGGAGAAGCAAAATCTTATACAAGTGCTCAAGACCATAATTGTTTGTGCATCTGATTTGTGAGAGCCACAGTGGCATCCAGCTCTCTGTGCTTCTTTTGAAAACCCCAGCCTACATCTGTGCATACAAAATATTTTCTGTATTCACACTTATATTAGCTCTGTTCAAACATTTTGGGTTTTTTTTTGTTGTACTTTACATAATTTCAAGTGATATTTTAAAATCCCACCTTCCTTTCTGAGGGTTGCCAGCTCTAGTTCAGAATTCACCCATGAAAGCTGTTTTGAAGCAGTGAAAAGGGAGAAGAGAGCGGTATGCAGATAAGCCCAGCATCCTGGCAGGCTGGGGGAAGGTCATTTGCTGTCGAGTGCTAGGGACTGGAAAATGCCAAACCCACAAAGAGATGCTGCTGGGGACTGAGGGAGGACAGGAGTCACTAGGTGGCAGAAGTGCTCCTTCTGCTGCTCCTCCTACCCCGGGTGGTGTGGGCTGTAATTAGGTCAGTGTATGGTAAAGTAGGACTGGGTGATAAATAAAGTAGGTTTTCTCTCCTAGTACACACTGCAGCTTAATTTTGCTTCATTTTAGATGGTGTTACAAGGTGGATTAAAACTTTTAAAGGGAAAAAAAAAGTAAATGAAATTTAAACTCACTGAGGAGTAACAGCAGAAAAGGAGGAGAGAAAAAAAAAAGGAAAGATGACTCCTCTCTGGTGACATTGATATTCTGTTCAGAAGAACACTGAGGAGGGGGAGGGCTGTGCAAAGATGTGTGTTAAATCTCAAATCCAAACAGGCAAAATGTGCAGTTTTGCCAACTCTGGTGCAAAGCAATAACATGCATTTTTTCCTTGAGGTATTTTTGTAATTTTGCTAAGAAAAAGGCAGTTTTAGTTAGCAAAACATAACTGATTTCCCCTTCCAGAGATGAGAGTAATGTATCTCACTATTGAGATGGTACTGAAGGTCAAAGATGAGATAACATCTCCTGCATCACTTAATCTCCATCTAACTGGGAGCCACATTACCCCAGAGCTCAGTGTCAGCTCATGGAAAGGAAGGTACAAGTTGTCAGAACAATTATTACAGAATGTGCTTAATCAGATTCAGAAAGCTGTTCTTTCTGGGTTAAATCATGTTAAGGACTTGATGCTATTTTCAGTGAAGTTAATGCAAACCTCCCTTTGATTTCACTAAGATCAGATTTTGCCCTCAGTGCAGCATCTGACTTCCCAAAAGACGTGACAGAGAAGGAGTTTTCAGGCAGGAAGATAGAGGACAGGAATTATCCTCTTACTCTCTAGACTTTCCACCCCTAAACATTCAGAGAGAAAAATATACTTACTTAAAACAGAAGATGACCTGGCTGAAAGGAACAGACACAAAAATATCAAGAAAATTAACAGCGTATGTGTTAAAACATAATTTAGACAGAACCTGAAATTCTGCCCATACCTAAAACAGTGATGCTTAATTACAATATTGCAGAGGTATGCTAGATCAGGAACTCTGAAAGCCCAGATCACTCCTGTGTTCCATTCTGCAGGTGCTTACAGATACTGCTTTGGCCTGAGGGCTCAGGTAAACAACTCCTGCTTAAAACCCAGAGGGAATTTAATATAGATAGAGTGCTGCAGAAAATCCCAATGCATTTAATTTATTTAAGTGTGGACAACTTACATTGACAAGATCCTATCTTAACAATGCACTTTTATTTACTTTAAGTTCTAAACACTGTAAAGAGTTGTGCCTCTAGCCACTTAATGTAATATCCTAAGGATGGGTAACCAAAGTGAGAGGACAATTTTAGTGGCATCAGATTAACTATGTATGAGGATTTTTAGTGTATGTCAGTTCTGGCCAGTGGCAACTGCTGGAACCACTTCTGTTCTGAAGCGGGACAGTGCTTGCCCGGAAGAGTACTTATCATCTTTTCTTCATAGACACTCCTGAAGTATCTTCCTTGGCTCTCTAAGGTATCATATGGCTTTTGTCCAAACGAAGTTTGTGTGAGGGGTTTTGCTTGTTTGTTTGTTTTATATGTACAGATAAGTAGGTTAGACATTCCTGGCCTAACTGCAGATTCATTTAGAAAGGAGGAGCCCTAAATCCCACCTTGAAGTGGGTGTAATATCTACTTTTATATAGTTTTGCTTTTAATCTCATTTCTGCAGAGCACTTGTAGGGATCAGCCTATAGCTTAAGGCATTTGAGTGAGGAAAACCTCAGCCTTCTTTTCACCTTTTGTTTCTCAAGCCTGAGCAGGTCTCTGAGTTTCTGGGTGAATTCTCTAACCACTAAGTTGGTCTGTAAATGGTGGGCACAGGTCCTATAAATCATCTGGTTTCTAAAAGCAATGCAATGAACTCTGGTCTTTGCAAGGGTACATGAAAGCAAACATTTCATGGACTCAGGTTTCCTTTGTTCAAGTGAAGCATGGGAGCTGAATTTCCCTTGCTAAGTGTTTTTCAATGATACCTGGTAATTTGGGGAGAGATCACATTGCACTGTATACTGCATAAATCCTTGTGTATACTAAATTGGATACCAGTGTCTGAAAGATATTGCTGTCTCTCTTTTTATAGATGCTGAAGACCTATGTTGGACCTAGGGCTATAACTTTGTTGTTTATTACAGTTAATGAATTTAAGTAGGACACCAACTACATTAGCATATAGTTGCTGCTGTGAATGTCAAAGGTTTGAATCAGAGAACAGGGAAAAGTCCAAAACAGTCCTGGCACCCATAACACCTTTCTTTCCTAGATAAGGGTGGATATCCTATGGTGGGAATAGCAGTTATCACAGCACAAAGATGCTGTGAACCTCAAAGAGTAAATTAATATTAGACACATTTTTCAGACCCTCAGGTGAAGACAGCTATGAAAGAGAAGAGTGCTAAAATAGTACCCTCCCTCAGTCCTATCATCTTTATTTCTCATGTACTTCTTACTATACAAATATAAACCATAACTGCCTTTCTCAGAGAAAATCAAACTAAAGGTGTAGTGTAGACCTACAGGTCTAAAGACATAGGGCAGATCTTCAGGCTTTCTCCAAGAGGTTACCAAATTGATTTCACTTTTGTATATCTTGCCATCAAACAACTAGTGGTGTTATAGCAAAAGACTTTATTACCTAAAGATTTTGTCAGGTATAGGAAAGATCAATCTCACCAATGTCACTACAGTTTTCTATCTCCATCAACAGCTGATATTACCATCAACTTCATCTAAAAATTGCTGTGCTTGTGTTTGATCTGAAAATCATAAAAAGACAGTTGACTACTTTGACTACTTTAGTCGACCTCTATACTTGCTTGAAAATGAGCTATGTTAAGGACTAGGTTCCTTCCAACAGGCCTGGTTTTGCCACCAGCTCAAGAAGCGTAAGAAAGGTGAAAAATAGTTGTGACAACAGATGTGGCTAGTGGACTCTTGCCTACATGTGGTCTCTCACTGATGACAATACCAGAACAGGAGAATCATCAAAATTTCTTTCTGAGAAATCTTCAGTGTGAACAAGATCTGACTGTGGATTTAGAATGCTAAACTTATTATTCGACAAGTTAGATTCCAAAAGGATTATTTTTTGTTACTACCAAGCTTGAATCCAATGTAGAATGAGGGTTGGATTTTTTTTTTTCCATTGGTATTTTTAACTGCTCTTGAAAACATTTTGTTGAATAGTAGGAGTGGTTGGTATATTTCCAATTTGGAACTGCTTAGCTCATGACTTCGTAAAATAACTGCTACAACTGAAAAGTACTGCAGCAGCACAGAAAAAAAATATAAAGAAAACTCTGCAGACTTATAAACACATTATTTTCTCTTCTTAATTGAGGTCCAGATGTTGAAAAGAAAACATATGGACAAAAAAATTTGGTTTTACTTTTAAACAAAATGAGTGCATTTTAGTTCTTTCACTTGAAGAGTGTTATAGAGTTTAGAATTTCTATTTTACAGTTGTGCAATGTGGTGCACACTAAGATTTAGAGCTATGTTACAAATCAGTGGTACAAAATAAGATACATTTAGCTTCACCATCTCAGCTATTTTCCCATAAGAATAAAATCTTTGTGGTAAGAGAAGAATTTGTGTATTGTGCATTCAGTGGTCTGCTTCCTTGTGAGAATCAACTCAAAACAGATATGCCTAATCTTTTAGGCAGTGCTAGCCACAGAGTCTGTGATGGGACCACGTTAGTGTCTCATGCTGTAACTTCTCCTTAGCAATTTGTCATACCCTTGCCTGGTGATCTGGTGTACACATGTGCATGCCAGACATATCATGCATGAGTAGATATACAACACCTTCCTGCTCATGATATTTTCTAAATCTATGAATGCCTGAATTATCATATGACCAGCTGTGTATATACCCACCACTCCCAGTGTCACAGCCAAATGCGTAGGCTTAAGGCAGAGAAGCACTCTGAAAACTATATGCAACAGGAAGGAAGTAAGCACCAGCTTACATGTCAAAGCTGAGCTGCTCCTGCCTCGAGATGCACAGATGTCTATTTCTATCCTAGAAAAACTATTCAGTGCACAAACATTTTGGGACGGCATCATATTCTGACTGTCACATCAGTTTAAGCAGAGGTATTAGTTTCCATTTGTAGAACAAATGGACTCTTCTGATAAAAGGTACAGCTACTTGATTTCAAAATCAATTTTATCGTGTGCTGAACAGGTGAATATCAGTCCACTCATTCATGAACTAGTGCATGGGAATGAGATGGTTTGTTCAGCAGAGATATCAAACTGTGGTGAACAGGTTGCTGCAGTTTTAGTGATGAACTTAATTGGCATCCAGTGACAATAAAATAACAGAGGGTACTGCAGGTCAAACTTCAATTCCATCAGCAGAACCCTGTGGGGAAGCTTCCTGAGTACCTGCTGCATTATTGTTCTCTCTATTCATTACTATCAGCATTTCTCCTTCTGATGAACACTAGGCTTTTTCTTTTAAACCAAAAAAACTCACAAGGGTTTCTATGTACCAGGATGGTGTAATAAATTATTTGCATAAGAAAGAGTGAATAGTTTTAAAATACCTCCTTGAAAAGCAAGGAGTTGAATTTTCCTTTTTAATGATAAAGTCTCATGTCACACTCTGTATTTCATTGTGAGTCTTCTATAAAATCATTTGATTAGAAAAGCAGAGGATAATTGGCATGACAAAAACAAGGACACAAGAAGTGAGGCATTATGTGCTGCTTCCGCAAATATTACTGCTAATTGTGTCAATTAAATTATCTAATTAGTCTACAGTAAATCACTTGAACACACACTAGCACAAATTCAAAGCATATGTTTCTCCAGAGAAACTAGTAGTTCCTAAAGAATAAGAGTTTAAGAAAAGCCATCAGACATGGCATGAGCAAAGTCTAACTCTGATTAGAATTTTGATAATAATCAAACATACCTAAGTATTATACTGGTCATCCTGCTGCCTGTGAAATCATCTGATAATAAACTTTATGCATGGCATGTCAAAATCTACCCTGGACATATACTAATTGTTTTAGGTAACAACTCAAAGCAATGGCTGTATCATGGCGGGGCTTAGCTCACATTAAAAAAGTTTTGTGAAAGGCAGGCCATGTGTGCTGGCCTGTGCTCCACAAGCTTGGATCAAGGCATGCTGACCTGCAACTTACTGCATAGGCAGACCATTAGAGGAGTAACCTGAACTCACCAATTAAATGCTCCCAGGACTACTATCTCATCCACTGAGACCAGCTGTCAGGGAACAACCCATGGCCAAACCATTAACACCTCTTGTAGCCCCAGTGAGCATGCCCCCAAGTTAGAGTGCCTGCTGGGAATGGTTGCTGGGCCACACTCATTCCCAAATGTGCCTAGGAGTTGTTTAGGTGAGCGATAGTTCACACAGGACAAAACTACTTTGCGTTCTTCTGTTGCTTGACAGATCAGGCAGTCCTGGGGTTCTCCAGCGTTTTTACTTTGCTTGTACACAAGCAGTCATGACATCTATTTTACACTCTGCATGATACACTCTTACACTCCTACACTGCCATTTTCATACAGAGAGCATAAGTAAATTGCAGACATTGGAATCATAGGTTTGACTAAGAACCAAATTCTTCTCCAAACTGAACCCTTTATCTATGGATAAAGACCATATATGGTCTTTATCTGTAGCTATATTATATTAAATATATATATATATGTATATAAAAATATGTATATATTATATTGCCACTCTCATGCTCTTCCTACATACATGCATTCCCCAAATTGACAGGAAAATAATCAGCTTAATCATCAAGATGTCACCTTAATCTTTGACAACATCCTTAGTAAGATGCATTGCCATGTGTGAAGAATGAGAATGGCTTTGAAAAACTGTGGGCAATGAAAAAGTTGCATTCTGATATTTGATACTTTCTGGAAATAGTTCTTCTTTCTGGAAATATGTTCATCAACACAACATATGTAATAAAGTGTCTAAAGAATAGTTACCTGCGGAACTTTTTGCGAAATCAATGTTTGGGTGAAGCTTCCAGAGGAGGCTGTCATTTTTCATTTGACACTATTTAATGTCATTGTTCATTGATGTTTTGTTCATCAAACTTCATATGTTTAATAAGAAATTAAATTCTTATTTAATGTGGTGTGATAAATTGGCTGAAAAACAAAAGCACACACATATATTTTAAAGATGACTAAATTAACTCTTTCATCTGTTAAGACATTTGAGTATGATATGCTCTACTGTTTTCAATATAGCTAAATTTTAATATATGCATGTCTGAATCTCTATACAATGTTTTTTAGATTGTGTCAAATGGTATTTGAGAGGAATTTATAAATGAAAAAATGAAGTATGAATGGAATTTAAATTCTTCAGTCAGGAATTAATTTTTTAATCAAATTTTGAAGTTGCAAAAAGGTTCTCAGTAGCTTTAAGACCAAGCATGAAAGAAAATTATTAAAACCTGTGAAATGTTAAAGCCTTTTTCAGCACTAAAAAAAAGTTTTGCATAACAAGATCTTTTGTCTTCCATTCAACAACTGGCCACACCCCACCAAAAATAGTTACATACCCACACTTCAGGTGCTTCTTAATCTCTTTGTAACCAAAATGACTTTCTAATTTCATGTCATGCACTAAAACTTTGGAATCAAATTTAATCACTAGACAGGGATATTTACAGCAATTTGTGAATTGGGCAAGGGGTTTCAGTTATTTTTTCAGAAAGCTTTAATATCTGTGTATGTAAGTGCCTCTGTCTATATGTGCAGGAGATTACTTAACAAGAATATCAGGGTCTAAACTAAGGGCTTATCTAACTTCTTGTTATCTAAATGTCATAAATTTATATAGCTCGACAATGTTCAGATTTTAGGTCATGTTACTTTTTCTTTCCAACTTAAGATATTGTATTATTTAATAACACAGTTATTCAGGAACAAAGTTTATTAAAACAGTATTTGTAGATGTGCTTCCAAGGATTGGATGTGTCTTGTAGAAAGAAAGAATAGAACTTCAATATCTGTATTACCAGGAAAACACATTCAGCATGGTCAAGTCTCTCTGAATAGTAACAGTGATGCTTTGTTTCCCTCTCAGCTATGTCATTATTGCAAAGCTTATTTTTTCATTTACTATTTTTTACCTTGTTTTGGGAATCTGTAATTGTAGCAAAATAAAAGTGCATGCATTTTGATTCTCCAGAACAATTATGAAAGTAGATGTTTTAAGGATTTTAAGGATTAGTCATTACTGAGAGTGTCAGTTTTAGTAAATGAGCCAACATTTTATTAGCATGATTATCTTATCTACATGCTGGCCAGGCAAAGGTAGGGATAGTCTTGGCACGATGCTTGGAACCACAACCTGGCAATATTTTTGTTTTCTGCTACATCTCTCTCTACTTTGCACCTGCTAATCTGCATCTGAAAGACTGGTCCAGTTTTGGGTGCCCTGGTAAAGGAAAGATATTTATGACCTGAAGCAAAGTTTACCAAGATGGTCAGGGCTGGAGCACTCAGCTGTTGAGAAGAGGGTGAGGGACAGGGGTGGTTCAGCCTGGGGCAGTGACATTCAAAAGGACCGAACAGCAACTCCTGGCATCTGGGTGGGGGTTGGGATGGAGATTCAGCAAGAAGGCAGTCTTTAGCTTTTCACAGTGGGGTTTATTGGGAGGATAACAGACAACATACAGGAGTTCAAAAAGAAGGTTTGACTGGGTGTTAGAAAACCCTTTTTTTACCATGAGGCTAGTCAAGTATTGGAGCAGATTTTGTATTCCCCATCCTCAGGGGAGTCCGAAATCTAACTGGATGAAGTCCTGAGGCATCTGAGCAGCTTACCCTGCTTTGAGCAGGAGATTGAAATAGAGGTTGCTCAAGGTCACTTTCAGTCTGAATGATTCTGTGGCCCTGTGATTTTATAACTGGAAAATTGTACAGGAGAGCACTTTAATTTAATAACTACCAGTTGGCTCTTCATTCCAAACAGCTTAGGAGTTTTGCACAATATAAATTCATAAAATCATTTGGATTGGAAGAGACCTGTAAGATCATGGAGCTCAACAACTAACTTAGCACTGCCACATCTATCACTAAAACATGTCCCATATTGTAGTATGGCTCACTGTTCATAAGAAATAACTACTTCTTGAAAAAAACCCAAAACACCACTGTATCATACTAAGACAATTGTAATCACGAACAAAAGGGTGTGCATTTTATACTGTGATGTCTTAGTGGAACATATGTTACCTGCAAAACAAAGATAGGTTATGCCTTGATGTAGTTGACTACCTTTGATACTACAATTAATTTGGGCTGGGTCAGCTGCCTTATAATTAAAAATAAGTGTTTGCTTTGTCAGACCTCAGATTTTATATGATTGGAAACATCCTTCTTGTGCCAATAGACATAGCTAGTGTTTTAGGTTAACTTTCCACTGAGGGGTAGGAAGACATTTCCTTCTCTACTAGTTTCCAAATACATAGGTTAATTGGTTTTCACTGTGTATGGAGCTATTTCAACAATGAATATGTTTTTCTTGCACTGTAAGGAATTGGTGTCATGCCTTCAAAGCATGGCTGATCCCAGCAAAACAGTATACAAGGTTATGCCTGTGTTTTGGGACCACTCTACCTGTCCTCATCCAATAGTGCTCTTTCCCTTCTCACAGAGCAGCAGCTGCCAAGTTTGCACTGGTTTCTGCACCTCCCACAGGAAGCTCTGGTGGGTAGAAGGTAATGCTTTAATGTTTCTGCTGCATCTGCTGATCCAAAAGTTGTTCTCATTTGCCTCTTAAAGAAAAAGCAGTGGGCTGCATTCATCTTGCAAACTGTGATAGGATCACACTACTTTCCTTTGGTGAAAAAATTGTCATGTACAAATAAACAAATTTGGACAAAAAAATACATTGGCTTAGATAGGCTTTCCCTTTCATTCTCAATTCTTCTTCCTCATAATAACTCAGTTGATAGATTCCCAAGTAATTCTGGTATTGAGTGCAAAACAGAGTTACCAAAAACAGGTAAACTTTGGCATCATAAGCAAATGCACATTTGTCTTTTAGACACAGAAGAATTACACCTACAGATCTTGCACAGTTTTGATGCTGTGCAGAAATCTCGTCAAACACAGTCGAATGGCATGTAGCTTAAAGAAAAATAACACCAAGGCCAGTGAAGGCAAAGAAACAAAGCCATGGTATAGAAGAAGAAGCGGGTCTTGATTTTTCTTCTGAGACTGACTTTTTTCTCTTTTATATGGTTTTAAGATATTGAATGTCCCTGACACATGACCTTTATCAGAGACATCCTGAATTCATTTTGCCTTTCTATTTTATTTAAAGATAGATGTCATTGATTTTATTGACTACTTTTCCTCACAGACAGTGCAGATGTTCTAACAAAATTGAACACAAGTGTTACAGTCTTTTAAAATCTGATTTCTTTTCTAACTACTGGCCTGCATAATTCAGAAATAATTAAGCATTCATTTCACAAAGAAAGCTCAAATATAGTCATAAATATACATGCAGGATTTTTATTCCTCTTGGAAGGAAACAAATAGTCTTACAGTGATGGATTTAATTTATTCATAATAATTATCATAAATTGGAACATGATGACAAAATTTTCCAAATGCAACATGTTGCAAGAATTGCACTATTTTTAAAATTAAATTGCTGTTGCTTTTAAACAAAAGAATTTTTTTAATAGCAACTAAGAAGTATTTACTGAAAAAATATATTGCTTCTCATGAAGACCAGGAAGGGACATTTGTACACTCTAAGCCACAGAAATGTGTCCATTTTTTGAAAAGAAAAGGCTTCATTTACGGGGAACATTTGTTTAATATGGATCAAGTGATTATGTTGTCTTTACTTGCCAGTTAGCATAAAGGTTGCAATTCATATGGATGGCCAAAGTTTCCCTTCATGTGCTGAAATTTCTCTTTTATAGTTGGAAGAAATCCTGATGATGAAGAAAATATATGTTTCAGAAAATGTCTGAAAATATACAGGAAAAGTTTAGAATTATACACCACACAAAATTATTCTGGACAAAACTTGTGTTCCTCAACAGCACTTAGTACTGGATTTGCTTAGGAAAGAGCCATCCAAAGGTTTGCCTTCAAAAGCAATGATAAGCAGGTGCAAAAGTAGCTTATTGCATCTATGTGTGTATTTTCTTATAGGTGTATATGTCCTGCATTTCATAGTTTGCTTTGCCATCATTCAGGACTATTCCATTTGTCTCACTGGATTTTGCAGAAGGGTTGGAAGGTCTTGGCAGCTTCTTTCTAGATACATGCCTATATGTGACCATCTTTTACTGCTTCTGCCCTCAGAGATCTGTGTGTAAGACAATGCATGTTTTAGAAGATGACTGGAAGGGTAATGGCAGTACAAGAATTATTCGGCATTACTTATTATATACAGAATATGTGCGCTAGGCGTAATTGAAAAGAATGAAAAAAATACTTCCTTTCCCAAAGAGCTTGTAGTCCAAATATAGGAGAGAAATAAGAAAGGTGAGTGTGGTGGCCTACTGGGAGCAGGACACCTGTGTGATCAGGGGNTGTCCAGTACCCGACATCTGGTGACCTCCCGACATGCCTGCAAAGGACGTGACATGGAGGTGACAGGTGAGTAAGCAGAAAGTAAAAGGAAGATGACCACTATTAGGTGGGACTAATGTTGTAGGGCTTTAAGTCCACTTGCTCCCTTAGCAATAGCTAAACATTTCATAGTTAAACAAGAATTACAGTATCACCATTGCCTGCTCAAGTCTAGGAAGTCTAGGAAAGAGCAGTTATTGTTAGGATCCTTTCAGTTTTGTATTCCATAAGTTTTTATTTGTAATGTTGGATAATTATGAGGTTGGGTGACACATGAAGTAGCATTAAGAAATGAGAGAGAAAACATTCAAGAAACAAGTACAGAGAATGATGACATGATTAAGAGGGAAAAGAAAAAGGAGATCTGTGGGTCAGCTAGGGGGAAAACACATGGAGGTGAATAAAACACCTTTTGTGACTGCAGCTCACTGGACTACGTCCCTCTTCAATCCTGTTAAGTAAGAATTATTTCTGCAGCAGGATTTACAATGCCTCAGTCACTGAGGCTCAGGCAGCTGTGAGTAAGGGGGAGGCCAGGAGGTGAGATCCAGCTGTACAGGGAGGTATCCTGAGTCCAGGAACACCCAAGCAGCAGCCCCACAACCCGGTAGCCCTCAGCATTCAACCAAGTGAGGAAGCAACAGTGCCGGGAGTGACCAGGGGAAATTTAAACAGCTCCAGGGAGCATGAGTAAACAGGAGTGGGCAAACAGGGGCATGGCATGGCAAGAGAGGGCAGGCAGGGTGAGCAGGAAACGCTCCTCTCTCACCACCTGGAAGCAGCTAATAGAGGCAGTAAACAATCTCAGTACTTGGTAAGGAGGAGCAAAGAGATCCTTTAAGCACAAGTCTTATTAGCGTATTAGTTTAAGTTTTCTCAGTTATGGTGTTGACATGCTGTAAAGCTTGATTCTCTGTAGCTGCAGGACTAATTGTACCAACTGTGTCAGAGGCCTACAGACAGACAGACCTGCTGATGGCAGACACAGCTGTCTAGGTCACAGGTTGCCAGGAGTGCCTGATTCCTCTTGGCGAGGCTGTGGCTGACAAACAGTTATTTTGCAGAAGGTGTGCTGTAGTTGAATAGCTGTGCCACCAGGTGAAGGAGCTGTGGGAAGTGAGCAGGCTGTGTAGTATTTGAGCAAACGAGCAAGAGAGAGACCAGTTATTTTCAGAGATGCTAGTCTCAAGCCACTGTTGTAGTAGAGTAACAATGGACTCAGAACACAGCAGGATAGTTACTCAAAGGACTGTTACTCAAGGGTCTATTAAAGATGAAGGCTGGAAACTGGTCACTGCATGTACCAGGAGAAGGTTCCTCCTCAGAATTTGATAGGTGGGACCAGCACCTTCTGCAAAAGGTATGAGGCTCTGGAACTAGAAGGCCAGATGACTGATGAGGTGGGCAATGGTCCTTCAGGGCTAGTGGAGCCTCCTAAAACAACACCACCTGTTCCCTGCATGTTAAGAGGAAAAGGACAGTTGCAATAGGAGACACCCTTGTAAGAGGAATGGAGGACCTGATACACAGACCGAGCCCAACTCATAGAGAAGTCTGCCTACTGGAAAACTCTTTAGTCTAGTAAGGCCCTCTAATTACTGTGCACTGTTGGTTGTTCAAACTGGGAGTGATGAAATAGCAAATGGAAGTCTGAGGCCAATCAAATTCAGTGTCCCAGGACAACTGGTAGAGGGATCAGGAGGAGAAATAGTGATTTTCTTAAGTGTTCCTATAATGAGGAATAGTATCAATAGAAACAGACAGATCCATCAGATCGATGAGTGGTTCTGTGATCAGTTTAATTGAAAAAATTTTGGGTTTTTTGACCATGGGATGATCTACTCGACATCTGGTCTACTGACACCTGACAGAAATGCAGCTTTCTCAGAGAGGAAAGAGAGTTTTAGTACACGAGCTAGTGGGGCTCGTTGACAGAGCTTTAAACTATCTTGAAAGGGGGAAAGGGACAAAACCAGGCTTGCCAGTGATGAATGATGGGATGGTGTGGCAAAACTGGAGGAAACAAACCCTCATGGGAACCATCAATCTGCCGCCATAGGTGTTGGCTACAATGTACCACACTTGAAATGCACACAACATGAACAAACAAGAGGAGCTCAAAGTTTTGGCCCAGTCCCAGACACTCAACATCATTGGCATAAGTGAAACCTGGTGGGATGAGACTTGTGACTGTTAAATGGATGGTTACATGCTCTTGAGAAGGGATAGGCAGGGCAGAAGAGGTGGGGGTTTGGCACTATATGCAATAGATGGGTTAGAATGTATGGAGCTCACAGTTGACAATGGCACAGTTAAGAGCCTCTGGGTAAGAATCAAGGGACAAACAAATACTATGGATGTCATTGTGGGATACTACTATAGACCTTTCAGCTAGGACAATGTTGTCAATGAATTATTCTTTGAGGAACTAAGGAACACTCCGAAGTCAACTGCCCTTGTCCTTATGGGAGACTTCAACTTGCCAGAAATTAACTGAAAGCATCACACAGCTGGTATAACCTAGGCCAGAAGATTTCTAAAAAAACTGGATGACAATTTTATGGAACTGGTCCTAAGGGAGCTGACTTATAAAAATTACCTCCATGATCTGCTGCTTGTCAACAGAGTGGAACGTTTGGGAATTGCCTGCTCCTCTGCCCTTAGGAGGTTATGTTTAAAAAGTGACCAGCACCTGCAAAAAATTTCTTACTTACTAATTCCCTGAGCAGCCTGAAGTCTGCTCTCCTCATATCCAAAGTTGAGGTTCTGCTGGCACTTTTCCTCCTGTCAACAGAGATTTTAAATTCAATCACATTGTGGTAACTGTGGCCAAAACAGCCACCTTTCACTTTGCTCATGAGATCCACTCTGTGATTCTTGTGAGTCCCTTCCAACTCAGCATATTCTGTGATGTTATCTAGTATGTGAGAACTCCAGCTCACAAACTTGGTATCTTCCTGTACCGGAGAGCTTGCAGGAATCTAATGGTTACATTAGGATCACAGTGACAAATAGTGTACTGCACACCTATAATAATTGTACCAATACTGAATATAATGAGGATATGTCATTGCTCCTGTTTATATTACAAGTTTGAGGTGACACACTTCTTTTCAAGGCCTATTGCATTCTAATCAGGTAACTTCTGCCTACAGCACATTTAGCCCATAGTGAAAAACTGCATGTTGGAAAGAAAATGCAATATGTGTCATTGTTGGTAGAAGACACAGCTGTAGCTTCCCACTTATTAGGCTGAAAATGTATCCTGTACTGTATTGCTTTGGGCTTTGTCAGCACACATAGTGTGCATTTTTGATACAACACAGGCAAATCTAACCAGACACAATGTGACTTGTAACAAACGGCGCTGAAAAGAGATTTGCTTCTTTAATGGATAAAATCAGGCAACTCCTTTAACAACAGCATTTGCAGCTGCCCTTTCATATTTGAGATAACTATGGTTATTAATAAGTACTTGACACTACATCCATATTGAATTTCTGCTTGTTTGTTCATTCATAAACCAGAAACTTCACCAGCATGATGTTTTGGAGACATTTGCAAGCTTCATAGAACATCATATGTAGATCATACTCTGACTGCTGGGACCTACTGAAACATCCCAAGTGCTTTCAGACATGCAGTCCTACCTTGTCCATTTGGTTCTGAGTAACAGCAGCACATTGTAGACCTGTGCAGCCATTAAAATCAAGAATTGCTTTCTGTATACTGGAAAAAATGTTTATGTAGTTCTTTTTGTGCGAAAGAAAAGAATGTCCTGACGTAGTCAATATAATTTTCTGGCATCAACTGTTCTAGTTACAGACCTGGCACTACAAAATGCAGTGCTGAACTATGCTTGTTGGACAACTGTTGCCAATTTAACCACCCACGGAGTCAGCATTTCTCCTTCTGCAGAGTAAGTATGATCCCACTACTGGAAATGAGAAAGAGTTGCTCTCCTAGCTGTTCTGAATTGAGGTAGTTGGGAAAACATTCAACAGTGGCTCAGAAACAAATAAATATCCTTGACAACACCTCATATAAAGAAAGCTACTTTTAGATTTGCTTAGTCACAGACAAAACTCTCAGTGCCTGCCAGAGTTGACAGAGACAGGGGGCTAAAGTCTCCATAAGCCATTTGTGAGCCATGCAGCCACTATTGTCAGACAGAGCCAAGAGCTTAAAGAATGCTTATTGTGTATAGAAACACAATAGGAGATAGCAAAAGAAAAAAAAAAAGGAGCAAAAAAGCAGTATAGCGGTTGATTTATGTAGTGTTTCAGCTCTCAGGAGTCTGCTGCTAGCACAATGCACCCAGATGAAGGTACACTGAGTACAGCTTGCCCAGCTCTCCCATGAGACAGACATTCTCCTGCTTAGCCTACAGGTTGCTTTTTGCAGACATTGCCCAGGGCCACTTAAATAAAGGACAATTTTATTAATCTGATAAATTATACTGAAAACAGAAGATAGAAACAATTAGTTTTTGTTCTTGTCCAGGAGAAACTGTTGCCTGTTTGCTTTTGACCTTCTGTCTTGCAAATTAGAGAAACTTCTGAATTTTAGCAGGATCTCAGATGCTTGATTCCGAAAGGAAAGATTACCCTAGGATGTGGAAAATTTCAAAAGCCAGTCCTTGATTTTAGAATCAATTAAAGTAATGGGTGATTTATGTTTTCATTTCATTGAAATTTATCATTCATAAAAGTGGGTTTAATAAGTCAACACAGTCCTTATATACAAACAGTTTGTTGACACCTTTTTCTTAACACAAATTTCTAAAAGCCACTCAAGCCAAACAGGCAGTGAAGTATAAACAACATTTCACGGTGAGCTTCGGTGCTTTCTTCTGCATCTCTTGCTATTAGCTCTGGTTCCATGCCACAAGCCTTCTTGAAGTTGTCCAAATACTAGTAAAAACCAAATACTGATAAACCTGGTATTTAACATACATTAAGATTGATATATTCATAGTTATAATCAGTCTTTGTAATTGCTTGTTGCTGATATTAGAACAAGAAAGATTATCAATGGTAGGAGCACAAAGGGATAATGTTCCCATACACAACTGTTGAGAGGAAAATGCTGTGTTTAAGGTGGAAAAGGTCTCAGATTTGATATTGAGTCCTGTGTGGTTGAATGGCTTCTTGAAAGAGTTATAGTATCTTTAGTCACTGAGGCACAGTTTAATATCGTTCCAGTTAAAGGGACATGCTGGGGGAAAAAGCATTGTTTTAGGTAGAACATAGACTGCTGCCACACACTTTTTCCCTGAGGACAATTAGTGCATTAACTGTATGATAAAATTCCAACAGAACCTGCAAAGGTCACATTTAATGGACTGAAAAATCCTCAAGGAATGTAAATGATCAGGACTAGAGAAATAGGATTAAAAGCATCTGATGTCTGTAAATAGCCTTGTAGAGCTGTGCAAGCAAGAGGAAGAACTACATGTTGAGACTTGAGTAATGTTTTGTCCTTCTAAACTTGGCCAGCACTACAGGAATTGAGTCAGTGGTGGAGAACATATACGTAAAGGAAACATTCACACAGAGAAAATAGCTACGTTCCCAAATGTTTTGAATAGTTTGTGTTTTTAAACCCTCAATACTTCCTATTAACCAAAACATTTCTTATTCATTGAACTTCCAGTGGAAGACACCGTAAGGCAGTAACATTTTGTTGTCCAGTTGCAAATCACATTACTGTGTCCACAAAGATCAGTTTGGAAGTCACTTAGGTGTCATCATTTATCCTGTTCCCACTATCTGGTAATAGAGCTCTTGAGCCCTCTAAAACGTTTTTTGTTTTGTTTACAGTTCAAAAGCTTTCATGGTAGTTTATGCTTCCATTTTTAGATGTTTCCCATTAGGATCGTGGTTTTGATTTTGTTCTCAGCAAAGAGTACATATATAAACCTGCATTTGGAGCAAAGCTAATGTTGTCAAAAAGAGTATCTATTTGGTAGTCCAGGCATAGTATGTTCCTATTTGCTTAAAATACACTGTTTGAACCTACTTTATGCAACAGATCAATCTATTCAAAGTATGTAGCCACAGGTTATGCTTCTGGTTGGAAAATTCAAGTGCATGAATGACACAGCTATTTCAGACCTGGTAAAATCACTAAGTGTAATAGACTGCAGAAAAGTTACAATAACTGCAGAATACAGTTACTTGACTGAGGTTTAGCATATGTTTCCAGCCGATATTTGTGTTTAGGTTTTCTTGAGGAGGTTAAAGCATATAGTTGTAATCTACTTATTATGCTTTTTAGAGACAAGTCACTAGATATTACACCAGCAATGACTTAACTGTAAAATGATGTAAATGTAACACTGCTCAGGATTTTAAAAGAAAAATTTATATATATGAGAAAATACCATGACTTTCTGCCATTCATGCATTTGCACATGTACTTCTACAAAAGAATGAGTGTAGTGCTCAGGCTAGTTTTCCCTCTCTCAGTTGTTTGTATCACAGCAATCACTATCTAGGTGCCAGTTTTGACAAAATTTCACTGGGAAAGAAATGGTTATTATAGGTTTCATTGTGAAATAACTGGTTATGTGTCAGCAGCTGCTGTACAGAACTGCAAACACATCAGTGACTGTACTGAATAAGTGTTAGAGAGATTTGGATGCATATCACTGAGTACTGGAGAGACTGCAGAAACTGTAGAAGACTGTATTGTATTCCTATTCTGCAGAGGACATTCCCAAGAAAATACATTTAGAGAGGTCCAGAAAGGGCCAAGTTCAATGCAAAGAAAATGGATTCCTAAAAAACAGAACCCCAGTATACCTTTATGTCTTTCAAAATGCGTGTGAATTAAATATACACTGTTCAATTACATTTGAAGGGTTTTATGGGTATTATAATTGATTCCCTAATTCTAAGAAAGACTCAAATTGAGATGACAATATTGAATTGGCAGAGACAACTTGTAATAGTAATAGGTTGATGAAGCAATTAGTATTTTGATAGATTTATACACAACAATAGTTACATTATACTGCACCTACCACTAGTATAATCTTGCATATTGCAGTCATTTGCTAAAGTAGGTAGTTATCTGATACTTCTTTTGGGTTTTATGAAAATGGATCATTAAATCAATTTCCCGGTAGTACATACCACAATACTTTTAAGTACAAGCTGTATGAGCATGTATATTTTCAGTAGGACCTTTGTACTTTAATTCACTCCTGGTAATTTAGGCTTCTACAATTTCACTACTGATAAATATATTAGGAAAGCAAGATCTACATTTCTCTTTTTTGTGACATGCAGAGAATATTATCCACTGTCATTACAAGTTATGTAGATGTGTCTGTCTTTAACATCCAGGCCTCTTTCTTCAGATGAACTCGTTGAGGAAATAGTTTGTTTTTCGGTATATTTCTTTAAAATGTACTGTTTAATTCTTCTAATAAAAAATACACATGTAATGACATGACGTGTATACAAAGGAAAGAAAAAAGTTCGTACTTTTATCTGAGTCCTCACCTGCATAGGCAGAATACCATCATCTCTGTGTCCATTACCCTCAGGAGCATTTTAATTTGCTATTTTCTGTTGTGGCTTTTTTTTCCCAACTGAAAAAAATCACAACCTATTAAATTTTAAAGCAAAACTCACACAGGAAATTGGAAAAGTCTGAGGGACAGCAGCAAAAATGTTTGTGATCTAGATTACCCTTGCAGCCAGGGCACATATTAAGATTGTGGTCATCAAAAAGTCTGACTGTTAAAGCCCTGGCTGTATTCAGCTACTCCTGTGAAAACTGTTTGCTTATGTTTTGAGTAGTTAGAGGTTGCTTATCAACTACTATGTTTAGCTTTTCACCTTCTTGATTATTTAGAGCTTTTAAACACAAATGGCTGGGTCACAGTGAGATGTGTCTTTGGGGGTTTTGAGGTTTTGTTTTTATATGTGCTAAGTGTATTTTTGAATGAAATGTTAATTCAAAACAAACAAAAAACATTCTTTACCTACAATTAATGTCCCTATGATTTTGTACACTTACATTGTTGATATTTGTACTCATAAAAGGAGATTCAGAGAAGTTTGGGCTTTCATAAATACCAAAAGGAAAAGAAAGAAAAAAAAGGAGAGAAAGAGGAAAAAATATTGAAACAGCATAGAGAAAAAGTTAACTTTAACTATGATTTTTCTCCTCTATCCACTTTTTATCCACTTCAAATGTAGTTTCATTTTAAGTTTTGGGCACATGTTGGGGTCATTTCTTATTTTATCAAAACAGTTTTCCCATCTTAATTAAAATCAGTGGACTATGCAATTCTGTTAGATTGGAGGAAAGAAGAGTTTGTTAATTTACATTTAAATAAAACTGATTTTCTGAACTTTTGATATGGTTGCATTTTTAATATCTTGTGCTTTGTATTATATGTATAAGTGGTACCACTGGAATTATGGGGAGTCTTGGCTAAGATTTCTGTTATCCTTCTGTAATAGTGGTATATTTTTAGCCATGGTAGTTTAAGAACAGAGTCAAGGCAAAGCATAGAGGTGGAGGTAATTTTTTTTATTTTTTAAATCTATTGGTACAACTGGAAGAAGAGGCAATTTGAAGAAGCATTCTCAAAATATTGTCCATTTTTTCCAGGTATTCCTTCTAGTCTAATTGAATTTTTTTTCATTACAGCTGAGAATATAATAATTCTGTTGTGGTGTCTTGAGTGGCAATTTTCCTGCTTGGATATTTTATGATCATCAGAGTTTGAAGTTTAACTTCCTACTGATTGATAGATTCTGAAGTTTTCAATAACTAAAGAGACCAGGGCTTTTTATTTTGCTATTTTTTCTTTAATCTTTCATTTGCCTTTTTTCCCCCTTTATTTTTTACTATTTGTCTCTAGTCTTACTTCTAGACTTCTAGTTTTCATTGAAGGCTTCAATATTCACAATTAAGTAGTCAGGGTATTTAAATGGATGCAGTCAGAGACTCTTTACAGTACAAATGAAGCACTGAACTACTTCAATTAACACCTGAACTATGTGTAATTAATAGGAATTCTCTGCAATACAAAAATATTTAAGATTTACTTGCCACACTGGTACGCTAAGTTTGAGGTACGCACAGATGCACAAGAAAATTTTCTTATTTTAGTATTCAAGCAGAATGACTGGGAGAAGAAGCTTCCTTGATGATTTTCTATTTAATAGTTCTTTTTACATGGAGATCTGAAGAGGTTTCCNAAAAATGTAAATAATAGAAATTAATTAAAACTGACCTTTCTTTAGGGCTATAACCTATTAATGTGATGCCCTGAAGTATTTGTCCAACAAAGAAGAATATAGTTATTTTGTGATTTTCACAGAAATCTAAGTCTACTGCACACTGCATTAATTTTGTTATGGCAAGAATCTATTGGACTTGCTGATTAATTTCTCGGCACAAATTCTCTGGAAAAATATATAGGAATTTTTGCTTTTCCAGTGAAAAAAGTTTTCATTTTGTCAAATGAATATTTGTTACATTATATGATAACATATATAAAATTTGTTAATGCTACTGGAAGTGCCTTCACTTTTCCATTCACATCCTTTGAAGCAATTAACCAATCTAGGGGAGTTGGTTGCTTGATCTA
>WEIV01015819.1:4071-48680 GCA_013390005.1 Calyptomena viridis
TAAGCCATGCATAAATTTAGGTGCACTATATTGCCTTTTATTGATATCATGATCAAGGCTTCAATCCTAGCTTCTTAACAAGGGCAGATTTTCCTTTTTATGCAGGCAAAGTATTCAAATAAACAGTATTGCACATGTCCATGGACAAATGCTGGTCAAGGTGCAACAGTTTTTAGAATTCAAGCCTTACTGTTTTGACATAATGTACAAGTTTTTTCAGCTGTATTTGGAAAAGATGAGCCCTTCTAATGCAGAAGATCCTCACTTGCTTGTGACGAATTGNCTCGAGATTGGCATGTGCTAAGTCAGTCATGTGTCAATGCCACTTCAATGTCTATTTGCATTATTTAAGATCAGTATGCTGGTGTGAAGCAATGTGGCACGGCACAGAGCATCAGCTGATGCTATGCTTCATCTGCTCACGAAGTTTCTTTGCCTTCTGTCCTTCATCAAATAATAAGCACAGTGTCCGAGACTCATTTTTGTCAGAAATTAAGTCTTTGTTTCAGCCAAGCACTTAGGTTCCTAATTAAGCATGTGAGTAATCCTGCAGAAATAGGACAGCTCATATTGTTCGAGCTCAGCACATGGATAAATGCCTGACTGAGATGAGGCCGAGGAGGTAAAACTAAGGAACTCTGCAGAACATTCTCAGACAGAAGGCAGTATGTTTCCTTGCTGCTTTATAAAAGTGATGATAGGAATTTTTCCTCTCCGCTGGAGCATCACTGAACACTCGACATAGGTGAGTTAAAGGAGAAAGCTTGAGGTCCTGACACACTGCAGAATGAAAAAAATGTATGAAGGAATTGATGATAGTCCTTCTTCCCTGGCAGAAAAGGAGTAAGTGTTGTTTTTTGTGTGTCATCCCTTTGTTTCTTAGACAGATCGGATTTTGGAATTAGACAGTTCTTCCTAAAAAATATCATAGAATTTCCGTTATTCATCCCTGAGACAACTCATGCTCAAACAGGAACAAAAGAGAGAAGGATATATTCTAACAAGCTACTTTACATCTCAAAGAAATGCTCCTCTAGAAATTCAGTAATAAATTAAAGTTTTGTTAACACTGTAGGATCCGACGCAATTCTGATGCTATTAATGCTGGCAGACTGTCTGAAGTATGAAACTGATAAAGATGTTCAAGGGCCAAATAAAAGCTACTGCATTTTTCTGTTTCAGTGCTGCATTTTTGTCTAATATTTAGTATGTATTATTACAGTGCATTTCATTTGCATCTGATGTTGAACAAAAAGCCACTCCCAGCCTGATACTCTTCTCTGAACAGTAATAATACATTTTCTTTTTGCATGCAATTGACTTTTTGTAAGATTAATTTTCTCAGGGCTGAAATAATAATAATGCATCATTATGTTCGAGTGTCATCTTTTTATGGTCACATTGGGTTTGTCTGTAACCTGCCTGTCAGTTCTGAATGCTCGAGTAGACTGGGTCAGATGTCAATCATTGCTTACCACTGTATTAAATAAGTGTGGTTTTCTATTATTTCAGTTAACCATATTCTTATACATTAGTTTCTGTTTTAAGATTTTTTCAGAGGTGGAGATGGGAAAATGAGGCAGAAAGGCAAGGCTTGTTTGTCGCTTGAGCAAGTAGGTGAAAGCATGTGCTTTCTGAATCTTTCACCATCCCCTGAACTGTGGTGGGGTCTCAGCAGTGTCAGCCGCAGTGTGAGTGCCCAGCACTTTGAAAAAACTATAATGAAATCGGGCAGAGCTGCAGGATGTTCAGCACTTCTGAAAATGAGGTCACTTAATGAGGTGTCTGTGCTCATTGGAACTTAGCTGTAGGGCACATTTTTCTCAAGTCACCTTAGCCATAATATTGTGCTTGTATTCATAGCCCATTAGCAGAATTTCACACAGCAATCATTTGAAGCAGAAACAGGAGAGAACCTTTCTAAAAGAGAACACTGCTTTTGGTAGGGTCACACTGGCTTTGCTCCTTAATACCTTAGTCTGTGAGGTACTGCCTTTCCTTGTTTTCCTCTTAACTGAACTTTCACTGTTGTTTCACCTTCTCCACCCTTGCCGTGTGTCTTTTGGGCATCCTTGGCAGCTGTTTGTGTTTGTCCCTGGTGTTTGTCTCCAACTGAACTGCTTGGCGTCCCTTACCACGATGCCACTGGCGGTTCTCAGTTCCGTCTCTGTTCCTGATCTGTCTTCTCTCCCTCCATCTAATGGTTCTGTATCTCTCTCCTGTTCCACTGGTTTGTCTTTACATCAGTTCAATGTCTATCAATTTAAAGCTAATATGGCCAGATCTGAGTTCTTTANTCTGTGATTACCACTATTCACAATTTCAATCGTGCTTGGGCCATTTTCTCGTCATGCACATCTAACATATAATTTATTATTATTTATTTCTATAGTAATAATCTTACCACATTTACTTCTAATGTATTTCTAAATCAGATATATTTCTCAGTTCATATTATTGTGCAGATTAATTACCCCCGTCTCTCTGAGAATGACAGCAACCTTTTCCATCCTATTCAAAATACAGTTGTTAAAATTTGTCTTCCTTGCATTCATCATGAATCCCTACACTGATTCATCTCACTGCATCCAATCAGCATCCAGTTTTTTGTTTGGTTTCAAGTCTTTCTTGTATCTGCCTTTTCCTGTTAATCATTCCTTCCTTTGTTTTGTGAAATGCTGACTCTTCTCCTTACCATTGCATCTCTAATGTTATCAGCCTCACAATCCTTTTGGTCATTTTAGAGAGCTTTTTGCTCTTTTTAATTTCTTAAAAATGCAGCACAGCACAAGATAGGCTTCCTGTGTTTCTTCAGACCAACTTGTTTTGAACCACTGTTATCAAAGTTGTCTTAGAAACATCTCCACTAGTTTAATCTGGTTTGTCAATTAATATTTCACAGATTTGATTACTGAAAATAGGATTTTTATAAAGTATTATTTTTCAGTTAAAAATCAAATGACTTAATTGGAGAAATAAATAGCTTACTTTAAATGAGAAGCAGTCATATGCTTGCAATATTTTGAATCCCTGGATTTCCTTCTCTCCAGTGAAAATGTATGGGGGAAAGAAAAAGTTACTATTTTCCTCTTGGATATGTTTAGTATTAAGCATCAGTAACTTGCTGAATCGGTAGCTATGCTGATTTCAGACATTCAGAAATTAACGCTAAAATTTGGCTCCAAAATAACCAGAGTTTTAAAAAATTATCCCTGATTTTTGAACAAAATTTTCATGCTTTCTTTGAGAGTTCATTTGTATAGACAAGTCATTCGATCACAAAAGAGTAAAAGTAAGTCTTTGAATCTTAGTCACATAATTGCACAAGATATGAGAGACCCGAAGTTATCATGAATCTTGTCCAAAAGTAGATCTGACAGTGCTGAATGATGCAGGGTATATCCAAAGCCTGAGTACAAATTCAGAGCTGGATCACATCCATATGCATTAAAATTGATAGGGAATATAAGAAGTCATGAACTCTCTTTCTGTGCCTCTCCAAAGAACCAGGGATGAAGGTTGTGTTGGGAAAAGAAAGGGTTATAGGTTTTTCCACTTTGATATGAGCAGAAAGTGGAAGCCTCCAAAACTTTCACATCCCATGTGACAAACTTGGGTGCAAACTGAAGGACTTCCCCACTTTCCAGATTTCATCACTTCTAGCCCCATTTAAAGAGAAGGTGCAGAAGGTGGGAGAAGGTGCTCAGAGCCAACACCTACCATTTCGATTCATTTTCCACAAAAGGGCTTCTGTGTTTATCAAACCTACAGGCATTTATTTCTATTCCTACCAACATCCAGGGCATAATTCTGAGCTTCACCAACATAGTGAAGAAACCAGTGCTAGAAACTCAGTCTTTTAAAAAAATTCATAGACACGACGATCTTTGCAAATACAAGAAGGTCAGCATACAGAAGGCCTTTCTCAAGGGAGAGAATCCAAACCTCTGGGATTTTTACTGGAGTTACGGAGAGACAGTCTGTCTGTGCTGGAATTGATTACTGTCATTGCATGTCAGCTTTTTCTCCCGACTCCAGAGTGGAAGGGAGGGAGAGGATCTCATTAAATACATGCAGTGAAGAGGCTGGGGGCCAGGCAGCAACTACCCCTAGCCTCAGGTCTCTCTCCTCCAGCCCTCAGAAGATTTGCAAAATTGATCCAGGGCCATTTGAATAGGGCATAATTGTTCTGAAAGGAATGTTTGCTTGCTCTACTAGCAAATCTTGAAATAAATCATGAGATTGTGATGAACCTTTTCAAAAGTACTGAGCTTTTTCTTGGCCTATCCACAGAGCCACTGGTGTTACTGGTAAGCAGTCTGGGTTTGGCTTGTTACTACATGGTATATGCAAAAGTGGAATTTTATCCTGACATATACCTAATAAGTCTTTCTGGCTAGTCTTCCCTGGTATAAAAATGTAAAAACCAATACAAATGGAGATAATACTTCTAAAAGTTAAAGCATTGACCACTTTAGTTAGTTTGCAGGACAACAACTGATTTGCATATAAATGACTTAGACAAACTGAAATACCTCATTTTGCTGTCATTTTCCTTACATTTGCATTTTTCTCTGCAGCCCCTGGCTAAAAAGACTCATCTGAATAAAAGTTTGTGTATGTTGTCATCTTCTAATGATCTGTACATTTTTGTGTTTGACAGTGTATCAATTGCAACAAGAGGCACCACGTCCCAAGAGAATCATTTGTCCTCGGGAGGTCAGTTCTTTTTGCACTACCTTGTTATATCTGATGAATTGTCAGCAGCATATGATTACCAAAAAATCTCTTGTACAGTCTGTGGGTAGTATTTGCTTTAATTTTTCTATGCCATTCTTTTAAGGCATTTATTTTTCCTAAGGTTGATTAATTAAAGCAGATTAGTATTTGCTAATTAGGCATGGCAGCCTCATTCTATCACCAGAAGAACCTTCATTAGACACATGCTTATTAATCATTGCTTAGTATGCTTTTCTTTATACTACCTGAAGTTTTATGTTTCCCTGTCAAAATGAAGGTGTATTTTTCTTCCTGCATCTGCATAATAATATCTGTGTGATGTGTTTCCACATGATACATGTAGCTTCAGTTTGTTGAATGCTTCCTGCTAAGTATTATGTTCAAGTTAAAATACTGAAATGATAGCCAGAGAGCTCTGTTCTGTCACAGAATCTCTGAAGATTATAGAATATTTAGGGATCTGCAGGGCTGCAGCTTTGGCTGAATCATCTTGTCCTCCTATTTTCTTTTTCTGTATTACTTCATTTCTACTTACTTTAATATGTCTGTTCCTCAACCTGCATGGCATAATAGTAACATATAGCATAATAATAATAGACATATGCAAATGTCTCTGCTCAATCAATAAGACTGTGATAGCTTTATGTTCTATAATGTCAGGGATGAATTTTGTGCAAATAGAATGTAACAGTAGTAACAGAAATGCTAAACGCATGAAGTGATTGCACAGGGTATAAAAAATGA
The DNA here is from genome assembly GCA_013390005.1 of Calyptomena viridis. Taxonomy (NCBI): domain Eukaryota; kingdom Metazoa; phylum Chordata; class Aves; order Passeriformes; family Eurylaimidae; genus Calyptomena; species Calyptomena viridis. Next base: position 9,556 of record WEIV01015819.1, read on the forward strand.
TGTGCAAGAAGATAGAAACTGCTGCTCATCAGCGTGATGTATAGCTCTGCTCCCAAACATCATCCCGAGCTTTTTTCTACTTCCCATACTGTGCATGAAAGTAGAGTCCTAGCATCTGTCAAATATGAAGATAATGTCTTAAAACACTTTTGTGTGGGGCAGGAGGTTTCGTACCAAGGCACAGATACTTGCCTGGGTTTGTGAAGAAAATCCACTGCAAAGCCAGGAATTGAGTACAGTTTTCCTGAGTTTGCCGAGCACCTTAACTTGTGTTTTTCTCTCAAGTGCCATCTACCAGTTTCAGGGCAGGGAGAGCAGGGTCTTGGCCTCAGACTGGAAGTCTTCAAGCCCTGTCAGTTTGGGATGGTCCCAAGATATATACGCAGGATGCTAAGAAGGGCAAGCAAAACACCAGAGTGGGTGAACTGTTGTGTCATCCTTTCTCCCTGTCAAAGGCAAGAGTTGGAGAGAGGGAGCACATAGTAACCCTGTGGGACTTCAGTGCACATGTGCTGAAGGGTTTTATCATGACCTTCCTCTCTGAAATCCTCATGTAAACCAAGAAACAGTTAGGTCTCTGCACCTGGTATTCTATGAAGGAGAGGACGTTAAAGTTTTACTAAATAAATATTATATGAAAGGTATCAAACTAGTCGTGTATAGCTGAAAATAGTTAAGGTAAACAATTTTTACTTCCAGCATGGACTTAGAGGAGTTTCTCTCTTTGTGTGAGATAATATTTTATTTATCTATTTCATATTGTAAGTTCTTTGGGGAAGAACTTGTCTCTAGAAAATCTGATTAATAAGCATTAATAACCCATGTCTGCAATTTGAACTCATCTTTGTGGGGCTACAAGTTAATCTGAATAAGTTTAATCCAAAATTTATTATGCTAACTCAAAGCATTTTCTAGTTTGCCTCCATGAGTGAAAATTTGAATCAAGGTACAAGAGTGGAACAGCAAATGTAGTCTTGTTCTAGAAACAAGATTATCTGTACAAGTGCAGTAAATGTGCAGCTGTGATCTCTTTACCAGTGTGCTGTATTGAATTTATTTCCTTGAACTCAAGAACATGTTACGTATAACTGAAGTTATCCTTTTCCTGATGTTTAAAGACCATATACATATTTAGTGCCTATTCAGGTCACTTCCAAAGATGTGCAGAAAGAAGCTAAGATCATACTAATTAAATTAATACATAATTGACCAAGCAGTACAGAACAAAATAAGTAAAAAATGTCTGTTTCACATGATCTGGATTTGGTTCTGACTAATGAACCTTTTTTAGCAGCTCACTTCCTACAGTGCAGAGTTCAACTTTGAGTTGGTTTGATTTTTTTTTTTAATTTAGTTAAACAGCTGAAAATACAGAGACTTAGGAGTAGGTATATAAAGCAGTATGAATTCCCACAAATGCTATCTTTGTTTCTTTTTACTTGTATTTTGAATCTTGGCGTAGCTCAGCTGTGTGTGTTCACAGCCTGATTGCTAGAAACACAGGCTCTCTCACTTAAGAAGTAAAAAACTTAGGAAGTAATAAACACTGCTGATGTGTTTTATTTTTGCATATATTTAGGGAGCTAGGGCAAATGGGATGTCCTGATACCTAGATTGTTCCTTGTGGTTTATTGTAAAGCAGAACTACATAGTGGTTTTATAGACCATCACAGATTATTTTAGAGAGAAAATTCAACGCTATATTCCAATGGAACCTATTAGCATTTTCTTAGCATAAAATCTGTAAGGTGGGAGTTTTGGGGTTGTTTTTCTTGATTCTAGTTTGACTTCAGTGTAATCTGATGCTTGTATAGGCTTGCTTTACTGAAGATAATGTTTTATTAATTCTGAACCTGTCAGTTGCATAGAAAGATCTCAAAATCTAATTTTGTGTTCTGTGTGAAAATATATTATTTGGATATGATACTTATTTAGTATTCAATGTGATGCTCACCCAACATCTGGAGAGCAGGTGTCAGCAGGACATGTGACTGACAGGAAAGATCTATCTTTCCATGTGCGTATCATAGGAACTGGACCTTGTTGAGGTTGTTTTCTTGTGCAACTTAGTATTCAAACTGCTTCAGACAAATCTAAAAATTGCAAATATTTTAAAATCCTTCACACTTCCAGAATGACATCTTTCATTCATAATTACTAAATGCTACACTGTTTGCAGGGAAATTGAAGCATCTGTTGCAAACAAAATCTGTAACAGCAACAGATAAACAAAGGTTAGATGTTGGGGTTTTTTTCCCTCTTGCCACTTGGCATTTTCATCATTCTCCATCTTTTCCGTTGCCATCTTTCACATTCTCCGTATTCATTTGCTCTTCCATTACCTTTCTGTTGCTCCATAGTCACAGGGGTTTTAGCGTCAGATCTTTGCAGTTCTATCATCTAATTTGTGTGAATTTCTTGATTAAGTATACTGTGGAGACAGAAATCACCTCTCCTGATATGCAAACCACCAGACTAAGAACTGGAACTGTAAATAAAACATGAACATTTATATCTTTGTGTCTTTGAGCTTTGCTATCATGATTTTCCTTTTCTTTTTTTCCTTGCATAAGTATCTTGTCGTCTAAAGCAGGTCATTCCTTCAGTGGGAATCATATTGAATGAAATGTTGGGGCTTCAGGTATCTAATGTCTTTTAATTAATCACCACTGGCAGCAGGACTAGTGTGAATATCCTACCTTCCCAATAACATTGAATTTCTGCCAATATCCTCATTTGTAATCATATTCCTTCCAGCAGTGTTTTAATGATTTATCTTTTAAGTAGAAAAAGTTCTGCTTAAAAGTGCTGTTCAGGTAGAGGAGTAGCTTTTAAATATTGAGCAAGTGTGATGATACGCACCGAAGAATCAGATTTGCTGTGAGGAAGTCATATTATAAAGCATCTTTTAGGATTTATTTTACAGACATGCTGATGAAAAATGTCATTCTCAGAAAATGACTCAAGCTTTCAGCTTCCTTGTTTTATTCAAAAGGAACATTTCAAATAATTCTGAATTTTAAGAAATATATCAGGAGTAGATTATTCAGAGTTAAAATACATTTTAAAGAAATGGAAGCTTTAGCAAAGTAAAAGAATTAAGGAAGGATAGTGACATTACTTTGGACGATTTTTGGTTAAATAATAGGCACATTATAAATTTTCTTCAAAGAGGGAAAGAGTCTTACCCTTGAGATTTTGGATTATTTGTGTAGAAATATTCGTACCTGTGAATGCTATTCTCATTCTGTTCCAAGAAAGCTTTAATTGCTGATAGCAATTTTTTGGGCATGGTGAATTTGTCTGCATTAGACCTTCCACATTCCTAACAGTGCCTTGGCCAAGCCAGTGTCAGCAACACTGAGAAACTCGTCTAAATTTCCCTAGTGTAGACAAAGCCTTAGAGCCCTAACTTATATTATTATGTAGGAAAATGTCAGTTAATTGCCTTCCTCGTTGTTCTGAATTCCAAATAGGTTGTGTTAGAAGCAGTAGAAATTATTGTCTCTGGCTTTAAAGCATAAAAATTACACGTTTTTTTAATAAAAGCAAATATGATTACAAAAGGGAGATTTTTCTTTAAAAAAAAAAAACAACACCAAGATTTTGCTTAAGTGATTGTAAGAGACTAAAGTAATGATGGCATATTAGACTGTACTGCTCAGAGTTTTTCACTAACCATCCGAATGGTCTAGAACTGCTTTGACCCTCTGAATACCTGATTTATCAAAACAAGTGTATAGGTAGTGGCATTTCATAGAGCATAACTGTTGAAATGGTCACTAGCAGATTTATAATGCAGTTGCCATCTTGTACATTACTAGCTGCAAATATACCAGATTATTGCACATCGCCAAAACTGAGCTGCTGCAAATTACCCTTTACTCAGTTATCCTCAGAGTTTCTTCTGAAGCACAGAATTTGAGCTAGGAACAATTAGAAGAGTATCATTTAAACAACAATGATGTTAAGAACACTGGTTACTTTTGTCCGTCCTTCTTTCAGACACAATAATATTTTGTATTTATACATAAAAAAAAGCTTGGGATAAGGTAAACTCGAGCAAGGTTGTTAAAATTCAGCCTTAGTAAAATGTTTGCATAGTATATCTGACTGAATAATAAGTATTTAGTCATTGCAATAAGTCTTCCATGAATTCCCTTATTCTGCTCACTTAGTGATGCTTACAAGACAAATATTTCCTCTTTCCCTTTGCCCTCATCTTGCTAAGAACAATGTCTATACTGTGGTAAAGGACTAGAAAGCTGTAGTAGGGCATTGAAATTGGCCATAAAATTGGTGGTAAGTGATGGGAGTAAATGGGAATTTTCATGGCATTTGTTCAAATCACTCTAATGCAAAAAGTCAGACACTGCCATGAAGTTGTCTCTTACTGTCAGTCCTGAGAGCTTATCTGAGATAATTCAGAATATTATATTATCTTTCCCTTAGAAAGAAACCTCAGAACATACACAGTGACACACCAAGAGACCCCATTAGCCAGCAATTAAGTGAAAATGAGCAGAATTGTGCTGAAAACTATTTTCATTAATGAAAGAATTTGTACATATAAGACTTAATGGTGCCTATATTTTCAAATTCTTATAATATTGCTGATTCTTTAATTGTGTTTTTATAATCCTCTTTATGATAGAAGAAAAAAAAAAAAGAAACAAGGAAGACACAGCAGTAGTCCATGGATTGCTAAAGAGCAATTTTGAATGGACATTGAAAAAAGGAGAAAAATTCTTCAACTGAAATCCACAGTGAAAGTAGAAAGCCTGGCTGCAGTGCTGGTGGCTGAGACCAGTCGAAGGAAGGGTGTTCGAATAAATTGGTGCAGAGGACCCACAAAATGAATGTCAAAATGTATTGCATCCAGCATCCCTCTAAACTGGCTACATGCAGGTTTTCCTATATAAAGTGTGGGTTTACACCCAATATAATTTTTCTGTAGTATCTCCATAGTGAATTTTGTCCTGCAAAATGCCTGTGGTTTGCAGCAGTAGAGAAAGAAAGGAGACTGGAATATTGCTTGCCCAAAATTCCCCTGTATTCGTCACCTCAGAGAAATGTGCTGTTGTTTTTTTCCAAGGCACTTTAGTGACTGACAGAAAATCTCATCTCTCCTAGAGTCCATGAGTCTTGCAGTCTCACTCTGCTGCAATAGTAAGATGCTGGAGCACTCAGATGAAGCCACATCATTCTCATTTTAACAGTCCATTGACTACTGAATGGAGGAGTAAGCTTTCTAATTATTCTGCAGTTGTTATAGTAAATATTTCATTTAAGTAGTTACAGCTAAACAAAACTAGAAGAGGTTTGTCTGTTTCACTTGAATTTCCTCAGGTTTGATTTACTAATGTTCTAGATTGTGATTTGCAAATTAGGCTGGTGTTCATCTTCATCAGAGGAATATGGTATGAACCAGTTGGTGTGCTTATTGATCACTGTGAAATGGAAAAGTTAAGGCCCTCTTTGGAAGATATGATGGCAAGCTCTGACTTTTTGGTACAGTTTGATGAGCACAAACTGTAGGTAGGTGTCTTTATGGACTGATGAACTCGCTAATTATCCCTGCGGCTTTGCTTGAAGTCTTTGTTAAGTTTCACCCTCCTTCCCATCTCTCCTTGAAAGTGGGTAATTTGTGTGTGTGTGTCTGTGATTTTGCTAATCTCCTAGCTTTTTATTTCCTTTTTTCCTTGTTACATATCACTCTCTTCATCTAGTTCTTTTTATTTAGACATGGTGTTAAATGCAAGCAGTTTTCAAGCCAAAACAAATGAAAGCCTCTTTCATATCTTCACCTAGATAAAGTTTATCGATAAGAGTATATGTAGGCGTAAATGCTATGTGCTTGTACAAATTTACATACTTGTTCCAATTCAGGCCAGTATTCCTTGTGTCTGGTTAAATAGTAAGTGGAAAGAGGTCTCAATATCTCTGCTCTTTGACTGATACTTTGTGTCTGGTGTCTTTTTTCAAGTTTCAAGATGAGGAACTGCTGTGTATTAAACTCAGCCAGCAGCCAGGCCCCATGCAGCCACCCGGTCACTCCCCCACCAGTAGGCTCAGGGACACAACCGGAGGGGTAAAAGGTAGAAAACTTGTGGCTTGAGATAAAGACAGTTAATAGGGAAAGCAAAAGTCATGTATACAAGCAAATCAAAACAAGGAATTTCCCCTGGGCAGGCAGGTGTTCATCCATCTCTAGGAGAGCCAGGCCCCATCATGCATAACGGTTGGGAAGACAAACACCATCACCCCAAATATCCCACCCTTCCTCCTCCTTTTTCCCCAGCTTTATATACTGAGCATGATGCCATATGGTATGGAATATCCATTTGGTCAGTTTGGGTCACCTGTGCCAGCTGTGTCTCCTCCCAACCTCCCATGCACTCCCAACTTCCTTGTCAGTGTGGCAGTGTGGAAAGTGGAAAAGGCCTTGGCTCTGTGTAAGCCCTGCTCAGCAATAACAAAAATATCTGTATTATCAGCCCTGTGTTCAGCACAAATCCAAAGCAAGAAGAAAATTGACCCTACTGCAGCCAGAAACAGCACAGGAACACAGAGTTTTGAGCGCCTGATTTTACACATCTCTCTCTCTTCCCATCCTATACTTCCTGTAGCTACACACACAGAAGGATCAAATCGGCCAGTTATGCACATCTTTTTGGAACTGTGGACTGTTGTGGCATATGTCATGGAAATGTTTTAGTGCTTCTTACTTGGTACAGAAGAATTCAGAGCACTGATGTGGCTTACTGCATTTACCTGCTGCTGCTGGGGATATTTTTCCTCCTATTTAAACGACTCAACACATCATTCCTGAAAAAAGGAGTACAGTTTAAATGCTATATTCAAATTTTTGATCTTGCATTCAGGGTAACATCGATATTCCTTTTACATTTAATGATGCCCTTACTGTGTGAATGGAAGCTGAATAACAAAATAGATTACTCCCACTTTTGCTATTGAAATTGTTTGAACCTGACCCTGTCCCCTCCAACTATTTAACAGCAGCCTTCTTGATAAAGATTTCTTTCAGTTTATTGTAGCGCATGTTCAGGAGCCCATTATTTTCTTTTACTAGGAGAGAAAGTATTTAGATTTTCTTTTCTTGTTCAGTTTTGCTCATTTCTGTTATAGCTGAATATATACAGAAATATATTCTGGTTTTGTAGCAATAGCAGATGTCCATGTTGGTGGAGATTTTTATTACCTTCTGGTGTTTATAGTGTTTTGTCTGGTATATTGATTATTGGCTGCTGGACAGTTTGCTCAAGGTCATAGAAAGCAAACAAACCCCAGTTAAAAATACTCTCATAAAGAATGGCTTAAAGCAGCTCTTTTGAAAGTTTGGTACAAAAAAGTAAGCAAATAAGCACATTAAATTATTTTAAAATTATTTGTGTTTAAAAATGGTAGAAATTACCTCGACTGAGTGGAAATGAGCCTGCAATAAGTGCAACAGTAACAGTCAGAGCTGCTGAGCTTCCTGTGTTTCTTTGTGGTGCATTATCCTTCTACAAAAGGGTTGTTATACATTTTACTTTCTCCATAGGTTACAACATGCCACCAGAGCAGAGAAGTTGTGCATCTTTGAAAAGCAGTTAATAAAAACATTCCTTGTGTTTTTCACTTTTGTCTTATATTTTTTTTACATTCTTCCTGGTAGTGAAGAATACTCCTACCTTCTCCTGGCACTGTAAGTTTTTCCACAGAATATTTTGTTAGACAATATCAAACACAATTTGGCACTTGGTTGTGCTGATGTATTTAAACTGAGTTCTGTTGCTTAGTTAAGTGGTGACAAGTTTATCACTTGAAGGTTTGACTTTCTCCTCCAGAACAGTTCATTTAGTCCACTGCCTTCTCAGTACTCTCTTCTCTCCTAAGAGCCTCATAGAGGTGGGCAGAATATTATTGCAGTTTTATAGGTGATTTTTACAGCCTATTTAAGTCTTCTCCTTGCTAATCCATATCTCCTGAGAGCAGTCCAGGTGGAGATGAGAAATGGGCTGGACTGTGGTGTCTCGGAGCCAGAAGAAACTCAAGAGGTTGTCATCACTGGCTCAAGAAGCGATGTTTGCATATGCAGTGGAGTGGGGAGAGAAAAAGGCTTCATGAAGATTTCTTGACTGCCATTGATTATTTATTTAGTGTTTAATTATTTTTAACATTTTTCTAAGTTCTGTCTTCTTTTTTGCAGTTTAAGCCTAATTCTTCTTGTCATGTCTAGTAAGTGCCCAGAGAACAAATTTATTTCCTCTGGAAAGCAGCCTTTTCCGAGTTCATTTATTGATCTGTAACAATGCCAGGATTCTTTTTCTGCAGAGACCTGTCTTGTCATTGCCCCTCTGGTGTTTTGAATGATTTTGATGTCTTGCTCCCAGCTGCTTTCTTGGAGACACTCTAATCCCTCACGGTCACATGGCTGAATGTGCATGCCTCAAGTGGCCTTAACACTGGTATCTCCATGGCTCTGTGACTGAATGAGGAAAGGAGATGCACATTTCCAAAATTATTCATGTTACCTTTCTCTCTGGACGGCCTCTGAAGCATGGGCAGAGCAGGTGCATTATGTTCTGGGGACTTGGGCATTGCTAGTTTCTTTCTGAGGAATGCCTTTGTTCCTGCCTCATCACACAGCCAGAGCACATGAACATGCTCAGGAAGTTACACGTGCTGGATAGGCTTGTCCTATGAAGCCTGTTGGATCAGTCATGCTGAATGCCATTGACTGAAAATCTTAGAGGAGAAGACCATCTTTTCATTAAGTCTGTATATAGTAAGTGCCTATAATTGGCCTGTCCTTGGCCGTGGACTAGAGATGTTGCATTGCTGCTATTCCTACTAACAAAATTAGCAACAGACTTTATGATGCGATACATTTTGCAAAACCAAGAGTTGTTTCTCTTTGAAGACACTGGTTCCAGAGAGTGTGATGAGGTGATAGAAATAAAGTGGTTAAAAGGTAAAAAAAGGTGGATAAATATTTCCTTTCTGAAAGAATGTTCTCCCTATTTAAATAGCTTAAGAGTCATTGATGTGAAATAATTTGTCCTAGTTGGAGAGAAGGTTAGACAGGCTAATAGATCTAAGTAGAATTTTATTTAAGAAAAATTCGAAAGGAAAAAAAAATGTTCTATAGGAGCAATGAAATAAATTTTCTTCATTCCATTTAATGTCATTTTACAATTTCCCGTAATCTTTTTTGGATTGTATGTGTAAAGTTTGCAGTGGGCTTGTGATAAGTCTGCTAAAAGTTGAACAATACAGACAATAAATTCCTTTTCTCTTCAGTCTGTTTTTACTAGGCTTGTCTTGAAAGCTTCTCTTCCAGCTCTTCTATTTCTCTTTATGTTCAACTGAGCTGAAAAACGTATTTATATGCAGTCAACCAGAGTAACTGAAAAATAATTAGGATTGTTCCAAACAGAAAATATATCAGATTAAACTTCCTTTGGGAAAATGCCTCACTGCCTGCTCTGAGTAAACACATCACCATTATTAACTTGTGGATCTTGTTTTTCTGTTCTATGTATTGAAGGACAGAGAGCCAGGTGCAGCTCCCCACCTTATTGTTTCACTTCCCTTTTTATATTCTAATCGTGGAAGTATAAAGGCAGTGGCTGAAATAGGTCCACGGTACACAATATTATGCTGTGCTGGTCCTTCTGAATTGTAGACAGATTGCTGACCTGATGGGATTTCTAAACTTTCATTCCAGCATTTCTAGATTTCAGATTTGGCCACTGGATAAGGAAATATTTCTTCTGCAATGAAGCTGAAGAGAAATTAATTTTTTTCTGAAATTAGGGTTATTCTATTTCTGTGGTAGTACTTTTACGCAGAAAAAATTCTTCAGAGTATCTTCGAATCTTCAGTGCCATGTGGCTTGGATGTCAATGCTTGCAGTGAAAATCTGTCACATTAGGGGATGCTCACCTCCTGCCTGCATGATTCCCAGTAGTTTTGTGATGAGTTATCTTGCAGAGTGGTGTAGGATTTTAATGGAATAATCTGTACATTAGCAGGAGTATGTTGTGCCAGGAATAAACCATCCTGGCCGAAACAGGAGCCACAAGTCCCAGTGCATTAAAATTCAGTAAACTTCAAAATTACGTAAACATACTGAATTAGCTCAGATAGCTAGTTTATTAAGAAGACTTATTTTCTTCTCAGTGTTGGCATCAAACCCGATTACAATTAACTCCACATCTTGAAAATGCTGTAACATGGTAAAAAATCTTGTAAAACTAGACTAAGTGTACAAGTAATGGGTTTTTTTTTGGAGTGGGGAGAGGCAATCAAGTTTGTCAGGCTGAGAGTCAAGTCTAGAGTATGGAGAGTCTCTCAATCACAAGCTTCTAAAGGCCTTTGTAAATTGTCAGGAGAGCTGTGCTGGGTTTCATTTCTCTTTGGGCATACATCAAGATTTAGTGTCATTGAATGTTGCTGGCTTTGTATGATTACTGGATTAGTAGTGATTTAGATTGTTTTACCATACGTCTTATTTCCTGATCAACGTGACTTTAGTTTTAAACAATTTTGGCATTCACTGCTGTTTCACAATTTATACAACTACATATTTCAGTAGTGATTTTCAGCATTTTCCCTGTGGTTTCTGGAACAGCATCCAGAAATGCCTGCTCTGCAACAACATTTTTGGTTTGAAGTTGGCAATAATACCTTTTTCTAAGCCATAAAATTACCATCTCGCATTTGAATTGAAAGCTGCCATGTACTTTTAGTGGATAGGGAGAAACCATTTAAATTATCCTTTGTATGGGAGAAGTAAAAGCAAGCTGTGCTGCTCTTTAAGGCAAAATATATTTTCACTATTGAAGACCTATAATTTTCCTTATGTAATTTTCTTCATTTTTGTACTTTGTTTTTGTCTGTTAGCAAAAAAGTCCTAAATGACTCAAACCATCTGATCTCTCCCTTTCCTCAGTTTCTAGGAAGGTGGGCCAGTGATGCATAAAACCAACTGGTCACCTGGGAAAGGTGGCTCTATTTTCAGCGAGGAAATTGTGAGAGCTATACAGAAAGTGATGAAAGCATTCTTCATAGCTATTACCTATTCAAAAAACCTTAAATGTATGTGTCCTCAGAATGAGGCTGATTGTTCTGAGCCTCTACGCCCAGGAAACAGTCACTTTCTTACCTGTGGATTTTCTGATCTTTCCAGCACTAAGAATTCTCTTAGGCTGATCTGCTTGACTTTGTGTGTGCAAACCCATTTGTAGCAGGAGAGGGAAATCTAATCCCAGCTGAATTTCAGTCACCTTTGCCTTCTGGAATATATAGAATTTCCCTTGAAGTTTTTACACAGTCTACAATTGGCACAAAACAGATCTACTGACTCCTTTGATATTTTTAAGCCTCTGCTTCATCAATTGTGCAGGCTTTTGGTTTATTTCCAAGTTCAGTCCAACATGCTGGTTTTGATCTAGAGACCCTGATGGTATTTTTGATCTTTTATCTTTCTTTAACTTTGTTTCCTTGTGTTTCCCTAGTGTTAAAGTTGGTTAGGAGAGAAATTATTATTTCAGGGTAACAGTTGTGGTGAGCTCACAGGGGGGATTTTTAGATTCTGAGGCACTTGGATGGTCTGACAGATCTGGAGCTTCATTTCAGGAAATAGTATGGTGTCTTTCCTGTGCAAAGCCAAATACTGAAGTTGTGACTATTTAAGACACATGGGTGCTAAAAGATGTTGGAGTGAAGGTTTCTGTTTTATGGAATAGGAAGAAGAATAGAGGAGTAGATGGGCTTTTTGTGGATTCTCAGAAAAGCAAATCTTTTAGCTCATGAACAGCAGGAAAATTGGAAATCACATTATCCAGGATGGTTCAGTCAGTTGCTAGTTAAATGATAAAAATTTCACACATAAATTTTCATTTTTTTGTAAATGGTGTGAGAAGGATAAAAAAATGTGCCTCCATTTGTTCAAGAAGTTATTTCCATATTGCTTTTATGTGTATAGTTATTTATATGTATATTTATATTTGGAGGGGAACTTGTGCTTAAAGCTAATTTTGAAAGTGAGTACTAGTACTGTTAATTCATTTTTCTGAGCTCAACTGAAAGTGTTGGGGTTAATTCCGTATATAAATGCAATCTAGGTAAATATATATTTTTAAATAGAAATAGATTCTGACTACTAAATGAAAGTCATGCTTTACCTTCTATAGTCTAAAAGTTTTATTTGGCTTTCTGTGGAAATGAAGGAACAATGTGTTTGTTCCTTGTCACAAATTTCAGTGTATTGAGTTGCCTTTGTTTCCATGAAAGATGAGATTGGATGTGGTTGTCTTATGTAACCCAGCTTCTAATACCTATTTTTTAATTGAGTTCTCAGCTAAATATATGCTTTCAATGGTTATTAAGGTCTATAAGGATGACAGGAAGGCTGCATAGTTCCAAGATAATAAAGTCATATAGTGCTATTGAAGATGAACATATAAACAGTCTCCTTTCAGACATAATATTGTCTTTTTCTTGATATTATCTTTTACTTATAAAAATAAAAATAAAAAAATTCAATTCATACACTTTCTTGTCTGAGTTCCCATATATGCACATAGAAACACAGTACCTGCATTTGAAAATTTCTTTGATTTTGCTCTCTCTTCACTTCTGCCTTTGCTTGTCCCTCTTATTTCTGCCACTCAGAGCTCAAAAATGTTTGTATCAAGGTATTATTCCTAGGCAGGCGTTTCAAGGGTATGATACTGCTATTGTTAGTGCTGTGCTAGAAAAGAAATGCCGAGCTGGGAAAGAAGCACGGTAAGGACTTGATTGAACTCCCATAGGTCTTCCATTGAAGATTCTCATTATCTTGTACAGACTTTTGTTCATCTTGCTCTGTGTTGTAGTCTTAGTCACTGCAGGGTAGAAATTCAGCTGCTTCACTTTAGTGCATTGTGTGTAGATTATTGTATCAAAAATGTGACAGTTATGCATTTGCTATTCAGAAAAAAAGAAAAGCCTTCATCAATTTAAAGTTTTTATGAGTGAAATAATGAGATATCATGAAAATAAAAACAAGAGCTATTGTTTCCAGTCAGATAAAATGGGGAAAAATCACCTCACCTAAATGTGGTTTACGCTAAAGGATGAAACATTCTTGAAACCACAGTTTGTCTACATGCGTGTTAGCATGCATGAAATAATAATTCCATTGATATGGACTTCTTTATTGAGATATACAGGTACTCTTTTTTCATAATTTGGAGAATTTATGTATAGATTACATGAAGTTCTGACATGCTTGTTGTATGAAAGCGCTGACTGAAGTTGCAGCGCGGTGAGATGACACTACTGATAAGTGCTGTAGCTGGAGAGAGGACACTCGTGTGAATACGCCTGGAAAAACTCTGTAAATTGATTGGGAATCGTTAATTGACCGAGGCCGCCGCGAGCGGCCCCGTGCGAAGGTGGGGCGGCGTCGCCCCCTGGCGGCCCCACCCGGCCCCGCAGGGATGGGGGAGAGCCGGGCTGAGGGATGGCACATGGAGCCGGGCTGAGGGATGGCACATGGAGCCGGGCTGAGGGATGGCACATGGAGCCGGGCTGAGGGATGGCACATGGAGCCGGGCTGAGGGATGGCACACGGAGCCGGGCTGCGGGATGGCACGTGGAGCCGGGCTGAGGGATGGCACATGGAGCCGGGCTGAGGGATGGCACATGGAGCCGGGCTGAGGGATGGCACATGGAGCCGGGCTGAGGGATGGCACATGGAGCCGGGCTGGGGAGCCACTCATACGTGTTGTTTCTCCCAGAAAGCCACCGATAAAACCACCTCTCCTGTTTTCATTTTTCTGTTCTTCTGCGGAGTCATATTCCAGTCACAGTTTTGAAACTGCAGAACTTTGTAACTTAGCTGGGTGCAGTAGTGATGCATCAGTAGTCCTCATTAATAGTCAAGCACAATCTATTTTTCTGTAGTTTATTTTAAATTGAGTATGTTTTCAATACTTTTTTTCCTTTCTTTCAAAATTTAGGTGGAGAATAGGCCAAAGTATTATGGAAGAGAGTAAGTATTTCCTCTTTTAATTATTTGTTGGGTGTATCCAAAAGTTATTCTAGAACTAAAAAAGAAAGACACAATGGAGGTCTAGTAAAATATTTTATTTTACTTTTCACTTCAACTGGGAACCAAATATATCGAAAGTCTAATAATTTAGCTATGCTACAGTCCAGTACTGCTTCTCACAATCTGTGGATTATGCTGCTGTGTGTTTATTTTGTTTTACTCAGGAGAGTTTGGGGAAAAAAATATTGTCTGGGGTATTTCTTCCTTTTTTGTCATTGTCACTTAAACCTCCCTGTGGTCCTGCAATGGCCTGGGGAGGAGAGTAGCAGCTTTCTCTCACTACTTCTTGTGTATGTTCCTATGTTTTCACTGCCCTACATGGTTGTGGAAGTTTGAGTGTATCCTACTGCATGTGTAAATGCTGTTCTCCCTGCTAAAGTTCCAAGTTCCAAATACCCAAAGAAGAGTTGTGGTTTTGTTGTAAGGAAAATAATGAACCACTAGAGCATAATTCCTTTGTGTTCAGCAGTCTTCTCTCCAATAAATAGCTCAGAAGGGACTGGATTGAGCACTGGCCTGGAGATGTGGGCAGGCTAAGCCGAAGGGCATAGCTTCTGCAGCAGCCACCCAGACCTGACATTTAGCCTTTGCTAGAGTAATCTGCTGAGACCCCAGCCCTTATCACTAGCTAAATTTTCTCTTCCATCCCAGACACACCATCTGTGTTTAATGATCCTTTTCTACCATCAGAAACCTCAAAAGCTAGTAGCTCTGCCCCTAATTAATTTTTTTTAATATTATCTTTTGACAATGAGGAATTCAGATCCAGCCACTAGAGTACAACAGAGCTGAAGACAATACCTAGCTGAGTAACAACTAGGTTGAGTAACACATCACACACATCACAAATCCTACAGCAGGACTTGTAAAACCATTGCCACAGTCTGATATCCAGGGACCTGACTGGGTTTCTGGAGCAGCAGGGCTGGCAGGAACTGTAAGATGTCACCTTGGTGAACCTGCCCAAGCAAGATCACACTAATTATTATCATTCAGAAAGAAGATTTCAGAAGCACTGGGACAGTCCTATAAAAACAATTGACTCAGTGGTACTTGGAAAGAGAAACTGAAAAAAAATTATGAATCTGTGATGTGGCTGCAGTTTAAATAGGGCACGTAGCTCTGGTCCCTCTCTATCCTCTCCTCTTCCATGCTTTTTACAAAGGTTGTAGAAGAAATGAAAGGCGAAGAGCAACAAGGATGTAGTAAAGAGGTGCAACTAGGGATGCAGCTCCCACCACAGGATAAAAATGAACAGGTCTTCCTCAGTGGGTGTCCAAGAGAGGGACATGCAGAGTGTCCTTCTCAAGTTCATTGCCATGGGCAGCTGCAGAGCCTGAAAGCACAGAGATCTTAAAGGGCTTACAAGTGAGATTCTCAAATCCTTGAAGGGTAAGGTCACAACTGATCAGACACAATTGTGGCTAAACCAGTGATGGATGGACAGGGATGTGAAGTGAAAGAAATATGTCACTGCTTCCTGTACTCTTTCTGTAAGCATTTCTTGTCAGCTGCTGTCAGAAGCAGGCATCTGAGTTCAGGAGATCTTGTACCATGTACAAGCTGTTTCCATGCTTTTATAAAAATGTGCTAAAAATACCCATGAGAAAGCTTGGATTACCCATGGATAAAGAAATTCTTTACCACCCATGGATAAAGAAATTTCACAGGTGCCCCAGTTATCCTGTACCTGTGATTTATTAAATTGATCACAGGGATAGCTTTTGTCTTAATATCTAACCTAAAGCCTGCTGTATTCTATAATATGTTTCTGTTGGAGAATAGCTTATGCTCATTATTTGTAACTAGAATTATGAATTGCCTTGAGTTTTTCTCATAAAATCATGCTTAAATTACGTCATTTCGGGGGTGCTCATTTCAATTTGGATGTAGCGGTAAGTGAGTGTGTTCCTACCTATCCAGACAGAAAAGATTAATCAATTCGCGTTACTTTTAATAAAAAGTTACTCTGGAAAGGTCACCTAAACCTAGTAGTTTCAACATGTATTAGTTATGAATAGACAACATAAAGAGAATGGAACAACAATTGCATTTACATCCAACATGTTTTTCTTCTCTTTCACTACCTACCCAGAGGCAATGTTAGGAATGTGCCACTTCATATGTATTGTCAGAAAAGAGAAAATGCTGAAGGCCAGTACATTTTAGTGCCTTTTTTCAAACAGCAGCAAAAATAGAAAATTTCAAAACCTCTGAAGAGACTCTCAGAGACTTATCAGCTAGCAAAATGTGTGTGGGAGTTAATACTCAAACTGCTGTCAAGAGTGCATTTGTACTCATGAAGAGATCACTGCTAAATATTGATTATCATAAGGTTAATTGTGCATCCTAGGCCCTCTTTATTTCTTAAAATAACAATGACAAAAGAATCAGAGAAGTAGTGCTTTTCTCCAGCATGGAATGAGGAACTCATTGAAATGAAGAAAACTATTTTTCTTAAGACTATTCTCTACCTTCTCTCACTTTAATACAGCAGAAAAGAATTTTGAATAATTGTTTCCAATTTTTGTCTCAATTTCCTTTACAAATTTGAGGAAGCAATGTTAATATAAAAATTAAGCAAACTGATAATAAGAAAGACCTGTAATTTTAATTATATTTAAATATTCATGTATATATATTTAAATAACTACATACTTAAATATAATGATTCTTTTTTTTAAAAAATGTCTTTTTGCATAGTTTTTAATTCTGTTGTAAGGCCCCTAGAAAGGAAACAAGGAAAAGTGGTATAGACTGGTAGAAGGGAAAAGTTGTGAAAAAACAGGGCATTTACAGAAAATAATCTTTGGGTGCATTTGAGTGTTTTATTGACTGCAACTGCTGTACAGTGTAATTTTTGTTTTGTCTCTATGCTGAACTAGTCCAGGCTGGATGACTGTTCTGTTGCTTGGACGCTCTCCTGATGACTTGGACCACGATGCTCTAGAGTGCTGAAGTTTTCAAATGGTTTCTGGGGTGGAAGAGGAAGTGTTTCTAGTTGATTGTTGTATAAGTCATTGAAATGTCTTCCCATAGGTTTCACGGGATCATTTCTCGGGAGCAAGCAGATGAAATCCTTGCTGGTGTAGAAGGAGCATATATTCTTAGAGAAAGCCAGCGGCAACCCGGCTGCTATACTCTTGCCCTCAGGTAAATGCTGTTTTAATAGAGGTTTATAGTCCAAATGTAAATGTGTTTAATGGAGGGGATTGTATCAGCTTGTTGTAGAAATACCTTGTGAAGCATGGGATGCTGCTGCTCGAAGAAGCAAGAGTCTGGTATTCAACTGAATGAAAAATTCAGTGGGAACCCAAGCTGCAAACTCATTTCCCTGAAAATATATCCACACCTGGCTTAGCTGCGTCATTGAAAACCTGTCAAGGCAAGTCTTAAAGACCCTGTGAGTTAGTGGCAAGAGGACAAGATAGTTGCGTTTTGACAAATCAAACTCCTTGGCAGTATTTTGCAATTTTTATAGCATTATTACTTCTGTGAGATATACACAAACTAAAAGTCTGCATTTTTACCCTTCTGCTGGTAAACCAGGAGGAAAAGTCTTGTAAGTTAGGAGTTACCCCACGTAGCTGTGATACAGTGCTGAAATCATGCTTAGAATTTGTAATGATGTGCAGATGGTAAAGCTGGTGAGTCATGCCAACTAAAAAGTGGTGTAAATTAAAAGCAACTTTTCTCAGCTGAAAAAGAACAAACGCAATTTTTTAGGGTTTTGGAGAGAGATTTCAAAATAAAATATTAAAAAAATACGAAAAGATTAGAATTGTGGACAAATGCCTATTGTTTTGATGCAACAACTTGATTTCTAAATCCATCTGGATAATTATTTGTAGAATCAAAACCCGAATTTGATTACAAACTGGGAATTCATAAGAAAAAAGTGGGTGAAAAATAAGAGGCTTTAACACTTTGATTTGAATGCCTAATAAAGTAGGCAGAGACATGAAGTTTTGATACAATATAAGGACCATTTAACCCAATATAATATCTCTGAATCTCTTAATAATGGAATTCCAACCTCAGTGTTGCAAACTGAATGTCCTACTACAGCACTTTGATTTCTAAAACACTTAAAAAACCCCAATAGATTACACCTACCTGAGTTTCCCCACATAACTTTGGGTATTTAATTGGGCCCTGAATTAGCAGCTTGGTCTCCCTGGCTTCCTGACAGAGGGTGATTCAGGCCCTTAGGAATTGAATTACTTGCTAGAGATGCCCATCTCTCTTCATTGACTCTGAATAAGCACCAGCTTTCTGCACCTTGAAAGTGCTTCAGGATGGAAAAGCCTTTAACATTCATGCATTCCAGTATAAAGTCTTGTCAATGCAAATATGCCTTTCCATCGCTGTGCTAATCACTTTAGGATTTAGATTTTAACCACATGCATCTGGGTTGTGTGTGGAGAGCTGGCTTGTTGTGGAGACTTGACCTCAGTTCTGTAGCCCAGTCCATGTGATACAGTCAAGTTTGTGTTCAGGCTTGGGTTGGTCTCTCCAGAGGTCCAGTTCCAGCTGTGTGCACATTCCGTATGTAATCCAGACATATAGACTCATCAGGGAAATTACCTCCTGAGTGTTTAGCCAGTCTGAATTCTCTCTCTCTTTCTTCTCTCCCTCCATTTTTTTTCTGGTGTTTGCAGATTTGGCAATCAGACCCTAAACTACAGGTTGTTCTATGATGGAAAGCACTTTGTTGGGGAGAAAAGGTTCGAATCAATCCATGATCTGGTTACAGATGGCTTGATAACATTGTATATAGAAACAAAAGCTTCTGAGTATATTTCCAAAATGACAACAAACCCCATATATGAGCACATTGGATATGCCACTTTGCTCAGAGAAAAAGTGTCCCGAAGGCTGAGCAGAACAAAAAATGATTCAAGAAAAGCAAGTGTAACAAGTGAAGAAAATACTTCAGTTGAAAAGGTAAGTATTCAGTTTAAAATATTGGTAATTAATACCAGTCTTTCTATCAAATCTGAGAGGCATCTGAAAGGAAAAAGTGTTTTGTTTGAAGACCTTTTTCTGTTTTTCTATACTTTAATAAGTATTGCTATCACACTGAAAAATTTACATCCTGTTAATATGATATTGGGTCCAATATTTAGGTCTAATATTTGACTGAAGCTTATGGTGAAAACTTTCTAATAAGTACAAAATGCAAATGTTTCCACTGTGTAAAAATATGGGTATATACCATTTAACTTAAGAAACAGCATCTAAAATTGGTCACAAGTTATATTTGTCCACATATACTCAAGCATTTTCCACGATAATATTGTGAATCTGGTTCCCACTGACCCTTCACCACAGCTCAAGTTTGTTACCTTTCTGTACATGGTCCAAAGCTCCTCTTCTCTGCCAAGCCTTTGGTGGATGGGTCTCAAATTTGGATATTGTGTGTTTTCTTCCTCTTCTTCTCATGGATCTGAAATTGGGATGTTGTCTGTTTGCCTCCATTTTTTCTTGCTCTTCTCATTTGAAGTGGGCTTTCCTTGATCTCCTTCTCTCATGCACCTGCATCCCATAACATTGTATGGACTAGGACTTATTTATATGATGATAAATTGAGAATTTTGTGCAGTTAGTAACCATCTGAAGATGTAAAATTAGAAATTATTTTGCATATGGGAAGCAGTCTTGTAAGCAGTGACACATAGATATTCTCTTTTCCCGGGTGGTAAGGCAGTAAGAACTGTTAAAGAAAACTTTTTTTTGAGTCTGGCCCTTGTGCTGAATTGACTTACTGACATTTGTTAAGTGCACTTCTGCAGTGTGACTGTTGATTTAGTGTTCAGTGTGCTGGCTAGATGGTTGGGAACTAGAGCCAGTTTGTATTTGGGAAGCAGGGAGTGAATTTGCTGTCGTATAGTTATGACGAGCATGAAAAGGGATGAGTCTTTTTGTATGTATTCTCATCATTCTTGGACATTTCTAGCAGAAGGATCTGTTTGGTTCACATATCTGGATTGGCTGATTATATACTGGTTTGGATTTCTCAGTAATAATAATGGCTTGAGTAACTGACTTGACATGTAAACCTGTTCATCCTTTTTAACAAATTAACTCCATTTTTTTAGAGAAGGTGTACTGATGTGAGGAAGGCCTTTGGAGAATGGTACAACAACAAGTTCTCCAAGTTTTATTTTAAGATGAATCTACTGATGACAATAGTTTTTGGTTCAATCAAATGGTATTTTAATATCTAAAAGGAGTAGATGGCTTTGAGACATTCAGTGCTTGTTCAGGTGGTTCCTGTTGATTCCTGGTTGACTTTGAATTTTGTAACAGGCATAGGAAGGTGAATTTTTACTTTATGTAAGGCATAATAAGAAACAGACATAGTGCTGTGTGACAAGTTTATTTGTATAAGTGTTTTTGTGAAAGAGAATCTCCCAGAAGGTGTTCTGGAACTGACCTTCACAGGGATGATTGTAAACATTACTGCATTACTGTAGTGTAATAAAGCAATCATGAAAACTGAAAATCATGCTACATTCTCTAGGAAGTCAGGAGAATTTGTTTTGTACAAGGAAAAATACAGTTTTAAAATTGTGTTTAGTTTCACTTAACAGTTCTTGCAGTTGAGGAGCAAAGGTCTTTTGTACTCTCAAAGGCTTCAGAGGAGTTTGCTCTAGTACCATATGTTTCAGAACAGATTGTGTTTGCTGTTGTGCTTAAGGCTGGATGTCATTCTTAAGGTTGGGCAGTTTTGAGTGGGTGCTGTGAAGACTCTTAGACTGACAGAAGGCAAACTGTTGCTGAAGGTGTCCGTGCCCTCTCTCCTTCACCAGTACCTTTTTGTTGACCTATGTTTTTATGCAGCTACACAATAGGTGACACTAGAAAATGTCTCCAGATTAAAACTGACTCAAACAGAAGAAAAAAAGCTGTGAATTGTCAGCCAGATCTGCTACCTGATTCACCTCGAATGAGTGAAAATGCAGCACAGGAGAGTGCAAGACTCTTCTTTGATGATAACTCAAAAAATTATTATATTGGCCAAAAGTGAGTGGAGTGCTGCATTCTTAGTTCCAGATACCTGTACTTGAAAATGTTTGGACTTGTAGCACACTATCAATAGTGAAAACACACCTTTGGACCACATCAGTAATTGTATTAGGTCTTCTTTTGTATTGCTTCTGAATGAAACTTAAGTGTTTAGAGTATTATTTACCTCCAGAGTGTTTCATTATGTGAAAGGCAGTCCTGCAAGTCCTCACTGTACAAGGACTGGTGCTCATTAGATTGCTGTATGTGCAGGCAGCAGCAGCCTGCAAGGCTGAGCTGTGTGGCTGTGCTGTTATGTAAAAATAGCTGGCTTCAGCTAAGCCACTACACTGTTGGCAACCCTCTCTGCCTTCTTCCCACTGAGGGGAAGAGCAGAAGGAGGAATAGCAGCTGTTTCTAACATATTTTCCTTGCCAGGAGAAGTAGGAGCAATCACAGCTATAAGAGGAGTGGGCTAAATAGGCAAGGGGATCTTCTAACAAGCTGAAGACCTGATGTACCAGCTGAAGCCTCAATATTGATGATTAGGACTCCCAACTGGCTTCTCTACTGGTACCAATAGTCTTCCATCATGACATGCAAATTCATGTGGAAAAAGATCACCAACTAAATTTTTAGCAACTGAAAAAAGCTTACAGAAGTCTGTGTGCTAAAGCCTACCATAGCTGCTTTCGATTCATATATTCCTGGAGGAAGCTCGTGAGAGGTTTGATAGCAGACAAAAGACTCAGGGGCTGTCTTCCCACAGTAGCCTCAGGTAAAGTATGGACCGGGCTTTGGAATAAATTGGTCAATTATTGAGCATTTGTCAGTACTGTCATATGGGAATAAAGGAGGATAAAGGGAATTTAATGTTTGTTTTTATGTAAGCTTTAGAAGTTCTCTAAAATACAAGAATATTATAGGGAAGTGGTAGCTCAGTGAGAACTGTATCAGATGTTTTGCTTGAGGCTGCCATGTGTTGTACAGCATTTTAGACAAAGGCCATGGTTTTCCCACAAATCACAACCTTCATTCACTTCAATTACTGCAATAAAATTCAGACCCCTAGAAATAAGTGAATAAATATTCAGTATGATGTTTTTCTGCAAAGTAAATTCTTTACTGCATGTGTGAAAAATCCTTGATTTTTTCCTCTGGCCAGTTAAACAGATAAAATGTTATTCTTTTGATTACTGAGCTGAAAAAAATTTTTTTTTTTCAAATAAAAAATACTTTTTTATTTGAAAGTTCTGCTTAGAGTATTTGAATGTCTCTGAAATTATGTGAGGAAGCCATACATGCAAGACAGAAGCTTCCATTATTTCTCAGGAGGAAGATGAGAATTCAGTGCTCTAAGGTTAAGCGTCAGTACTCTTCTTACAGATTAGGTTCTTTACAAGTGAGATTTTGTTTTATACTGAAACCAGTTCCAAAGTGTGAAAGTGCAGCTGAAGGCATTCATCTCCTTAGTGGGCTTGTTAACGCCATCCAGGGAGTCTGTCTATTCTGTCACGTCCCACGTTGACAGCGGAGATTATTCAATGTCTCAGTCACTCCAGCGCCTCTGCTCCCCGTGGGGTAGGTTGGTGGAGGAGGGCCACCAAGGCACAGGATGGCAGGAGGAGCCAGCATTTGGATGAAATGTCTTGGTGCTGCCTGAGGTACCTGTCTCTTCCCATAATGTTAATTTCTTTGAGATTATAATTAGTGGAGTCATGCCCATTCCAGAAGAGGGATGTGATAATTTGCCTGGATTGAGCTGTTGTTCATGCCTTTCTATCCAACAATTTTGTAACAGGCCTAAGAAAACATTTATGCTTTAAGGTACTTAATGCAGTGTTTCTTCCAAAAGTTATTTCTGTCTGACTTTAAGGAGCTGGTTGATTTTTAGACCCAGATTCCAAATTTTAGTCTGAATAGTTTAATAGATCTTTAATCTGAGAGGAGCCATGATGATTTTAGGAATGAAGTATTGTGGGAGAACAGCATGCTGCAAATACTAACTTACTGGTGTAGGCGATTGTCATTTTAGTAGAATCCAGCTTCAAGGATTTTGGATAGAGAAATTTAGATTTTTTTTTTTGTGCAGAGAACATTGGTAGATCACATGTTGTCTATTTAGGGTTGCAATTTAAACTTGAGCAAGTTGTGATGACCTGCTTTATGCTTTTATGTTTTCTCTGCTTATGGAATGCTGCACTTGGAGCAAATGAACGCATACTAGAAGATGTAAGGCAGATAAGTACCTGATACTCGTATGTACTGTAGTTAATTGCCAGTAGTTCAAGTTAATGGTGAATGTAGAAGAAATGTAACTTGCTGTAAGCAATTAATCTTCACGTTTAGGAGAGAAAAAATTGTAGTAGTCTGTCAGTAAAATATGTAGTTCTGAAACATTTATTGCTATTATGTTTTCCTGCAAGTGCTGCTCTTACTGTGTCAGCGATCTTTGTGTCCCAGACAAGGAGAAAAAAACCTTCCCTTCTAATCCTACCTCAGCAAGTGTAATTCGGGAAAATATACTCAAAGAATTGAAATGTTGGAACTAAATGCAAGCTGGAGTTTCATGAATGCTCTTATCAGATGAAATCTGTTGCTGTTGCTGATGAGATGCCATCCTGGTTCCTCGCTATTGCGCTTTTAATCCCACTCCTGTCACCTGCCCTGTGCACAGTGCAGCCACTCTGTGCCATGGGTGGCACCTGGATGCTGTGACACAGCACTCTGTGCCCCACGCCTTGTTTCTTTGCTATGCTGGTCTGATGAGAGCAGCAGACTGGAATTAAAGAAAACCTTGGGCAGCATTTGAGCTTAAAGTGTTTGCAAAAAGAATGATCTTAACCTATCTGACAAGAGGACGAACTGTTGGTAAATGCAGTAAAGATTAAAGAAGCTTTTTTCAGTGCCAGGTTTCCGCTTACAAGGATCCTGGCAAAGCTTCCATCACCTTTTCTCCTAGTCAGATCTGGCTCACTCAGTTCAAACATACCAGTTGTACATGAAATATGAGTTTGCTTGGAGCCTGGGCTGGAGTGCTTGTTCTGCTCTCTGGTTGTAAGTACATGCCAGAAGCAGCACAAGGCATTTAATGATGATGGTCTATACAGAACAGTGTAGCAGTTTGAGCTAAACCAAGAGCGAGCTGTATGTGGAGTCTACACAGCAGGGCAGTGTTGCTGTTTGACATGGGTATCTGTATCTCTGTATCTGTTTGGGAACTCCTACCTGGACATTGAAGTGCAAATGACAGAGCCCATAGTTAATACTGCAGCTAGAACTAAAAAGCTGAAATAATAAGGATATTATGGAGTCTGGAAGGCTGTAGATTTCCTTGGCAGAAAATCTCACACCACTAATAGACAGATAAGAAAGCTATTCCTATTAAGGCAAAGGTGACAGAAAAGGAAGAATAACTTTGTTAGAAGTTGCAGTTGATATTACTGTCCTCATTAGTTATGCTGCTCACACACAGTTTCCCACAGAAGAAAATACAGGACTTCCAGGAAAGACTATTTTCTAACATCCTTTAATTGGAGATGTAATCTGGTTATATAACTATATTTTAGGAGCAATGCAGGTTTTCTTACATCAAAAGTGCACAAGAGACAGTCAATTTTAAGGCAACCTCTGGTTTCATTCAATTTTTGTAAGTATTTGCACTTCTACATTGTTATTCACACCACGTCCCTTTCTAAAGGGTTTTTAGCCTCATCTTGCCACTCCATTTTTGTCTCTTCATTGAATTTTCTACAGCTATTGCTGTTAGCCAATAATAAAGAAATCTTTTCAGTCTTTCATGTATTCATTATTCTTTCCATTCTGGAGCTTCTCTAAACCTCTGATGATCCTATTACATGTTGCTAGATAGTATTAATTCTCTGCTGAGATGTCTACCCAAATGTTGAGCATTTTCTTCCACAGGAGGGCTGCAGGATACTGTGCTGTCCCAGTAGCAGATCCTGGGGTTAAGAAGATAATGAGCAGAAACATCTGTTCCTGCAGACTCTGGGCTAGAAACACGGATAATTTGATGTGGTGTGTTTTACCTTGCCTTCAACTCCCTGCTTTTTGCAGCATACATCTCAGGAAGATGCTCAGACAGCATACTGATAAAAAGCAACATAAGGTCTATACACAAAGGTGGCCTTTATCTGCAGTTAAGTAATACATGCAGTGATAAAAGGTGTATGGTGGTTTTGCTGCTAGAAGCAACAAACTAACACATCAGAATGACTTTGAGAATAATGAATTCCTTTCATCAGTCACTCAGGCTTGTCCTGCAAGAGTAGTATTCTACACACAGGTTACTACATGTACGTACTTAATTGTAACGCATCCTGACACGAGTATTTAACTGCATACCTGACTGTCTTCTTTAAACAATTGTTAGCAATTCAGTAGTGATTCCATCCAGAATATTCTATGGTATTACACCACAGCAAGGAGAAGTTTATATTAATACTGCAGATCTACCGGCATATGGATTTTAGTAAACAGTTTTGTATTTCAAATGACAAATATCATCATATTGAAAATAGAGTCAGCTGATCATTTTCTTTTGCCCTTAAACGTTGGCATTCTGTATTTCTTTACAGCTTTGTCTGTTTAAAGTGCCATCAATATAAAATAGGAAATATATAAGACATAAAAATAAGAAAGTTACCAAAAAGTAAATTGTGGAAAGTATCTTTCGATTCTTCCCCCCAGCTGTCTATGTTTATGCATAGGAAAAGGGACACGTTGTAGTTGACTGTGACACTCCTAACTATTATCTAATGTTTTGCCTCATTAAGCAAGGACTTTTGAAAGGAATAACTTGGATTAATTTTACCAGTAGTGGAAATTGAGGGAATCGAGAGAAGGAGAGGTTCCATTGCAAAGTATTTTCTTCTTTTGCTTCCCTAAGCTGTTAAAATCTTTCCAGGTTCCTGGTTTATGTTATGTTATTACCATCAGCTTAGAATTCATTTTTGCCTTAAGCAAATAAGTGATATGATTATGCCTGGAGAGAGCTTGTAAGTTGAAGACAATATTGATTTATACAAATAACATGATGCGATGGGTATAATCTGAGCCAAATGCTGCTGAATAAAGGGGAAGACCCCCCCAAGGACTTCACTGACTCTTGGAGCAGTTCAGGGCATTGCTAAGCATATGGAGCAAAGGTAAATATGAAGTTTGTTACCACCAAATTGCTTTCCAATCCAGTGTTTTTGAAAGACAGCCAAATGGAAGTTATTTGAAACTTTCATATCTGAATACGACAACTCTAGAATGACATTTTCTCAAATGAGAATGTTAGTTTAGTACTAAAAATTATTCAATACACCAGAAGTGCTTATAGTAGTCCTAAGGCAAATGTCACTTGGCTCTTCAAGTACAATACTATATCTGCAGCTAGGCTCTGCTGAATACAGAAATTAATCTTTTTCTCTTGGGTATTTTCCTGGTATGAGCATGTTAATAATTCTACTAAAGCTAAACATTTCTTGTAAAATATCTATGCTTGGTTCACTATATTAAAAATAAAAGCTTACATGAGGGTATTTTATCTTGGCTTCTATACTCTTCATACAGTTTGATGGCAATTAAATTTGTATAAACAAACTTCCATAGGGATTGTGATGGAGCCTTCAGCATAAACATTTCATTTGTCTAGCCACTGGCATTTTTTCAGTAAAAATCTATACTTGATTGAATCTTGAGACATGCTGTCTCAAAATTTTACAAGCACCTTTGAACTGCCATGTTTTGATCTTGGAATATAAGTTCTACTTAAGTATAAGAGAGAGATTAATTTCTGTTATTGGTGGACTTGGAATTAGTGTCAAAAGGAAAACATTTAAACAGTGAGTAGTATTTTTTCTTTATATTTTGATTAGAAAATTTTTAGTGACATGCATGTTTAGGTCATACATTTGCTTGGCAAATTATAAGGAAAAGATAGCCTGTCCTCTGTGTTCACATTGAACATGACAAGGGATGATAGGACTGAAATACAGTGAAAAAAAAAAGACCAGTGGAACACTGGAATAGAGTGCCTGGGTGAGTGACAAAATCTCCCTCATCATAAGGCACAGAAACATATTAGAAAACATCAGACAGAAATTACACAGATAGCACGTATATCTGAGGCAGGCAGGAGAAAAACTTCCTACAGAATCTTCTAGTCCTACTCTGTAGCTTTCTGTCTCTGAAAATATATTATTTAGACTCTCATTATTATTTAGACTCTTCATCTTGGCTAGATGAAGATATCTTACTAATGTAGCTAAGGAGCAGTTATTTGATTCCACCCCATGGGAAGAGGGTACATTCCACCTTCAATTCAGAATTGCTACTGCACTAGAGAGGAATTAACTGCAGCCACTATCTTAATGTGCAAGGCTTCCACAAGCTAGCCACGATACACTAAGTTCTTCCTCTTCTATATCCTTTGCAGACCTGCCAAGGAAAGCCTGGTTTTCTATGTCCCTGTGAGCTGACTGGCACTTGTCCCATCATGCTCTAGATATTATCCTTTCTGACCACAGAATGTGTATGTCATATCTGCTGAGCATCTCCTTCCATACCCTGGGTGCAGTAGGTTTCACTCCTGAGCATGTGGGCACTTGACTGAAGCCAGGTGTACAGCCTCAGCAAATGTTCTCTTTTTCATCTGGGCTCTCAGCACAGAGAGCCAGGTTAGTAACCTGCACCCACACCCTGCAGCTGGGATACTGAGAATTCGGATGCAGGTATCTCCCTGGTCACCTTTGGGCTGGGGCAGCAGCTGTCCGTCGGGCATAGTCTCAGCTAGTAAAGCTTGGCAGTGCTGCCAGGCAGGAGAAGACAGCAGCCTGGGCAGAATGACAGCTGGCCACAGTGAAGCATGTGCTGTTCACTGTTCTCAGCTGAGTTTTGACTACAAAGGTCAGCAACCATTATTTTTGATAACTGCTTATATTTGGAAAAGTGGACACTGTGGTGTGAAAAGTACAAGTCAAAACAGTGGGCTCTTTCTTGTAATGTATTCTCAGCCCTGGAGAACAGTGGAACTGTGCACAGTTGTCAGCATGGGTTATAAAGAATGAATACTGCCAGTTAGACTTCATTGCCTTTTTGGTAGATTTACAGAAGTACTGAATGAAAAGAATGCAGCAGATGTAGAATAATTGGATTTTTAGCAAAGTAGTACAATGTCTCATGAAATTACACTTTTGACATTAATTCAAATTGGTTGGCTCATGAACATGGTTTCATGGACCAAAAATAGGTAGAGGAATTTCAAGCAAAGAAGAGAGATAGACAGCAACTTGATACGCTGGGGAAAGGTGGCTGATGAAGTACTGCAGGGACCAGGAGTGTCATTTAAGACTTTTATTGATCTGGAAGAAGTGCAAACAAGACATTACCCAAAACTAAGCATGGTTTGTGCTAGAATGTCTATCAGGATAGGAATTTAATCCTTAGGAACAGAGTGAGCATCTATGACAGAAACATCAAAAGAATCTCAATTGGAATTTGTAAGAAGATAGTTTGGCATGTTTTAGGCACATAGAAAGGAGCCAAGCCATATACCTTCAGTAGCTCTTCTTTGAAGGGGGTTGTTTACATACAAGCCAGGTGTGCCACTATAAAGCAGGGACTGGAGATGACAAAGGAAAACATTGCCATAGCTTCAGGAGAAATTGTCTCCACTGCTTGTGAAGATGTTACACTTTGAAAGCCTCTTTCCCCGATTTTCTGCTTGTCCATCCATCCATCCATCCATCCATCCATGCATCCATCCATCCATCAAAACAGTATCTATTGCTGTGGTAACTCATCCCCTTTTGACAAGCTATAACCCAGAAACAGTGCTTCACCTTCTCAGATTAATTGTGCTCAGTACCTGTAGGCAGGGAGATGTGGAAAGTCCAGGCCAGGTGCCAATTGGCTGGTGGTACAAGGCAGCTTTTGTGAAGTCTGTAAGGCTTGTTTGGGATCTTGGCAGCAGGGGTGATTCTCTGAGGTCAGTTTGAAGTGCCTTCTGCATTGCTCATGGCAGTCTCAGCTGTGGGCTTCTCAAAAAAGAAAAATGGACTGGGAGTGTAATTCGGCCATTTGGCAGAGTCCATTGGGAGCAAAACATTCCCTCAACAAGAAGTTGAGATGGGGCTTTTGGGTAGAGGGGGAGAGGGGCAAATCTGGAGAAGGCATCTCCAGGTAACTCTGATAGATTGTATACAACCTAGACTTGCAGGGAATAGCTTGGTAAGAATCAATCAAGATGATTTATGAATGAAATTGTCTCAATTAAACACTAGGTGGCATATTTACGTAAGAGTTTCCAGAACTGAATTAGGGTATCTTACACTGCTGACACCCATTTGTGCTTGTGCAGCAAGTGGTTTCATGGGAACATGACCACTTGCTGCCTTTTTTTAACAAGCATTCATCTGGTTCTTAAAAAATGTGACATAAAGACACCATTGCTTACTTCAGCCTTAGAGTTAGACTTCAGCTTCTCAAAGTCACTTTTGTTTTAAAACAGACTATGAAATGTGTGGTAGGGAATAGGTGTGTAAACAGCAACAGTCCGACAGAAAGGTTCAGTCTCAAAAGACTTATGTAAATAGTGAGAAGGGTTAATTTGCAAAGACATAGTATGATTTATTTGTTTTGCTTATCTGAAAGGTTGAATGTAGAAATATACGATATAAATAATATACGATTTAAAAATTCTAATGAAGGAAACCTAACGTTTATCCTTACATGAATGAAAAGCCCAGCTTTTGATTTCAGAGCTGGTGTTTTAAGGTAATGGCATCCAGTGGTTAGGGCTGAATACTCATTGGCAGAAAATTAGCCTTTATTCTGTCTGTATGACACTTGTTACATCAGCCAGGCTGCAGTTTTACATATGCTGTTGCTTCTCTCTCACTTAAAGAATAAATGCAACTATCATTTGTTGTGTGAAGAAATGCCTTTTCACACAGTTCATCATTGAGAAAAGCCAGTGCCACAGCCATCACTAGACCAGAGCACTTAGCCTCTACCCAAAAAATCCCATGTTTAATGTATCTGCTCTAAAAATTTCTTATTTCTTGCTATGCATACTTTAAAAAGAAATAGATGCTTTGGACTAAATGCAGATACTATGAAGATAAACTTGTTTAGTGCAGGACATATCCATATTGCTGGTTGCACAGGTTGTACAACTCTCTAGAAACGAGTTGTAGGTCACCGACCCAGATTCTGCACCAGTCAGAATTCTGGGATGAATCCTGTTGTCTGTCGGTCTACTCTGCCCTAACTCATGTATAGACCTCTGAGTTGACAGAACTGGTTATAGCTGTCGAATGTGAGCTCTTATGAACAAAGTTGGCCATGTAAAAAGGGGGCTAAATGTATAGTTCTGAACTGGGGTGTGCTCCATATGCCAGTGCTGAGGAGTTGGAAAATAGACCTTGCCACGGGGACAGGATTATGGGGATAGATCCTTTCCTTGCCTAATGCTAGTTGTGCCCCAGACAAGCCTATCCTCTTCAAAAGATGAAACTTCTTCATCCTCTTCTCACCCACAATAAGCAGTCTGTAGTTATTGCACTATATGATGCCAGGGAATGCAGTAGGGCAAAAGCTGGACCTATTTGCGGCCTTCCAATACCTGAAGAGAGCCTACAAGAAGGATGGAGAGAGACTATTTACAAGGGCATGTAGTGACAAATCAAGGGGAAATGGCTTTAAATTGAAAGAGATTAGGTTTAGATTAGGTATTAGGAAGAAATTATTTACTGTGAGGGTGTTCAGACACTCATACAGGTTGCCAAGAGAAGTTATGGCTGCCACATCCCTTGAAGTGTTCAAGGCCAGGTTGGATGGAGCTCCGAGCAACCTGGTCTAATGAAAGGTGTCCTTGCCCATGGCAGGGGGCTTGGAACTACATGATTTTTAAGGGCCCCTCTACCCAAACCATTCCATGATTCTGTGATTCTGTGATTTTAATTTGGCGCCTTAGGACATCAAAACTGTGTCCAAAACATCTGTGCTCTGACATCCTGCAAAATTTGTACCATAAAGATGAATTTATGCCTGTTTTCATTTTCAGTAGTTTTGATGCCCATATTCTCTAAGCTTTTTATGACTGTTATTTTGCAGCTCTCAGAAAAATACTAGTGGACCAGCATGTAGTTTAGACAGTGAACAGCTGTGCTGCATGCGGTGGCTGGATCCTGGCTGCTGCCCGGCTGCATTCACAAAGCTGTGGTTTACAACCTAAGTACATAGAGAGACAGCTGGACAACTCATTCAAATAAATTAATTCTATTTATTTATATATTTTAGGAAGTAGAGGAAAAATAATTTCCCTTTATTTCCCTCCCTTTAATCTGATCAATCCAATCAGCGCACTTTCCTAAATCCATCTGGTCTATAGTACATTGCTGAATGTGAGGCCAAGTGAATTTACAGACACAGCTTAAGGCATTTCCAGAATGGCTGAAAATGAAGTATAATGCCAGAGATTGGACTAAAGAGAGTGTATTTTGAAGGACACTGTTCACATGAATTGGTTTCTTGTAGACCTCAAAGTACTAGGAATAAAGGGAAAAGTCTGGATTGTGGTTTCTTTGTGGGCTGGCAGAATCCCAGTTGAATAAAGTCAAGTTATCATGTGATATAACTTGCTTTTTATGAGACACTGCATGCAATACAGGATTTCATGTAACTTCAACATGATACTTTGTAGAGAATTTTTCCATGTGTGTTTTTTTAACGAGCTCTCAGTTCAGTGGCTTGTTTCCTTCTCCGCATGCTAGCAGTGTACAAGCTCTGTATCATCCACATACAGACACTGAATTTCATGAGAAAATGCAAGACCTTCTGTAATTTCATTTGTTCAATTTCTCACTAAATTTAAGAAAAAAAAAAAAGAAGAGAACCAGCCTGCATAGCAACGGGTTGAGGCACATTGCTGTCCCATCACAGCTGCCCAGAACTAGAAAGTGAACAAGTGTGTTGTGATACACATCGACAGAGACCAGTGCCTTGGGGCTGTGGTGAGCCAGCCTACTGAGCAGGTACAGCACAGACAGCTCCTACAGCTGTTTTGTTCAATACATCAGCTCAAGTGCAGTTCACAGAGCATGTGGGTTAGTGCTCCAACCAGGTTACCTGGAGATCTTGGCACATACATCTTACTGGGTGACAGTAATCGAGAGATTAAAGCACTGCACATTAGAACAGGAATGGACTTCAGACATCTTCATGCTCAGCGTCTTTTAAGTAGAATTTTATAATGGAAATAAATCAGTCCATTTAGTTCAATTTGGTATCTGGAGTTTCCACTACACAAGAAGAACATCTCACAGCAAAATTCAAGATTGGATTTGGGAATGAGCTGCTGTAACAGCTAGTGCTTGAGCTATCTATGGAGTAATAAATATTCGTATCTTCTCAAACTCAGAAGAACCTTCTTTGGTGCTACCAGATGGAGATGGTGAGCTTGATTCTTCTGCAAATTATATTTGAGGTAGAAGACTGTGAATAAAGGGACAGTGTAATGTGAATATTTTTCCATTTTATTGCCTATTTTCCTTTTAAAACATGAATTCAAATACTTGAATAAAGATAAGAATCATAACATTAATAAGAAAGAGGAGATTAAAAATTTCAGCCATCAGCAGCCTTTCTGAGTGTATGTAAACTGGGTGAAGTTGTGGAGTTTTGCACTCTAACACCAACACTGACTTTCATCTTGTCAGATGCTGCTAAGAATGATTTAGTATTTTGAATAGTTGTATTTTTAGAGATCTGTGCAAGAATCCAGGAAACATCCAATAATATTTAATATTCCAATAAACAGATGAAAAAAGAAGTTAATCAGTATTTGATAGCACTTCCAATACAACATAACATACTCAGTGCTAATTGAGAATAGAATATATTCCTATAGATTTTTGGTATTTTTTCCTTCCATAAAATTTGGCAGATAAATTTGTGCATAGAAAATAAGTCTTGATATTCTCATCTTCATAGTACTTTAGAAAATAAGTTCTGCATTATCTTCAGGGAAAAAACCCAAATAAAGTAGAATTCAGTAACAGTATAACTGAGTATTTATTGCAACAGGGAAGATGTATTTATCACAGAGCCGAGGAAGTGTGTGTGGCGGGGGAGGGGAGGGTACTTGTTTTCCCGCAAGAGAGAAATTGGCAAATAGGAAACAGTTCTCTAATAATTCATGTGGGGCTGTGGAGCATTTTAGATTAGCTATGCACCACAGGTAATACTAGTTTATCTTTTTATTATTGTTGTTCTGTTCACAATTCAGTGTATTTCAAGATGCTATCCATGGCCTTTTGGGGTATAATTACATTTTTCACTTGATCTGTAATTTAGTAGCTGGAACAAGAAGACAAAAGGTTATTTGGAATCAGACCTGACAGGCGGGAGGCTGAAGTGCTGACATTAGTCTGTCGTCTGACAGGCTTTGCCTCATGTTTCACCTATGCATGTGTTTGTGATATATTTAAAAAACAAGAAACATAATAAAAATGATTCGCAACTCACACATAGGTGCAGGCAAAACACACAATAACGACTATTGAACTGACTGTGTCATTTCGGCAGGATACCTAATTTTTTGTTTTGGCTTGCTTTCACTGAACGTAATTAAAATAACTGTCACATAGAGCATCAGAGGATGCCTTTTTCCTTTCATTAGCAGTGCATAATCTCTTGGACTTGAGTCCGTGTTATTGAGCTGGTCGTCTGCCTCACCATTTTTATATAGCCCAGTTGATCCATCAGTGGTTGTGTTGCCTGGTGTATGGAAAATCTCGTTTTGTTGTGTCTGGCATTTGCTAGCCAAAATATTAGGAAGTTCTTTACTATCTGCCCTTCACCACTGTAGGGTCAAATGCTGTGCCCAGATGGATTAATGTTTGTATCTCAGCAGATGGTGAGATCTCTTCACCTGTCTTCCACTGAGTTCTTATCTCTGTCATTGCACAAATGAGTTTACACGTGGACACTTCCTTTGATTCACAGAAAGGAAGGCAAAGATGCACAAACAGTGACTTTAGGGCAGAAATGCAGATCTGTCTTGTTTGAGAGTGATGTGTCAGTGGCTATGGTAATTAGGGTTGTTTTGTAAATGTGATCTCATGGTTTATTTGGAACAGTAATATTGATGCATAATGTATTTTGTATACCTAACTGCCCTCAGAAGTCAGGTTGTAGAGGAGGGGGTGTGGTGGGGGGCATGTTAAGAAGGCATTCTTGTGCTAGTGGAACTGTCACTGAAGTCAGGGTTGTACCCAAGCGTGTGTCCACGACAAGACCAGACCAGGCCTATTTTGGCCTACTGGCATTGTAGTCAGGGCTAATGAGGTGTTGCATCCAAAGCCTGGTATAAATCCCGACAGAAAAGTACGACCTCCAGAAGATTATCCTTTAATTAACATCTCTTTATTGATCTCAGTGGCAAACGCAGAAAAGACAGCTATTGGGAAGAAAGTACAGAGTCATAAGAGACAGAAGCGATATCAGAAATGGCATAAAAAACTTTAAAACAATTATTTACTGTTCTCAGTTATCAGCCTTCTTCCCATGAACATTCTTCTGTGGTACAATATCAAAGTCAAAACATTGTGGCTTAATTACACTTTTATAGAGGTCTTGATAGTTGACGCTTCTGGATTTAAAAACTGCAGATTTCTTAAAACATCGATATAAGTGAGAGTAAAACAAATACTGAAAAGATAGTGATAGAAATTTCATCAGATTTAATTGCCAAAGCCAGAATTTCCAAATTCCCCTGACTTTAATGAATCTTCACTCAGATGAGTAGATAAGCAGGTGATTTGCATCTAAACATAGTAACACAGGGATGTGGTGAGCCATTGACTGTGGCCAGTGAGATAGGAGCAAAGCTTGAACGTAGCAGCTTTTGGCTCTTAGTTCATCCCTTGGTTCAACAGATCCCACTACCTCAGCTTTGCAACTTTAAGTAAGATTTCACAGTGTGTGCTTAGAAGGGACTTAATAAGCAGAGTGTCCTTTTTCTAATAAATGTTAAATATTTTGCAGCTTTCTCATCTATGACTTTGCTAAGGCCTCATGGGTGTATCTCCGGCAATGGTGCTTTGAGCTTTGCCTTTCTTAGCTTTGGGCCCTTCTACTCAGTCTAATTACTTGCTTTTACAGGGCTTTACCTTTTCCTCTCAAAATCAAGCTTGAGAACTTCTGGTGGTGTAATAAAGGAGTCCAGGGAACTTTTTCTGGCAAAGGAGTCTGTTCAAGCCAGAAGCTGAGAAGAGCGGTTTTGAAATAAAGTGTTGAAAAAAACTAAAAACGTGAATGTGGTTAGATTCCACATCTTCTGAAGGAGACATGTCAAAACAGGAACTATTGTTGAATCTGAACATGTGCTCTGTATATGTCCCACCTCAGTAATCAATTTTTTCTCTATTTTAAATCTTTTTTCAAATGCAAGTGCTGTGCTGTCACTTCAGGAGAAGTTCTGCTGCTCTGTTCAGAGCAGCAATAAAATTGAACATAGTCTTCCAATATTGCTCTCATCTCAGGCTATGTTCAGCCTCTTCCACTGGGGAAGAGGGACAGGAGAGGCAGTGATTT
Source organism: Calyptomena viridis (assembly GCA_013390005.1). NCBI lineage: Eukaryota > Metazoa > Chordata > Aves > Passeriformes > Eurylaimidae > Calyptomena > Calyptomena viridis. Next base: position 45,281 of record WEIV01015819.1, read on the forward strand.
GTAACTAGCCTGTCTGCACTCCTGAGCTGATGAGCAACAGGAGTATTAAACCACTGTTTTTTCAGAAAGTCCCATATACTAACTGCTACAAAGAGTCACCATCACTTTTCCCCAGGATACAAGACATCAAGTTATTTCCACTACCACCCTTCAGTGAAGGGGAAACTCCAGCAACTGGCCATTGCTGATGATTAGAAGAAATTAAGGTTCCTGGACCTTGGGAAGAGGAAATGCTGAGCTCTGACATACTGTCACATCCTTTGCTTGTCCATGGGATGACCAAACTCGATAAAAATCATAGCTGTGTTGTGGTGTCTAGCCTCATTCCAGAGAAGAAAGAGGGTGTAGCACCAGCTCTTATTTATATCTCTTCCCATTGGATATTTGCAAATCTTTCCCACTGTTTAGATACCACCCTGAAGTGCAGCAGGTCAGCCTCAGTTGCTCTTCAGCAACATGAATCTCTCACACGGGATGAAATGACAAATAATTTTGGCACAAATGGGACTTGAGGTTTATCCAGATTCCGTTGGGTTATAGGTTGGACTTGATGATCTCAAAGGTCTTTTCCAACCTTGATAATTCTATGATTCTATGATTCTGTTGCAAAGAGGAGCACAGGATCAGAAATGTGACTTCTCTTGCTGCTACTAAGGAACAGAGCATTAATAATTTCTTCCGACAAGTGACATCACTTCCAGAGAAGCAATGACAGAAAAAGTAAACATCAAAAGTATGAAATAAATATCTGTCCATTGGCAGATCTTAGTATCCACTGACTTCTCTTTTTGTTTAAACAACATAGACACATTTCTAAACAAACTATCAAGGATCAAACATATAAATTCTTGGGGGATTTACAGAAATTGCCTTCTTACATGTCTTTAGTCTTAAGTGATATTGAAGGCACAGCAACGACTGGAAAAAGTCTTCCAAATTCAGAACAAAATGGCTTTATCTTATGTAATATACGTAATATATAATACATAATATATAATATATAATACTCCTCTGTATTCTAAAGGTAAGATGGTCAATTACATGCTGTGAAAAAAATGTATNATATTAAGCTACAGTATTTATTTTCAGGAACAGCCCTTTAAAATATCTACAAATGTTGATAAATGCTGTGCTTACCATCATTTAAAAGAACAAGATTATTAAGAAATAAAACTAATTATTTTTGGCCCAAAATTTATGCCATAACTATTATGTAGATATTGAATATCACTAATATGTGAACATGAAAATTACAGGAAGCAAAAGAAATTCTGGATAAAGAAACTATTGGAGCTGTTTCTCCAACAGCTTGCATCAGCTTGAGGCTGGTGTAAGATCTCCCTGCCAAAAACAGGCATTCCAGAATGAAAGCATTATTTTTGTGGAATATATACTTTTTTTTTTTCACTTCTTACAATAGCTTTTAAGGAATTCTATGTCCGTAACATTTTTCTTTTTTCTAGAAAAACAACACATTTTTGCGTGTGTGTGTTCATGTACACAAATAGGGAAAAAACCATTGGTGCTGTTGTCATTTCCCTTTTATAACTTCCTTAACAATATCATCCAGGCTGATTGTGGAAAACCCTGGTTGGGGAGTATTTTAATATCTTACATTAGATGTGTGGCAATCTCAGCTTTTCCCTTATTAACTGAGGGAATTATGGGCATCACAGTATTGTGATGGTTATTTCAGGATTAATCAGAGCAACATCAGAACAGACAGTTTCTACAAGGTTGTTCAGCCCTTGCTGCCTTATTTCAGAGGTCAAAGTGGAAATGGAGACTCTCCTGAGAATCCGGAGAGATGTCCAGGAAAGGTATATAATAGGCTCTTTAACCCAGTACACCACTGGGTCTCCTTCCCTGAGGCAGATGCTTATGAGGAAGCATGATCTTTTGTGTGTAGCTTTTTTTGGAAAAGCAGCATGGAAGGAAGAGGAGAAAGACTGGTGACAGCAGAGATCCAGACTGGAAAAAAGACAATTCAGAGCTGCTCCAGGAAAAAAAAAATAATGTACCTGTTCTTTGGGAGCAAAAAAAATCAGACTGACCGAGAACACAGGCTGCTTTGTGTTTCTTCTCAGCCTTCTTCATTCACTGGCAGCAAGCAAACATATTGAGCCTCAGCATTTCAGGTCACAGAATGAGATTGTACGCTGGGTTTCTGCCTGCAAAGTTCTCAGGTGTTGCTCTGAGTAATCTTGGAGTAAATGACATTCAAGACAACTTTTGCCCCAGTCAACTGTGATAAAGTGCAGCAAAGGTTGTAAATTCAATTCCTATATAAAATTGACTCTCTAAAGCATCCCCCAGTAGGGATTTTGCCTTTACACTCTAGGATTTAAAGACAGAGAGCTTCTTGGTAAAAATGTCACTTGAGAAATCAACAGACTTGTCTCCAGTCTGATGCGCTGAAATATCTCCTGAATTATCTTGTGGGTTTTCCTTTGATCATTTTTATTTCTTTTATTTAAGCTATCACCATAAAAACTGCTCTGCGCCACCTTTAGTTTTCATCATTATTTCCCCTCTTCCCTTCCCAGGACAAGAAAAAGTCTTTCTTTTGGCTTTTTCCCACTTTATGCTTCAGAAACCCCAACACAGATACTCTGGTTTCTACCTATGGAGCACCGGCACAGCAAAGGAAAACAGTCACCTTCTGCCGCAGCACAGAAGATGCAAGAAGAACCAGCAGCAAAGGGGTTAAAGGGAGTCCCATAGCAAAGATATGCAATGCCTTGAAATTTTAATAACTAAAATCTATGAATACCTAAAAGAATAAATCTCTGAAATTCCAGGTATTTCTGGTTGACACAAAACACTTGGAGCCAGTTATATAGAGGGATTTTTTCTGTGAGCCCTGGAATTGGTGGTGCCTGGTTCCCTATTCATTTGTGCTCTATATTTCTTCATTTCTTATTCCCACTTCAGTAGGCCAAGACATCCCTCCAGACCTTTCACACATCCACTCCTTGCCCCTCTTTCTCCTCCTTTTTACCCTCATCTCCTCTTACTTCCTTTTTACTACCTGCAAAGGAGGCAGAAGGTGTTGTTGCCAGGCTGGTCAGGGCTGAGAGCACAGCAGCTCAGACCACGTCTCTCACCTCAGTCCAGCTACCAAATTTCATGATACTCCTACTCTTGCTCCATCAATTTCAGCTAGAATCAGTCAGTGGATTCAAAAGATAGTCAGGGCAAGTGGCAAAAGAGATTGACATGCACTGCAATCACATTTCTAAGACAACCGGACTAATTTGAGGCTGATATTACTTTTTAGTTTTAATAATAATGCTTTTAAGCCCCATAGGTATAGTTTCCGGGCATATTTTTTGCCTTTCTGTAAGTGTAAATGTAGTGATAAGATACACCTCTACCTTTTTTTCCCCCCTGTATTTAT
>WEIV01015819.1:48716-102460 GCA_013390005.1 Calyptomena viridis
ATCTGCAAAATACATGGCTGCAGGAGCTCCACTGGTTTCTACCAGTGCCACACAGCCTGCTTCTGGATATTTGTGATCTGCTAACTTATTATATCCCACAGACTGGCTTCAGGTGGCTTAAAAAGAAAAAGAAAAATCTAAATTTTGTCTTTCCCTGAATACCACAGCTGTTGCTGACTGCAATTTTCACTACTTGGTAGCTGCTGGGGGAAAATTTGCCTGTGGGTGAGCTGAGCACCTCACCAGCTGTCTGAGACCTGCTCAATTGAAATTGTGAGGTTAGTGATTCTTTCCTCTCCAAAAAATGGCTGGCGTTTTCATATGGGATGGAGGAAAAAAAGAAGTTTTATTCTAGCTGTTCTTTATGCTGTTGACTCCTTCTCTCTTTTCAAGTGGACTGAAACGAAGAGGACAGTTGCTCCTGCCTTAAGCACCCAGGAATGGCAGCTTGGGAAGGGGCAGAGAGCCCTTATCTGTACCAACAGAGGGTAAAATTCAGGGAATCCTTTTCCTCCTCTACTAGAGATCTCTGAGAAACTTCTCAATTTTACCTCCTCCCTCAAAATGGGGGCTCTGGGTAGAAGGGGCATCACCCTTCTGTGATGGAGTTAGGTCCCTAGCTAAGGAATATGCACTGCATCCTCACAACAGTGGTAAGAAGGGCCTCCAGAGTGTGTCTTGTCTTTATACCTGAGCAGACACTGTATCATTCCAGATAATCTGTTTTGAACCAGTTTGCAACATCCAGTTCCCCTAATGGTGCTCAGAGTTCCGTGTGCTCAGCCATACAAAAAAAATCTCACAAAAATATTCATCAAGTGTCTCTAGTTTGGTTTGTTTTAAATCTCCAATTAGGCAACTTCTAAAATTTGTTCTCCATTTTTCTGACTGCTCTGATTCCAAGGTAGATTGAGCTTCCTTCTCTTATTTTAATGAGACTGTTGTCCCAGTGAATTACTGTCTTGATTGTGCAGAGGGATAAATGCCTGATTTTCTCCATTTGAAAAATGCTTCTGCATTTCTCCATTTGAAGAATGCTTCTGCTTGGTCTCAGCCATTTGGTTAGGATGTTTCCACATCATGTGTCAAGCTGGCTTTTCTTCTCTGACTGCAAAAAATTGCACAGATGAGGTTGAGGGAAAGTACATAGAAGATTCCAGCTAATTTAGTTCATTAGGAATTTTTCTGCACAGCATTTTTCTGTTGGAAAATGCCAACTTCTTGTGGAGAAGGCTCAGTTCCAAGAAATTGCTCAGTTTAACAGATACAGCCTGNAGAGCTTTGAAGGCATAAAATTAAGGAATGCCAAACAGAGGGTCACCAGTACAACCTCAGCTGTACGTTTACATGACAGTAGAGGTTTTACAGGATCTCATTTCTTTCATGTGGGGTTCCTGCTTCACTCAGTGCACTGGAGAACCTTTTGTCTACTAAAGCAGCATGGTTATATAAACGTGCCGTAGTCCTTGGTTTGGATTCAAGCAGTTTAAAAGCAAGAAGAATTTCCAAATTTTGCCTTCCTCTGAATGCCACAGCTATATCTGACTACTGTTTCTACTGTTTCCACTTCTTGATGACTATTAAGTCATGTCTGTGGGTGAGTGGGTGGCTGTGGGTGAGTAGCTTTGCATTGCTATTTATGGAAGTGAAAGGCATGTGATGAAAAGGAAAAAAGTCTGCTGCTGTGATGAAACTGGTTGAAAGTTGCACAATGGGCTGGAGTACATCCCTGCCCACAGCTCACATTTTTGTGTTGGCAAGTAGCTCAAACATGTTCAGAGGCTAATGAGGCTACTTCTGCTACTGAGTGCACAAATTAGATTCTGCAGAAGTATTGAGTAAATGCAGGTGAAACTAATGGGATCTGTTATCTATATATAGAAAATAATATACCCTATTAAATGTCATTTAAAAATTCAAGCTGCAACTCCAATTAGGTGCCAAAAAGAGAAAAGATTAATATAATGAGTCAGCCTCTTGTCAATGAAACAGGAATAATACTAGTCTTTTGATGAAAACTGTTGTGCAGCATCCAGACTCCACAGCTTCCCAATTCCCCCTCAAGCCAGGAGGCAAGGGAGGGTCATCAACATTCAGGGTTCAGAAGAGTTTAAGAGGAATGTGCATGATGTGAACTAGCTTGGAGAAATATTCTGCACTCATGTAAACACAGACAGCATCATAAGACTTCAAGGGTCATAGCTCAGCTTGAATTAAGACAGATCTCTCTTATTTAATATTTAGTGTTGGGAGGATGAAAGAAGAATTGCCCTAGAAAAATCAGTTTTAAAATTCTGCTGGATGCTGAGATTTTACCTTAGAGATAAATAAGGATGTTCTTTGCTTTGCTTTGCACTTCAAAGATTTACATACGTGACAGGGAGTAATCAGCTGTTTGCTGATTGCAAGTCAGTGTGATGGAAAAATAGCCACCAGTTTGTTCTATAAAGTCATGGGAAGAAACAAATAAAACAAATGACANCAAATAAAACAAATGACACAGGGAATGATGCTTCTCATGGTTTATCCCTAGACCATACTCACTCCCTCAGTTTGTCACTTACTTGACATCACCCAGAAGCAAGTATTTGCTAATCCTATAGATATCCCAAGGATTACTATTAATATTTTCTTATTAATATCTTTTTTCTATAAAAGCACCCATGTGTGCTAGGCACTTTACATACAAATAAGGAAGTGAGTTACTTTTCCTGGATACTTGCAATCAATTGGGATTTGCCTGAAGTAGGGTAAAATGAATCTGTCTGGGCTGTATTTATTTATCTATTCCTTGTAATACTTTATCTTTTATGCCCAGCTGTGGCAAGTCTTGTTTTACAAAAACAAAAAATATCCTAGGTGATCCACAGCAGAATCTAAGCACGACCTGTAGCTGGGATGGTATTTTCAGGGAGGAAAAATAAAACAACAAAACAAACAACACCAAAACCCAAAAAAACGATGTTGATACATCAGTCTCACTTTGTACTTTTTCTTGCTGTTCACCCTCCAAAATCTACCCATCTCAGAAACTCATCCAAGTAGATGTTTTACAGCTTGCCAAATGTATGTGTTAGAAGGAAGTGGAAGAAGCAAAGTTCCCAGTGCTGATGGAGAACCACTGAGAAGAAATGATCTCAGAGAGCCCTGGACAGATGCTGAATACTCCGAGCACAAGAGAAAAAAAATCACATCCTCACTGGCATTTTAAATTATGTGAGGCACTACTCTTCCCTGATGGCTGAGAAGGGTTACTAGCTTTAATAAATTCTGCTAATTGCTGATACAGTTTTAGGGAAAGATGATTTATCTTCCTTGGGTAGAAAGCTTAGGTTCTTATTAACCGAACACATGCACTGACACAGCTGCTTGAGATAGCTATTTTAATAGTATACCTCCTAGCACAATCTTTTGTTAAACAATAACATTTGAAAAGTATGCAGGAAGAAGAATGGATGACATGTTCTGCTTAAAAAAAGCTTTATTTTGATTTGACTATGAACTTAGATGCATATGAATAAAATGTGTTCAGACTTTCTAACTGCTGTCCTTTTGCCCTATATTCCAGTGCTACAAAAGACAGTTGTGTGGAACTGTAATATCCAAAATTGGGAGTCCAAAAGTCTAAATATTTGCATATTTCTAATGAAACATCCTGATAATTACATTTTACCTGTACACGATTTAGCACAACAATGTCTTGTTTAGAGACAGACTGTGGATACGTGAGGGTGGTATTTACTGTGCATGGCTCCAGTTGACCTGCTAAGTCTTTCTTTTGTCTTTAATACATTTTTCAAATATGGACAACTAATTACATTTAGATATAGATATTTTTCTATATTGATATACATATTATATGCATATATAGTATATGCATAGCATTTCAAAAGATATATACATATGCAGCTGTACTAAAGACAAATAGTTAATGTTACATTATGTGCATATAATAGATTCATAAATATAAAATACTCTCACTGTTCTTTGGTTTCCATGCAGATTTATGGTCTATCAAATGGATTAAAACCTGTGGCTGCTGCATAGTGAAGTAGGCAGCTGCTCAATATTTATTTTTGTCTTCATTGATGAAAAAGTAGACCCACTGCTCATTAAATTAGTCCTGGTTCTTCCAGTAAGCACAGTCTATCTCCTTCGGCAGGAGTTCAGCTTAGAGATATCTGGAAGCTTTCCAGCAACACCTAGGGTTTTTTCTTTTTTATTTTTCAAAAGATGTATATTTGAGCCTGAAATGTTTCCTTCAAAAGAAAAAAAATGTTTTACAGGGTCCAAGTGACCATATGTATTCACACCTCCACCCTCAGCATTCGCACCTCACCACTTGGATTTCTTTGAGTGTCTCAGCCTTGGTTTAATCTGCTTGATAGATGGGCTAATTATGTTGAAAGCTAATGATCCCTGGAACTTAGGCAGTCTGCCATTAAGCTGAGAACCCAAACCACAGTCTGGCTGACAGATCTTCCCCAGGCACAGCAGACCTGAAACCAGACCATTTTTGCCAGAAAACTCCTTCCATCAAAAGCCCACCATTTTCCTGGGGGTTGGAAAAAAAAAATCCAAGAAATTTTACACTGAACCCCTTGCTTTTTAACCAACTCTAGTCCACTCACACTCCGATAAATCATGTTAATCCACAACACCTTTAATTTGCCTTTTCCTATTATGTTCATGGAATGACAGACTCTAAGAATACACACATATATATGTGTTTCTGTGTGTGTATATATAGATAGACACACACAAAATTAGACAAAATATGTTGTCTTTAAGTAGGTAGATTTCTGTTGTGCCCAGAACGGCAGGCAGGGAATTCTTCAGATAGTTCTTAGCTTTGGTATTTCTTGGCTTCTAAATGTTTTAGTTTGCAGTCTATTTATAAAATTAGAAAGTTATTTTAAATATATCTTTTAATTGAAAGTATAAGAACCAAACTACTTGTGATCTTTTGGTAGATGTTCTAAAAATATTTTAGTTGTGTATGTGTTGTGGACTGCAGTTTTGCAATAGCAAGGGTTGCTTCTTGGGCAGACCTCAAGTTTGTTAGGAATTACAAAATGAAACATCAGATCATACAATCATCTGCATCCCATGATTGTACTCAAGGAGAACTCTAGATTCTTATAAACATTGAATACATTAACTGGCATTTGTTGTACACTTTTCTCTCTTGAAATTGTGCTGGTTTATTCTTTGCAGAAATAGGGGATCTGGTTATTCTGGGCAAAACAGGGACAGCAAGGAGAAAAACCTTTGAATTAAAATGGGTTTTCTGCTTCCATCCTCTTTGCCATTTGCATATTAATCATTCAGCACAGGAGACAGGAACTCTATTACTTGGGGTATTACATATAGCGCATTTTTAAAATACTCTAGTAATTTACTGTTGGGTCCTTGCTCTGATACTTGAAAATTCTTCTTTACAACCTTAAATCTGTTATGGTTATGTTTCATTTCATATTTTTTCTTGTGTGAAAAAAAGTCCTTGTTACAAAGGTGGGGCAGCTCTAGAGTGTAAGCTCTTCAGGGCAGGAAAGGTCTCTTACTCCATGTTTGTACAACATTGCTGTTGCCTTGACCTAGTCAAAGGCTCAAGGTCCTGTGCACAATTGCAATGCAAATAAACACTACTAAAAAATAAAGAGCATGTTTGGTCAATTGGAGTCTTACCCAAGTATGAACAGAGGGAAATTAGGTGTCAAAGTCAATGCTCTCCATTATGTGTTGTTTAGTGTATAGTGGCAACTTAAAATAGTAATGAGTTTTATAAATTAGCCATGCAGCTGCTTGATAATTTGAAGATTTGCTAATGATAAATATGATGACATTTCTTGTCAGCAACAAATAATGAGACTGTACAGATTTACAAACAAAAGAAAAATTCTTACTCTCTGATCCTGCCCTAAAGGGCTTCTGTAAGTATAAATCACTAAACTGCAGAACTGCTAAAGCATCCAGCAAAGTACTTCTGTAAAAGCAGAGCATCTAATAATTCAATTCCCTACATGAATTATCATATAAGTAACGGTAGAAAGCATTGCTTTTTTTTTTTTTTTTCCTAAAAAAATAAGAAGTTTTTCCAGGGAATGAGTTAATGTGTAGTAGTGATTCTTAGAGAATAAAAATGAAACTTCACAAGCTGAATTAGCTCAGTATGTACTTTTCTCGTTTGATGCTTCATGTGGTTATGGGACCAGAGTCTTCTCAGCTGAATATGAATCTGCCATTATAGGAGTATTGATAGTATGGATAGCATATGAGTAAAACTGCATTGAGAATAGTGGCCCAAATGTGTTCAGTAGGATGGATGGCCCATTTCTAATGTGAGACAGGCAATTATACAAGGGCAGGAAGCAGAAGGTGAAAAATAAAGGAGGCAGAACATGAAAAATAAATAGGGTAAAAGTCTGTCGTGATGACAGAGATCACCATTTAGAGCTAGTGCTACAGAAGAATCTCTGCTGAACATTCATGGAATTCTTCTTTCCAAGTGCAACTTTTTATCATTCAAAAGTAAGAAATAAAAGAACTGCTGTTGTAAGTTGTCTTTGACATTCTACTTTTGGAGGAGGAGTGTTTTAGACATTACTCTGTCTACTGAGGACAACTTTCTGGTTGCCTAGATGTTGTTCTGCTGATATGGAAAAATCTGCCAGGATCGCCACTGTTCTCCTTCACTTGTGGGTTAAACTTCCCATGACATTGGTTGGTGTGAAACCAAGGAGCTAATCTCCTTATCACTGATCTCCAAGGTTCTTCTGATCTAATTTGGCGCATTTTGAGAAGTGATGCCTCCCCATCCTTGCTGCTTTCTGTTACACATGATGTGCCAAAACCTGGTACCTGGCCCTTACTGTTTGGGTGGAGAGAGCTGGTACCTGGATGGTTCCTAAGTCTTCCCCTTATCAGTAAAGGTGTTTTTGACTGTCAGTGTAAACAGCTGGGTAAATGGCTATAATTGCCTTTTAGTGGCGTTGGTGTTAGCTGAGAGCAACCACTTGTTCATTGCCAAGTGTTAGTTCTTTGTCCCCCAAGGCTCCCTGGGACAGAAGTTGCCCTGCAGAGTCCATGCAGCTGCAGCAGTACAGAGGTGTAGGGCTTTGCTTCACCCACAACTGGTTGATTTGGATCTTGTAGATGGAGGCAGCGATGTGGAAGTCAGTGGCACAGGCAAGTTCTAGATAAATTGGAGCTGAATCTGGGTGATCTAATGAAGATACCTGAAAATCTGTTGAGGCTGACAGCTGCTCCAGCAAGTCCCGCTGTTTGTGTGCAGTGTGTTACTAGAACCTGCGACTGGGACTATTGTTACATCCTCTGCTGGTCTTCAGCATTTATAGGCAGATAAGGGCACTTGTTTGTTTACCCTGCATCTACCTGGGGATTGGGGTGGTTCCCCTTAGAAACATTTGTTGCCACCACAATCTGCCCCATTGCTGCTACCAACTGCTTGTTCCTGGAATTGGTGTTAGAGCAACAGCCTCTTCAGTGGCTCATGTATGACAGAGCAAGTGGTACACGTGTTGGAAGGCATGTTTTGCCTCTTGGTTTGCAGCAAATGTTAAGGCTTGAAAGATTTAAACCTATAAAGCTTGAGGTGATTTGTGAGTTGTTGCCTGTGAAGGTAACCTTTGTCTTTGCAACATTTTGCCACTGCTGAAGTTAATGAAGATAGTAAGAAAGCAAAAAAAAACCAGAAAAGCCCAGCTGAGAAGAACTCATTCTACACATCAGGAAAGTCTCCAGCTCTGGTGTCCTGCAAGTGCTATGCAGCACTAAAGGCTGTGAAACTGGGATGGAAACAAAATGTGGAGCACAGGGAAAATGGAAGCAACCGGCTTGTTTTCCATGCTAATCTTTTGGTTCTGTGAAATTATTAAGAACCCATGTTGACTAGTAGCAAAAAAATAGCTATAAGTTAAAATAAAACAAACGGAACATGCAATCATGATGATGCTGATAGAAGTTGGCGGGTCATTTAATGAAATCTCCCTGTATTAGAGCAATAATAAACCAACTTCTTAAACTTCTGAAAGCAAATTAGGTGGTTTTAAAATGAAGTGAAAATGTATTTAAGTGTTAAATTAACCAACTTTGTTTGAATGGACAATACAGTGCTTAGCTTATTTTTCAAAATGTAGAACCAATGAGCTGTTATTTTTAGTGTTGCAATAAAAAAAAAAAAAGAAGTTTTGTCTAATTTGGAAATTGCTGTAATATAAATGGAGGCAATTAGTGTGGTGTGAAAATGTACCACCCAAATGGATGTGACATGAAGTTATGGTTTTCTCCTAATGCAGTGAAGCCTGATTTTAATTGTTGTCTTGTGCTCTGGCAAGTTTTTGACTGGTTTGTGTAAACACAAGGTTTAAAATGCTGTGTTGTCTGCTCCTAGCTGAGTAAATTCTTCATTAATGTCTTCTATATTAAGTATGTCTGTGCCCCCCACGGGGGCTGAAGTGTGATACTTCGCAAACAGCTGAGAGCTTGTCTAAGACATTCCTTCAGAGGCAATTTTCTCATCCATCAGCCTTCACAAGGGCATGGCTGTGGTGTGGCTCCTTCTTCCCTTCCTGCTTAGGATAAGTCTGTCTTTCAGTTGAAGTCCTGAGAGAGCAGAAATGAAAGCAGAAAGTGGCCATGATTCACATCAGCCCTCTAGGACACAAGTCTTTTGTTATGCTTTCTTCAACCTGGAGAACGAGATTCCTTTTTGCTTGAAATTAAAAAGTATTTAGAGATGTGCCTTTTGTTTTAATAGCAGAAAAAGAGATTCTTGGTGGGATTGAGGCAGTCACAGCAGATTAAAAGAGCCTGGGGGACAACTGATTAACAAAAAAAAAATTAATGTAAAGCCCTTGTGTATTGAGCTTGTACAGGGGAAACTTTCTTGGCAGTCATCGTTAGAAGATCACCTTTGAAATTAACATTTTATCAAAGCACCATAGTGGAAGGTTATAACAGTAGTGAGTAATTTCTACTCATTTGTTTTTGCTTTCTTATGAATTGTGATAAAAGTAAAACACTCAACTTTTCAGGATCAAGCACTGAGGAAGCAGGATAAAAGGCAGAAAATTATTTAAGTTAGATTGACTGAAAATGTTCCAACTACTTTTAATGTTTTATGAACTATTTTTAACAAAATGTTTCAAACTGGAAGCAGAAAATGGCTTTTTAAAGTATTTCAAACTTAAATGTTTCCATATTTGAAAAAAAAAATATATATATAATTTAAGTCTTGGTCAGAACTTCCCTGTGCAAAGTTCCCAGTCTGATGAGTCACATATTCTGCAACCAAGTGTTTCCCTGAAAAAATCCAACCCCAGGTTCAAGCATACTGACTGATAAGATGTTCTACTCTTCAGATTAGCAAATAAAGTATGATAGTACTTTATAAAGCAGATGAGTCATCACTCTTTTTAATCATCACCACTGGCCTAACTCTATGGTTTGCTAAATGCCTTCAGTTCTGAATTAGTGGCAGTGGAAGATGTGCAGCACACTGTTGGTTTGAGGCCACTGTATGCTGGTGTTGCCATCATCATTGCTGAGACAGTAAAACTGTTTGCTGGCCACAGCTGTTCCAACCAGCGGAAAGCCACAAGTTTGCTCCAGAATTCTCCCAGACAGAGCTGGTTTGCACAGCTGTGCTCAAGGGAATAATCTGAACCTTACTCTGGTTGGTTTTATGCAAGACGAAAAGGCTCCACTCAGTTCTTTGAGCAAAACCTCAAACAGAGAGTGACATCTCCCACAGATGCTGATCTTCACTTAGGAGTAAAACCGTCTTCAGGTCTGAGCGTGGTTCACCTGCTGGGGCTGGGTGAGGAGCTGCTCTGGGGCACTGTCAGGTGACAGGTCCCAGCCCCAGCTCAGGCTGCTTGGAGTGCATCTCTGCTGTTCCCAGATACTCAAGGAAAGAAGAAATTGCTTGCTTTTTTAACTTTCGGGGGGGAGGGGAACACCTGGAAGGAGCTTTTTATTCTTTATATTCTTTGTGAAATGGCTTCATCTTCTCATGGAAGGAAAATATTGGTGTAGATGGCACCAAGTACCACACGTACACAGAGGCCAAATTCCCCTGTCCCAAACAGTAATCAGGCAATGTACATAAGATAATACATAAATTCATATAAACACCTCTAGTGTCCACAGGTCACAAAAAAGAAGAATTCAGTGATTCCATAGGTCTGGAGCTGAATTCAAGGCAGAAAAATGACTACAAAGCTAACTACTTCCAGAACTAAAGCTTTTTTTTTGTTTGTTTTATTCAACTGATTAAAGTGGGGCTATGAAATACGGATGAAATCTTTTACCTACAAAATATCATAGCAGGATTGATCCTAATAGTGAAAATCATTTAATGTGTTTTACGTTTCCCCACCTATATCTTACGAGCTCCTCATCACAAGTGAAACAAAATGAATAAGCTTTAAACCAAGTTACTGCAGTTGAGCAATAGGCATGGATAGAAGTAGGGTACAATCTTGCTTTGAAATAGGTATCAATCTTGCTTTTAGAGTACTTTCGTAGTGCTGCTGCTGCTGGGACAGTATCTATTCAAACTAACTAAACAGCTCTTAAAGAATATAAGTGGTAGAGTGATGACAACTATGTATTTTTAAAAGAAATTTCTTCAAAAGAGAAACTTTTTCTTTTCCATGGGCAGAGTGAACTGCAGTCTTGAGTTCATGCCAGTGGTAGCCCTGCAGGTCCCATGAATTAAATCCCAGGCTGGGGAGTGATGTCATTCCCTCAGTTCTTTTTTAATCTCTTTTTTGTGCTGAGAGCAGCCATCTGTCACCTCCAGACAATGCCAGAAGCAGCTGTGAACGGTGTGCCATCAGGAACAAAAGCCTCTGCTTCATACCAGAGGGCAGAGGGCTGCAGGTCAAAGGAGGTTATAAGGATATCAGGGCCAAGTGACACCTGTACAGAAAAATAAAATGAGGATTATACAGCCTTTATGTGTTCATTCAGTAGCAGAGAAGTGGGGTCAGTCTTTGTCTGAGTGTTTCTCTAATGGCCATGGGAGTGCATATGTGTTTTCAAGGACTGCCACACCACTACTTGCCCTTCAAGCAGAGGGCAAAGCTAACATGACACAAAACCATTTGTTTGAAGGGGAAATAAAATAGCTGGGATACATTCTGGTGCTTTATGCAAGTTCAAAGAGTGTGAACTCAAGTGGTTTGCATATCCTATAACATGCCCTTATAAAAAGCACAGTGGACCGTGCTTTTCATGTGCAGTCCGCAGCACACAGTAGTTCCCTTGCTGCTTTGTGGGAAAAGGGAAGCTGAGCAAGGGCCGTGCTTCTCAGAAGCCTCATTCAGGAGAAGTTGGTTGTGCTTTGAGTGGCTTTTTCTGCAGGGCGACCTGGAACAAGCTAGAGCAGGGTACACAATCCATAGAATGAAATTGCCCATTCCCACAGTTGCTTTACTACTTTTCAACACGTGATGCTAGTCCTAATCCTATCCCATCTTTTCTCTCTCTTTGCTTAGTCCATTTCAGAACAGAAGCTGACACAGGTGTAAAGCTACAGCAACCCTTCTTATATAATAAGGAGGAATGTAAAAATGGGACATATAATGAAATAGGTAAATGAACCTAGCTGAGTACAGAGCCTTCTGTCTTCTATTTTAACCCCTCATCACTTTTGTCTGCATGGATTCCTGCTCTGTTTCTAAGCAAACATGCATTTTGTAGCCAGAGGCATACCAGAGGTCATAAAGCCTTACCACTTCTTTTGGTATGACAGTCCAGGATTTGACCCTGTCTGTCGTTAACAGGGTGACATTCCTTGAAGTGGATGGGACACAAGCATGTATTTCACAAATGGGTAAGCTGTAAACACTGTATGCTGCCATCTCAGGGCAACATGTTCTGGGACATTAATGGATATACATCTGAGCTCAGACAAGCTGTAGGACAGCTGTGGCTGGGCCGTGATCAAAACCAGTGATCCCTTCCATGCCACAGTTCCACTTAGGGATGTGAAAAATGGTCCCCTGTTGCTCTCTTTGGTTTTTTGCAATGCAGTTCATAAATGATAATGAAATAAAAGTTCACAGTCATAAAGCACAGCATTTTTATAAAACTAGCATTTCTCCCTTTTTTTTTCTGGTTAAAGGCTGTTGGTTCAGGCTTGTTAAAAAGTATTCTTTCAACCTGAAAACATGTTGTGTTCTTCTTTGCTAATTGCCTACTTTGTTTCCTGAATGGCATGAATAAGTCCTTTCACCTTGCATTGGCTACCTAGTTTATGCTTCTTCGTGGAAAAAAGTCACAAGATACTCTAGTAAAACAAGACAAATATTACTAAAGATGGAAAACACATGACTACACTTCTAGGTCATTGTACTGTGTAATTTATCTCAAGGTGTTGTGACTGCTGAGCAGCAGTGTAATTCAGTCATGCGAATTAAGTTTAAGGCTGAAGCTTTACAGTTCTTTTATGCCACCAAGAAACTGCTAAAACTGGAAGGAAATCCTGTTTGTTACTTGATGCTGATGTTGGCACTGTCCTCCCTGCAAATTACTTATCATTCCCATCTCCCTATGAGTGCTAAATAAGCAAAGCGTCACATTAAGGCTCCACATTAAGAATCCACTCCTGAACTTTTACTGTCTAGGAAGAATTTTATATATTGCCAGTTTTTTAGACAAGATGATCAACAGTTCATTAATCACTGGTGCACAAATTATTTGTTCTCTTTTAACCCTACATAAATCTCTGTGTTACCCACAATAAAGTCTTTTGTTTTAAGCTGTCTTAAGCTAGGGCAAAACTTAGGGCGCTGCTGTTGGTTCCTGAGGCTGCCACAGCATACTTTACATTCTGGCTGCTCCGTCGGCGGCATCGCTTTACAGCTCCTCCAGAGATCATCTGGCTCTGCCGAGCGGTTAGTGGCTCCAAACAGAAATGCCATTGCTGTCTGACTCTGTTCTTTCTGGGAAACTTTCCTGAAGCATGTTTTCCTCCACATTTTATCATAATCCCAGGAGGGGCAGATTTTTCATTCTCTATATGAAGAGTCACTTTGACTGTAGTCTATACAATTGGTCTCACTCTGAAAGAAGTTTACTCTCATCAACATCTAATATCAGAACTCAAAGCGAGAAACAGAAGAACATTCTGACTTTTATTTTTTTTTTATTGTGTCTATTTTTGTCATGTGAGGTTTTACTATGTAGAGGAAGATAGCCAGTTATTGTGCTGCCTAGAGATAACACCTGGCTGTAGTAGGGTGTACTAGTGTTTGAGACAGAGAATTGATAATTATCAAAAAAATGAGGGTTTAGGTGTTTGTGTAGAGTGCTGTGTATACATTCGGGCGTATATATTGTATACAAGGCGTACAGTCAAACATGCAGGCCTTGTGCCCACCATACTACATAGTAGCTGTATAGCACAGGGATTTATTGTCAAGCTGACATTAAACAGACTTAATTCAGTCTCAAAAAACAAGGTCCTCAGTTTAACCCTGTGATTGAGTGTAACATCCAACCAGCTCCTTTGAGCAGTTACGGTTAATAAGAAACAATTAGGGTTAATGACAGCCCTACACGAGCAAGCCAAAAGGGCCCCAAGGAAGGACTAGTGTTGCCTACAGTGCCTCCAGCCCTTTTGCCATCTTTTCCTTTTCCTCTAATCACATCCTTTCAAGGGTGCTGTGCCACACTCACAGGAGTCAATTTTCTCAGAAGGGACGTTCGTGCCTGCTTCCCTCTCCCCAGGCAGGGAAATAAGTGTTTTAACTTCTCCACTTCTTTTTGTGGCAGCTCAGTGGGTTTGGCTCTGTTTCAAGCTCTGCAGTCTCCTTGCAGGGAGATGACGGTTTTAATCAATGGCAAGCTGACTTTCCTAAACAAAGTCGTGTTTCTTCAGAAAGCAAGAGCTTTATAGTGAAAATTTGAAAATATGAGCAGGTCATATAGGTGTATAGCTTACATGGTGTTGAGCCAGCATCCATTGGGGGTCTGGATAAAAACCGTAATGTTTAGGTTATTTTTTTAAATCTCTGTCTCTTGACTAATAGCCCCATATATTGCAGACACCATGAGTCACTTCCTTCTTAACTCACAGAGGCCATTGTATGTCATATTAAGTTCATTATGTTGCTAGGCTATTTGCTCTGTGGGAGAGAAGTCAAAATACTGGCTACCTATATAGTCAGCGTTAGAAATCTGTATCAATTACAGGCTGATCCTCTGCAATTATACTTCTCTAAAAAGTTCATTCAGTGAGCCCAGACAAACCTATAAAGGTGCATGCATCTGTGTAACAAATGATAGCGTAAACTAGGTATTCCATGTTTCAAGAGCGTAAGTCATAGCCAGACTAAGGTATGGGAAGTATTGATAGTGAAAAGAAAGTACAGTTATTATTCTATAATTACTTACAGATATGGTTGAGGCTAGTAAAATAAATTCTTATTTAATTTATTCTAAAATTGAATACATAACAGAAGAAGAGATATAGAAAATAGTTCAAAGAGATAATAATTTTACCTAGTTTCGAATGTCTTACAGTAAATCTATCTGTTTCTACCTGAGCCATCGAATTTTCTTATATGATCCATGAATGTGGTACAAGAAGGCAATTAAAGCTTACCCATTTTAGACCTAGCCTGTCATAGAAGAGGATGAATCACTGTCTGGAGGTTTCTGTTTTCCTCCTTTGGTTGGTATTAGTGTTTTAGATTAGACACCTGCCATCCATCCATCCATCCATCCATCCATCCATCCATCCATCCATCCATTGTATTCTTAAATGTCTATTTGTTAGAAAAATCCTGTTAGTTTTGTTGCCAAAAAAACCACATCATCATTGACAGGGTAAGAGGATCACTGAAGATTTTTTACAAATATCAGATTAAATATTATGTTTGAATTTTTGTTTGCCTAGAGACCAAATGTTATTATAGATACACATGAATTTGTAGATGTGATAACAGTACTCGTTCCCATACATTGCAGGCAGTCAAATTCAGTCAATTACATGTGTTTTATCCACACAATGAACAAGAAGTAATTCAGAAATCAATTCTGTGCAGTTTCCCTAAGAAAAGCCTACTTGCAGATGGAGTGGTTCCTGCCAGCCCCACAGTGGGGGACCTGGAGTTTCTCTTCCTCTGTGGCAGCAGCAGTGGCAGTGGTGTCCAGCTCTGCTTTCATCTGCCCCACTTAGCCCTCATGCGTCCTCTCATTCATCCCTCTGCTACCATTTTGGTCATGAATAGTAAACACAGAGGAGAGGATCATGAACTTGGCCAGGCAAACGTCATTAATAACCTTGACAAGTATGGAGATGGATTGGGAAGGATAAAGGAGAGAGTGGGAGGAAAGGAACAGACAATAAATAGGCTAGACCTGCTGTTACCATGTTAATCTCTACTGGATTATTCAAGGGAATTTGTTCATACTGTACCTAGATCCTTTCCTTATTTCTGCATTATTTCTTCTTTGATACTGACATTGTGCTTGTAACACAATGTATATTTATTGTAGTTTACAAAAATAAGAAATCAAGATACAATTTCAGACATATACAATACAATGGTGGATGGAAAATACACAACTTAACTCATTAAGTGATACAATTGCCTGACGACATAAAAGCTTTTAGTCCACTCACTATTTTTTAGTTGTAGATGACCATGTAATTGCATACCGTTTAATGGGACCTCCAGTTGTTGTTCCAAAATAGACAATAGTTTATTATATTAATACTCTAGAAGAGGCTTAGAGCAGCTATTATTTTTAGTAATAGTCTCACTAGTGCCTTCCTGATCCTACAGTATTTCACCTTCGGCTGTTTTGTTGTTTGGTTCACTACATTGTTTTGAAAAAAATAATCATTATGCATGCAGAAAAATCTGTTTGAGGAGGATTTATAAAGGGGATCTGAAGTTTAGGGGAGATTATATTTCCATTTGCTATAGGTAAATTAAGTTTTTTATCTGTGGGGAAGGGGACTGAATACCCTGCCAGAAAGAAATGCACATAAACAACTGGTCACTGCAATGCTAATAAATAATCAATCACATTAATTTGGAAGAGGTGTAAATACTACAGTTTTAATAACTTTAACATCAGAGCATGTACTGCAGGAGTCCTCTGAATCATCAGTTCCTTTTGCTCTGAAGTGGATTATCTGCAAAAGATGTCTGCAATTGGTGGTGATGGAAATGCAACCAGGCTCTCAAGAACAGGAGCCCAGTGTAGATAATCTGCTGCCATAAACACTTATGCATGTTGTTGACAGCTGCTCAGTCATAATTTGCAGAGTTACTGGTGGCTATTTAAAAAAACAAAAACAAACAAACAAAAAAACACCAAAAACCAAACCAACGGGAAAAAAAAACCCAAAAACAAGACAGTTGAAATTCGAAATAGTGAAAAGCAAAACTATAGATAAATCTTAATCCTTTAAAAAAAACCTGTGGTGCTTTGGGTTTTTTTAATAAGTGTCCAATTTAGTGAGCAGCAGCTCACCTGAAAGGAAGTTTTATGCTGGAAACAAGAGACTGTTGGGGTTTGGGCGGGGAAGAAGCACCCTTGAGGAATCCCAACAGACCTACATTTGGGAGAAACTCTTGGCAGTTGCCTTTAGAGCTCTATTCATCTGAGGAGTTTGGCAGCCAATTAATTATAACTGTATTTTTTCTATTTTTGATTCCCTGGGAGCAAGCTGATGCTGTGTCCCCCTAAAGCAAACCAGAGAGCAGCAGCAGCCCAGTTGCTGTGGTCTGACTCCTTCCCTAGCTCCTGGCCTCATGTTGTGGGTCTTCTCAGCCCTGCTCAACTCTGCACCCTCTGCTCACCTATCTGATGTTAGGAGCCTTCCCGGCAGAGCGAGGGTTTCTTATAAAAGTGGGTTTTACAAGATCAGGTTGGCAAGCACCACTCTGCAGGCATTGTGCCTGGCTTTGTGTTCAGCATGTTTTCTGCTTGGAGCTTATTTCCTCACAGTTTCAGCAGCACAAAAGCCTTTTAATGGCAGCTCCCAGTGCCATGGCACTGGGAAGCATGGACTGGCAGCACTGTGATATGGCAAAGGCCTTCAGCTTAGTGGCTTCCACCACAATTTCCGCTCTGTGCCCTGTGTCTTGCAAAGATCACTTCTTTGACGTATTCTGAACACATTGTGGGAAGAGCTCCATGGGAGAACACTAGGAAAAACCCAATAGCTGCAAGATTCTTGCAGTGTGTGTCATCTTCACCACATGTTTGCAATTGAGCAAACATAATCTGTCTGGCAGATTACCAAGTGCGCCATGCTTGCAAGGAAACGGGCCTCTCTTTGACCTATGACTGTATCTATGTCCAGTGTTAAGTGTATTTAGTTAGAGATCAGTCATGGATTTGTCACAGTTCCTCATCATGGAGCAATCTCCTTTTCACTTGTGGTGTCATCCAGGGAGACATGCTGGTGTTTCTTCTCTTCTCACCATGGGTATGTCCTTCGGCAGACAGAGCAGCGGGCCAGGACCTGCCACTTGATACCCCCTCTCTGGCAGCCATGGGTGGGCATGGTGGCAGCTCAGGGAGATGAGCCATCAATCCCACAGCATCTCTTCCCACCACACTGGAGCTGGCACAGGGGAGCTGGGTAGCGTGCAGTTCCCCCAACACTTGCTTCCAGCAAGATCTCTGCACTGCCCACGTGACTACAACAGAAATCATGCCACGTGTACAAAACTGAAAACTATTCATACTGCAATTTTTTCTCTCCTACCCTCGAGGCCTTTGTTAGCAAACAAGATGCCAGTCTTTGAGGGGAGAGACAATGGTGTGGTTCAGCTCGTGCTGTGGAGGCACGCTGGAAGTGGCGCAACAGCTGAGTCGCCCTGTTCTCCACCCCCCACCCCACTTAATTTTAATTATTCTGGTTCAGTGGCATTTATTTTGTTGTAAATGCCCAATTTCCTATACAGTGCATGTGTTTTACAAAGAGACTAATAAACTAAAATTGTATGTTATGCAGAAATTCTCTGGTCTGAAAACACAGATAACCCCTATTTGCCTTTCAGCCTTCACTTGCTTAGACATTCAGTGACAACCAGCAATAATATTTTTAGCCGCTGGCATTCTCCTCTTCGGCTGCAGACTAACTCACTAACTTGATCAAGAGATACTCTTTAAATGAGTTGACACCATGTGCAGTAAATTATGTATCAAGGAAAAGAAAATGGATAAAAGAGAGCACTAGGGTGACTCTGTGGTATCAGTACCTTTGAAGTGATCACTGCTGAGAATTTGTCATTGCTGAAGTTTACATTATATTTAGAGAAGGAAGGGGTTGTATATGTTGTCCAGCTCATCTCAGTTTTACAGCACCATTTTAGACACCAAACCTGTCAGGGCTTTGTATGACTAAGCTTCTTAAGACATCGCACTCACTGTTGGCCTTCTGTACACATCCTGTGTTTGCCAGGGATCCGTCTAAACAACTGTCTAAACAGGGTCTAAGCAAGGGAGATACCCAGGGGATAAATAAAATTTTATATATGATAAGCAGTAAGTACTGCTCTCTCTTCGTCTGGTTTGGCTGAGTTGTCCTCCCTCAAGTCTATTAAGTTTAGTGCTTCTGTGTGAACACTCAGAGTTTCCATTAAATATGTCCGTATGTCTGATCCCAGGCTGACACTCTGATATTCCAAAAATAGTTTAATAAATTGAAATTCCAAGATGTATCATCATAAGCCTGTCACTTGAATATCAAATCTGCCATGTTATGTAAAAAATATTGGTTATATAATGGGATTTTTATCAGTCTAGTGACATAAATG
This sequence comes from Calyptomena viridis, assembly GCA_013390005.1. Lineage (NCBI taxonomy): Eukaryota > Metazoa > Chordata > Aves > Passeriformes > Eurylaimidae > Calyptomena > Calyptomena viridis. The sequence goes on from WEIV01015819.1 coordinate 67,535, forward strand.
CAAATATTAGAGCATTAATAGGAAACCGACCTCTCTCTGACTTTGGATCTGTTATGCTGGAAGTCAGACAAAAAGTAGCTTATGTATATATAGGGATTTAGAAGCTGTAATTTCAGAGGTGTCTGACAACTCTGAGTTAGTTTGGGGGTTTTCTTCCAAATAAATGTAAATACATTTTAAAAGGCACTGAGGAAAGAAACTGGAGCACGATAAGAACTTTGAGCAACTCCAGGGTTTCCTGCATGATGGCCTGAATTGAAGCCATTGCTGCTGATGCGATCAGAGATGTCCCAAAAAACAGCACTTCTTACCTCTTGAAACACATGGAGAGAGAGCTAGGGAGCTATAGTCTGTCTGTCTTCTGGAAAGCAGATAAAGGTCCTGAGCTGGTAGAAACTGGGACTCACTAGCAGGAGGACATATGGAAAAGCAGCAGGGATTTCCTGCGGGCAGAGCAATGTTCATATATGCATCTCAGCCAGTTGTCACCAGTGGCCAGATAACAGTGCCAAGCCCTCGGGAAAGTCTGAATGGGCAGCAACTGCTCAGGGAGCAAAGATATTGTCGGAAGTGCTCCCTACTGAGGAGTAGAAGCTTTGGTGTATGGGAGCATGTAAAAAGTGGTGTTGTGGGTTATCTGGAAATGAAAGGAATTAAGTATGCTATACATAGAAGTGCATCATTTTATAACTGAGAAGCTGATTTTGCAGGTTAGACAACTTCTTGAAAACCCAAAGTACAGTACTATCTGAAATTGCACAGCCTGATGTTACTGACAGATGACCATCTGTTCCCATGGGCTTTCAAATCAGGAGATCATCACTTTTAGTAAGGCAGTCTGTATGGTAGAGGGTTTGTAAGTGATTTAGATGAACCTTCTGACTTTTCAGCCTGAGGTAAAAGCAAGCTGAAAAAAATAGATGCAAGGTCAACTTCACAAGTTAATATAAGTGAATTAAACATTTATTTCGCATGTTTTCAGGGCGAGTCGAAGTGGGGCAAACTGTAAAAGGCTGATGTACTTTTTAGTGTCTTTAGTTCAAAGAGGTAGTTTTCCCAGTAGCACTGGTATGCCCCCAGTTTGCTCTGTCGCAGCACCTCAAGTGTTAGGCACACCTTAGAGAATTAAATCTCACAGTGCTCTGCCAAACAGGTAACTCCTATCCTCCTCTTGTGGATGGAAAACTGGCATACTCAGTAAAGAAGAGAGGAGCCAGAGGGAAGGAAACCAGTGGGGAGGAGGCACTGAATGTGCTTCCCAGGGAATTCTCAGTATCACACATCTGGGATGGGGAACTACCTGCCTGTAAAGAAGTCGATCACATGTCCAAAGGAACACTGAAAATTGTAACACAGCCTAGTCAAGGTCCCAATAGCTCCTGTCCCTAGGCTTTAACTAGGAATCAGTTCCCCTCAAAATCCATAGATGCAAGTAGCCAGAGCAAAGGACACCTGTTCTTTCCACCTTTCAGATCCTGTTCTGCAAACAGGACTGTGCATATGGGCTTCCTACATCCGTGCAATTTCCCCTGCTGCAGTCACATGAGCTACAAGGCTCCAGGGCTTCCGAGTCTGCATAGTCCCAGCTGGGCTTTCAACTTCCCTGGCAGTGAGCTACCTCAGTGCTACCAAGTGCACACTGACAAAATGCTTAATTTAAAACATAGCAGAAAAGTGCTATTAATGCTTGGAGCACTGTTGGAGTTTTCCCCTTGTACAGAATATGCAAAGGGGGGAAAAAAAAAAAAAAAAGAGATTTTTTTGCCTTATAAGATTAAACAATCATCATGGTTTTAAGGGCTTAATCTGCTGGCATGCAGACTGCCGGCTGATAAGTCTCCGAGTCTGACTGTAATTGGATGCAGAATCGGATTCAGTTGTGTGGGCTTTCCAGGGGCTTTTTGTTTGTTTGTTCATTTTTTAACACACTGCAGAGCTGAAGTGAACCGTCCCTGGAAATGCCTTTGGGGGAGAAGCTGTAACGCTGCGTGTCCCCCTGGCTACTATTTCGGCAGCACCTCGCTGGAGATCACCTCTCGGGGAGGGCCGGGGAGGTTGCTCAGTGTATGAGTTCGCGCTATTGTTCGAGGCACACATCTGCCTTAAGAAATCGCACGGCACAGGCCGTTACTTATTCAGATGCAGAAGCTCCTTCCGTCCCACAAGACGGCCCATTCGAGTCACATGCCAGAGGTCTCGGCAGAATGGGCTGCAGCTGCTTCAAATCTGCTGTCTAACATCAGAAGCAGTTGGACAAACTGTACCGTGCTGACTACAGTCAGGCTCCCCGGCGCCGAGGAAGACAGGGAAAAGATTTGGGATCCCAGCGCTATGTTCTCAGAGGATCTGTGGCTGGAAAATGAGAAAAACTGTGCCGTTGTTCACAAGTCAAAGCGAGGAAGGAAGCGCCAAGAGCTCCTGGCCGTCGCCCTGGGGGTGAAGGTGGGAGTAAAGGGGGCACTTTTGTGGCAACCTCTGAAACTCTTTGCCTATTCACAGATCACCTCCTTGGTCAGAAGAGCAGCCTTAACTCAAAATGACAACCACTTCAACTATGAAAAAGCACACAATTTTAAGGTAAGCATGGCTTGCTGTTATTTTCAGCTAAAAAGTTCTATTGAGATGTCTCCCATTTTAGTGTTTGCTGTGATGGGGTTTGCACGCACTTATTTATATTAGCTCGAAGAAAAGTGTTGAAATACATTTTTCTTTCTAGTTTAAGTTCCCTTAACTGCATGCTTAGTAAGCTGTTACATAGATACTTAATCCAAATACAAGTTTTGCTGTTCACTGCACTACCTGACTGGCAATTTAGCTCTTTTACCAGATTCAGTTTTCTTTTTTATTAAGAAACTAAGTTCTTTATATTGATTGTCTTTATCTTAAGTATATGTCCTTCTAAATAAGAAAAAGGCCCCTTTTAAAAATCTAGCTATTATCAGAAGCCAGCAGCATTTTACCAGCAAACATTTTGGACCATTTCTGGGTTTTAGAAGAAGTTGAGAGAGCTTGGGTGCTCCTAACAATAAAGAAAACACAGCAGTGGGTATTGTCTCCCAGCTTTTGTTCCAACACCATATGCTAAGGAAATGCTCTCAGAGTCCCACTGAGCTATATAGGATGTGAGCTTGTGTTTGCTTGTCAAACTAAAACAAATTGATGGACGAACACAGAGATGTTTAAATGAATCACCTTTTTGCTGTCTTATACATACAAAATCAGATTCTCAGGGATTTTTTCCCCAAGTGCTGTCTCTGGCAGACTGCAGCAGGGAAGTGACTCAGCTTTGGAAATGGACCTTCCAGGCGGCTTGTATTAAAATGTTTTGCCAAAAGGACTGTGCTGGTTTCAGAGCATGCCAGCCAGTTACCGTATCTAATGCTGTCAAATTGAGGTTTGATGCTTATCGGGATAAGCACCGAGAATAAGAGGCAGTAACAAGACAAGAAAGGAATGTATCTCAGCTTTGAAACCTCATTTCAGTTAAAGCTCCTTGAGGGTGCTGATCTGGGTCACTGTCAGAATAGTTCAACTCATTAGCAGAACAAGAATTTTCTGATATTCATCAAGGTTCTGCCAAAAAAAGAAGGACTTATTAAAATGATTTCACTTAGCAAAAAAGTTTCACTTCTTATTTTTTGACATATTCTGCTGTGCAGACATTGCTCTCCTCTGCAGTGCTTCTGCTGTAGTTGGTAAATCAATAATTTAGTATTGGTGAGCAAAGCAAATAATAGCATCCCTTTTCTCATTCCCGTTCCTTGATCCAGGCCACAGAAAAGTCAATGTTTATCTCTCTGATCGACACTGAAAGAAATAGGAGAAATACTCAGTGTTTTCTTGCTTGATTAAGCCAGCTTTCATTCTTTCTGGGTTTTACCCTCATTATCATTTTAGTATCAAAAGTGTTTTAGTTTAACTAGAAAATATTTTCTCATGACTGAGACTTCTTTCCACTTTGACCCATGCATTCTTTCCTCTTCAAAATTTCCCTTGTTTTGGCTTTGATTTATAATTGGACATGTGCCCAGTTAACTTTGCATTTGCACAATCTAGCTGCTTTACAGTCTCTGTTCCTGTCTGTTTCAGAAGAGTCATAGTTTAACTGGAAAATCACATGATTAAAATAGACATGTATTCAAAGGCTTGACAGCAGAAAATGAGTGTTTTATCCTAGTAAAGGCAATAACAAACCTTAGGGAACAAACATTTTTAAAATAATTGTCCAGAAACATCAATCAAAAATGTTACATTTGCTTAATGAACAAATATGTTCACTATGCAAATACAGTTGGTTGTCTAAAGGAATATATTAGAATATGTCTAGTTGTTGAACAAAAAATCTGGATAGTATAATCAAAATAAAATATTTAGGTTTAAAACATGTCTAGATTCAAGGCTGATATCTTTTAATATATTCCATATTCATTACAGAAAAGGGTTAAGAAATTATTTTTAAAAGAATTGTTTTATAGTCTTGGGGCAAAATTCTTAATGGCTTTTGACAGCACTCAGGCTATGATGATATAGGATTTATATGAAGGACAATGCTATTTTGCAGATATTCAGAAACCTGTCTTCCCCATTTTTAGATGAATACTGACGTGTATTGTATCATTCATCTCAGTTCCTACATGTTACAGTGGCCCTCCCAATCTTGTCATAGGCAGTTCTTCAAGAACAGGCAGACACTCTTTACCTCTTGTCCTTTAGCTCTTGTCCTTGAGCTGTGAAGAATCTTAAAAAGGAAAGGCACATTTTTAGTGAAGCTGATGAGATTTTTGTAGATCTTACACCCAAGATCTTACTTACTGGAAGAGAGAAGGAACAAAAGAAAGAAAGAGACTCAAGGCATCAGTTCAGAGCAAGGACAGCTCTCCATCCATCCTTGCCTAGGTAATACAAAAATTAAAAGGTAGTATTGAAGTTGGGAGCATGAGGGAACCAGTTTATGCTCTTCTGAGCATCCATGCTTTCTCATTCAACCTCTCTTCCAAATTTCAAGACACTAAAGGCAAATGAACAAAAAAGAGATTTAGTACCCAGGCTGATTTGTTACGCTGGGTTCATCCTGAGCACACCACACAGTCACATGGATTTAGGTTTGGAGCTGGCGTCTGTCTGGCGGGACAACTTTGCATAAGCCAGTGGAGACATACCATAACTCAGGAAAGCAAATAAATCTCTGAAGCCCTGTTTAGAAAAACACAGAGGTATTTCTCTAGCTATGTGGGTGTCCGCCTGACTGGATCACGAAGTTCTCTTGTGCCTTGTTACAGTTAGGATTCAGGAGGCTCTTTCTCGGATGGACTTTACCTGCCAACTTTAGTGAGGTCCCAGCTGGTGGTGAGGTCAACCTCTCAACCTCGTGCCTGAGGGCAGCAGCCTGGAGGTTGGGGATGCTCCACACTCTTTGTTCTAGTCTGGGAATTCATGAGAGGTCTTCTGTGCTGCTTTAAGCGAGCGAATACAGCTGAATAATGTGCATTTACCACAATACTGTGCCTGTTTGCCACCATAGCATGGGCAAATACCATTTGCAGGCAGGCTAGTGGAGTAAAGACAGCTGATTACAGACAAGTCAGATCTGCTGGGAGAGAAGAGGCTCTGGGATAAATTTCCCTTTGTGTCAAGCATTGCAGATAATACTGTTTCTGGGACACAAAGGGTTTGGGAAAGACATTTTTTACAGACATGAAAATTATGTGTATTCATTTAAACAAAAATAACAAGGGAGTCAGCTTTTCTTCCCTGCAAATGGCTCAGGTTCAGCAGGAGTCCACAGGAGAGTACAAATGTGCCTGTATTCAGGAAGAAGTCTGTAGAGAAAAAGTTATTTTCTTCAGGGGCAAAGAGAAAAGTCTTCAAACCCAGTCAGATAAACAACAAAAATATCTCAGAAACAATACTACGAAATGCTAATAAAAACCCATGTGTTTCAATTCAAGGCAATTTCTTTGTCTGTTTCTGTGATATTGCTTAAGGCATTATTTTGTTTTGCCACTGTACTGGCACTCCTTAAATTTGGCCTCAGTTTCTCCCTCTGTGAAGACAACTCAGACACAAACTAAAAGTGAATGAGGTATCACCCACAGGGAAACACTGTTGTTTGAAAGAAAGGGCACCGGAAGGACGAAGGTGAGAGCACAGGAAGGCAACAAGAAGAGACATGTAGTGTAGTGTTGTGTGAGACTGTCGAGCAGAGAAGAGACAATGAATGTAAGAAACAACTTTTCATTGCAAGAGGCTGAAAGACAGAACAAGGAAAGTCCAGTGTATAGTCCGGAAATGTCATGGTTTAGCCTTATTTGAAGAAATAGTTCCCTGTAATTTATTTTGAATTGGAATTACATGTCACCTGTAGCCCAAGCAGGCCAAGACTATGTTGTGTGTACACAAAGAGGTCTCCTGAGACAGCAGGACCAGCAATAAAGAGTCATTGATCCTATTTCCAACACATCTAAGCCCAGTCCATTCGTAATGAGGCAGTTACAAAGGATGGGGCAAAACCTAAAATCCCATCTCAAAAACCTAAGACCTGCTGTTATGTCTGCCTGTTTGAAACAGAAATAAGGCCAGTCTTGCAGGCAAAATTCCCCTTTACCGTTCAAAAGTGTTCCTAAGAACAGACTTCCTCCATTATTTCTTTTAAAATTAATGTCAAGCCATAAGAGACTTACTTCAAAACTGCATCTTAAGAGACTTTTTGCACCTTCATCTAGAAACTTTTGAAGATCTCCTTTTTTTTAGTTAGAGGTTTTATTTCCCTGTTTCAACTTGGCCAGAAACCACCAAGACTAGCTTTTCACAGGGTATTTCAGCTGGAGACTTGCCATTTGAACTAAAATGCAGATCCGTGAAAAACTGAAGTGAATGAAAAAAGAGAACTCAACCTTTGAGGGCCACAGAGCTGAATGGAACAAGGGAAGGGTGTGCTGTCAGCACTTCTCAAATGGAGCCTTCAGGCAGCATTGATGGCTTTCCAATTAATGGCAGGAGAGAGCAAGGAATAATCAGCCACCATTTTCAAAATACACCGCAGTGAGACCAGCTGAAGTAAGCTTTGTATAAAGTGAGCAAGTAGGTCCCAAATATCCTAGCAACTGCAGTGGACTTTATATGTGAAGTGGTGGGTTTTTAAAAGTCCTGACTGAGCTTTCACGGGCCCTTCTCACAAGGTTAGCTTTTGTAAGCTGCTGCAAAGCAGAAGACACAGTTAGCTATCTTCCCACAGCAGATGATTTTCACCCACAATTAAATGCAGGTGCAGACCTACTAATTATGTGGCTTTCAGTCTAAAAATAGTAAAGATGCAGGCATAATTAGTTGTATCTGTAGTTTTGTATCCACTGAAGGTCACATAGTGCATATGAATGAAACTCAGTAGCTCATGTTGCATACAGCCATTTACCCCCATGAAAAGCCATGTCTGAAATTCATGCTACCTATTTTGCAAAATAACATTAAGTGAGAAATAAATATGTGGTTATATCTGTTAACATATCTGTTTCAAACTTTATTGCAAGGTCTTGTTTCACAGAGATACACATTTTTGTGAGAGGCAAAACACCATTTCAAAAAACAATTATGACCAGTCAGATATTCCAGGTTTGACCCTTCACTGTCAAAAGGGAGAATTAATTACTATTGCTTTAACTTTATTCACACAATTGAGTCAGGAGTCATTTTTAGTCAGGTTCACGTTTTTATCTCAAAATCAGAAAGAGATGACTGTGCTAATATCTCAATACTTCATCTTCCTGGACTCAAGAGTACAGGCTTGTGTAAGTATGAGCCTGCAGACAAATGGGGTGAAAACATTAGCAGACAAGTACTTGGCCTAAAACTCCACAGTTTATTTGAAAAGGGCAATGACCATTTTTTTACTCTATGAAAAGAAAAGAGCAGCTTTCCTCATCCTAGGGGATGGAAGCGGCCTTTCAGCCATCCACCCAATGGGTAAACAAGAGCCACAGAGAAGGAAAAGGACTCATTTGCAGCCAGAGTATGTACGATTTATGTTTTGTTAGCCTCAATTAAGTCTCTGGCCAGACCTAGCTCATACTATGTCCATTCACACAAAAACTCACTATTTACTCTTTGTTTCAATGGAAATGAAATGCTTACTTTACCAGAACACACATCTTAAATAAAAAGGTCTTCCACTGTAGCCTTTGGAAAAGCTGTATTGGAAGCAGCGGTGGCGTGCAAAACCTGGCTTTGGGCTCTGTCAGCACACAGGTCATTTTATTCCTCCTAATTTACTCATGTGTAGACTGTAGCAAAATGAAGTTTGGGGTGCTGAAAAAGAGTCTACTGATACCTTTTCCTTATGTGAGTTCAATTTACTTAGTAGAGTGGGGAAGGGTGCCATTTGCTTTTATCTACAGTTCTTTGGATTATTAGTTTTCCTTTTTTAATCTGAGTTCCTCCACTATAGCTAGAATGTCAGCTAGCAAAAATGATTTGTTTTCAGTGTTGTATACAGCCCGGTTCTCTTTAGTGTTAAGATAAACTACAAGATCAAAGCAAGTTTCTGTTCCCGTGGTTTATTTCATCTAGACTTTGGAAGGATGTGGGCACTGTGTGCTAAAGATTTACTCATACTCAGTCTTCTGTTTTTTATCCATTTCAGTTGTTCCATCTGTCAGACCATCTGCCTCTCAATGACCCCATTTCTTTCTCCCACCCCCATTTGTATTACAGGTCCATACGTTTCGAGGTCCACACTGGTGTGAGTACTGCGCCAACTTCATGTGGGGTCTCATCGCTCAGGGAGTGAGATGTTCAGGTAGCCCAGCAGCATTTTCTTTCATTCTCTTGAAATGCTCAGACATCTGTCCCACTCCAGCTTGCACTCCCCACAAAAGTGGGGGACAGGATTTCTTTACAGAACAAGACAAGAAATCCTCCTGCAGAAGTTAGAGCATTTTCATTTGCCTCCTTAGCTGGTTTACAAATAAGCCATCAGCCCTTGGTTGCTGAGAGTGACATACTTTTGGTAGTACTTTGGTCCTGTCCATGCCTTGGTGTATACATTAAAACTTGTTCATTATGGTTAACTTATCCCTTAACGTTTTTATGTCTTAAGAAAAAAGCACTGGAAATGGCAAATCCAGCCAGCAACTAGGCTTCATAACTCCTCTTTTTGCTATTACCAATTGCTGATACATGCCTTTGTCTGCAAAAAAGACTGCCACCTGTTTCCCATAAAAATACCATGCATTACTGCAAGCCTGAAGTATCCCACATCAAGATAAAACAAAAAAATACAACCTTAATTTTCTAAGAGGGAACAGCTTTCTGGTGCCTCTGTAGCTGTATTGGTATTTTAATAGTGCCTTAATTATTCTAAATTTGTTTGCTATTTTGTGGAAAAAAATTATCTTGGAAAAATGTAATAATCATCACATCATGAGCCGTAGTAGTAGTAGTAGTAGTAGTAGAAGTAGTATTTGGTGCAGATTTTCTGTAGTTCTGCAACCACTTCCAAAAGTTGTTTGTCTTACCTCTGTCTTAGCTCTCCCTGCCCTGACCACCAGGCATTCCTGATCTCTGGCACCAAATACATCCAACCCTGACATCTGCCTTCTGTGGATGGAAGAGGTGGTTTTTACCTAAAATTTAAAACCGCATTTTGAAAAATCAAAATACCTTTCACAAGTGCAGTCTCAGCTACTGCTACATCTTGTCTGCCTGTAGATGAATAAGGGTAACACAAAGAATATGAGAACACATTAAAAAGAGGAACAGTAGTTTGCTTTTCAAGCTATTTGATCTTAAACACAAGTGTGCAAAACCCAACCTCACTAATGCATAGTGCTATATTTGTTCACGTACATAAAATATTAAACTTATGAAAAGGCTTATTTATTTAGTATGAAACATAATATACTCCCTTATTAAATTACCAATATTTAACTCTAAGAAGACAGATGCATTCGGATTTAACTTCACATGTTTAGAGAACAGCGCTGAAAACCTAGGAGAATCCTAACTACAGCTGCTCACATTTGTTCAGATTTCACAGAACAAAAATGTATATGCAGTAATAACTGTATGGAGAAACACAAAAACTCACACAATTCCATTAAATGTTTGGTGTGTTCGTATATGATTTTGCTTGATTAATATTTTATAGAGTATAATACTGAAATGTGCTGCAAGTAATAGAGCCATGTTTACATTTTTAGTAGCTTAATGTTAACTCAAAGGGTACTGTCCGTGATGGGCATGACTGGGAAGGCATTAAAACAGGGATCAGAGTTATGTGAGATAATGCAACTCATGATGGTGGTGTTTACTTTACTGAATCTTATAAATTAATTTGGCTGAATATTTGAGTCTATTAAAAAAATCAATTTGTGGAGATGAAGCAGTGATGTTTAAGTTAATAGAAACCACCCATGCAATGGAGAGTAAGATTTGACTCTGGAGTAAGATGCCAAGAACTACGAGTAAAATGAATCACTTTTTTAAATCATGCCTTTCACAGTATTTTATATGCCTAAACTGACCTACAGACTAAACAGAGGGGACACTTTAGTCACCAGTGAAGTGATGAGTTGAGGATGAGGAGTCTGCTGACATGGCAGAGTGAGCCAAAATGTGACACTGCAGGAATGTGGAAGGGGTAGTGAAGCACTCTAGCTCAAAGCACTGTCCCAGTTTGAGTGCTCAGGTGAATCTTGAATTCTTCAACCATGACCAGTGCTAAGCCACAACACAGCCAGCAGAAGTTATTACTGTGCCAATTTTATTTAAGTCTAATCTAAAATATTGAGAGGTTAAGTCTTACGTGTTCAAATGCAACACCTTGGCTATGTGTCCAGTAGTGAATCAATCCAGATTGTACCAGCAGTCACCCACAGCTCAGAGAGGTGTGAAGGACATCCAGATTTTTTATGGCTTTTTAACAAGTCTGATAGAGTTCACTTTTCCCACTGTAAGATTTTTACACATTTCCATGCTCATCTTTCTCATCTCCTTCCTATTTATTTTATCTTTGCTGACTGATGGGGGAGTTGTGCCCCTCACTTAATGTGGACAAAGGAGATAAATTCTTAGACGACACCTATCAGCATAGTATTAATTAATTGACCTGGCTAACTTTGCTTACAGACTGTGGGTTGAACGTACATAAGCAGTGCTCCAAGTATGTGCCCAATGACTGCCAACCAGACCTCAAGAGGATAAAGCGAGTCTACTGCTGCGATCTCACCACACTTGTGAAAGCCCACAATACCCAGAGGCCGATGGTTGTGGATTCATGCATTCGGGAGATCGAAGCAAGAGGTTTGTGTGCTTAGGAAACCAGCAGACACAATGAAATGAAGATGACTTGAACTATGTGCTAAGCTCAAACAGGATAGAATGCTCATGCACGCTGAGGGCAGGATGAGAGAAGGGATTTTTTAGTATAGGTGATACATTTGCATTAGCTAGTAAAACTAAATCATGGCATTTCTTAATGTAATTTCCTGAAATGCTTTCTGAAAACGTCAAAACATTGTATTACGTTACACTTCTGAAAGGGGTGAACTTTAAAGTGAACTTTAAGTTCATGTTTATGTGTCTTTTTTCATTACTTTATTTTAACATACCTGGGGATGTGTCCAATTTTGGAGTAATCAGTTTAAATTAAATCCATTATTAATAACCTTTACAGACGTTGTGGGCAAGAGAACACAAGTGGGTGAAAGTGACTCAGACAAGTGAGGTCACAGGCTGTGGTATTTTTTAGTAGGACACAAACTGTGCAGGGTTTCACATGATGCTGTTACTGATGGATCCCGTGGCACAGGCAGCATGTCTCACCCAAAACTCAAGCTTGTGACAGGTTTTTGGTAAACAGACATGTTCCAGATTGAAGGGAAAACACGTCCCCTCCAATAATCACATATCGCCTCTGTAATAATCAAGTATTTTTCCTTTGGATAGCAAATGTGTATGTTGTGCTGCCAAGTAAGCCAAATTTTCCTGTTAGTCACAGCTTCAACACAGGAATCTCATAATGTTGAATTCATGGCATTCCAGTAATCTGCATAGCAACACACTGATAATAGCCATAGGGATTTCAAATCCACACATCATCTACTGAATTGAATCAAAGACTTACTAGTAAATCCCCTGCACTGCTCTGTAAAGCTCTACCAGGATTATATCATCATTGCAGGGACAAATAAAAAGAATAATATGGACTAAGACAGAAGAGTTTTACTGCAATGATATAGCAGAAAGTTACATTGCATTTGAGATCTAATCACTTACTTGTATGTTTATTGATTAAGATAAAATCTGCTGCCTGCTCTCTGTTTTTTCAGTTCTTTTATATTTCTTTCTTTAATTGCTATAGAACTATGGAAGATTCTGATTTTGTTGTTAAGCAAACAAAGGGTATTGGAACTCAAGTAGGTTAACATGGTTCATAATTACAGTAAGGAATTCTAGGATTAAAATAAATAACATGTGTGTGACTCAGCATGCTCTGCTGGGCTGCCCTGCATGAATGTTAGTGTGGAGCAATGCAGGGAGAGTGGTGCAAGTGAGCAGATCTCTTGTAAAAGAACTATAGAAGGAATGTACTGATATGCAGAAGAACTCTATCCATCACATCTTTCAGGTGTGCATAAGCAAAAGCTGACAGCAAAATGGAAAAAATGTGCTCATGAGGAAAGGCAGTCTTTTACTTGAATTGCTATTTATCATTAAGCAACTGATAAAAGAAAGGGAGACCTCTAAAGCTTTATTAATTATAGCCAAATCCAGGAAAATCTCCTACATAAAATGAATAAATTGTAATAACATCACATGCCTCACCATTAGCAAATTGCAATGTTTTGCTCTAACATAATCAAATCAACCATGTACCTAACAAAGTCAGAAAGTATAAATGCTAAAATTCTTTAATCCTTTAAAAATACAATTTAACATCTTGATCTTTCCTTAGATGCCCAGAGTTTCACATTACAAATAATATTTCGCTACACTTAGTAGGTCTGTTGTTCTTGCTTTATTGTTTTTAAGCCTAAATATTTGTTGGTTACTGAAGCTAAGTTAAACAAGACTTTTTTTTTTTCAGGTTTGAAGTCCGAGGGCCTCTACAGAGTCTCAGGCTTCACTGAGCACATTGAAGATGTGAAAATGGCCTTTGATCGAGGTACACCATTTTTTAGTCTTCTAGGACCTTTCAGTTCTTTTGAGGTTTATATAGGTACCATGGTAATGAAACTGACATATAAACAGAAGTACAGAAAGCAATCTGTCTTTTCTGAGTCCTTAAATTGGTATGTAGTCGTTTTCATTAGAAGAAATCATGTTTCATAGTTGGAAGGAATAATTAAACACTAAGAATTGGTGGGTAGAAGGCTAAATGGAGAACTGAATGACTGATCAACCTAGCAGTGCAGTCTAGGCCCCTAGTTCAAGTACCAGCCTAGATAGTACCAGGAGAAAGTTCTTAGTCCTGTCTTTAATAGACTCAGTGCTTTACAATACAGCAATCTGTTTATGAGTTTAAGGACCAGGAACTCCAACTGGGAAGTCATTTTGCATGTAGCCTTGTAGAAAGCATCACACCATTGTGCACGAGATTGCATCTGCTCAACAGAGAGAGGAGCATTGAGGAGATTGGTTGTACAGCACATTGAAAAATTAATAATTAAAACACTGCCTGATTACTACCCTCGTAACCCTTCTGAATTGATTGAGCTGATTACGTTGGTTTTAGTTGTGCACACAATTTTTGCACACATGACTAATTTTAAGTTTCTGTGTAAGTGAATGCAGGGTAGGGCCTTCATCAATAGAAAACACCTTTACAAGTACCTTTAAGAAGTTACATGAATATTCTTCTTCCTTCCCATAAATAGTGTTTTCCTTCCTACTTAATTTTTTCAGGAATTACCTCTGCCATGTTAAGGAATAGGGTCAGACACAGTCCAGTTATCACAAGCCCATGGGGGACAAGGTGGGTCCAAGTCAAGCCAGAAAGTCAGTCTGTAGGTCAGGGTAGCAACGAGAAGGGTGAATGGCCACACACTGGCATGGCCATGATGCACCTGGAGACAACTACAATGTCACTCAGGCAGGGACTGAAGGCCCTGGGGGCCCATGGGCAGGAGATGTGGGGACTCCAGGCCAGCAAGGTCTGTGGGTGGCATGTCTTACTGTGTTCTGAACACTTGGCCATGCAGATAGCACTGTAAAGAAAGTCCAGCTACCAGTTTCCAAACTGTTTTCATGCTGAAATAACCTTTAGAAAATAATACATATTTTAAAATGTGTTGGATGCTGCAGTTGTGAACCTGTGCATATACAGACATAGGTCAGCCATTATGTGGGCAAGAGAGATGCACAGTGATATGACTGCTATCATGGGAAGGTGGTGTTGCAGATGTGCCACATGAAGCAATGTTACTGAGGGGATCACAGTCCTGACAAGTCCCATTCTGCTCCCTACAGGTAGATCTGGCCTGGCAAACCCTTTTGTTCTGTTTGTTAATTCTCCCTTAAGTGTACCAACCTGAATGAAACCCAGAAAGAGAGGCACAGGTTGTAGAGAGAAGAGTTGGAAGAAAGCAGATTTAAATTTATGTTTGAGCATGACTTCAACAGTGCTGCAGCTGTAGTTCCTTTGCAAATGCTTTGAGCCACTGGAACCACTTCAGCTTATTGCCTATTTATTGTCTATATTCACAACATAATTGATAGCAATACACACTAGAATGAGACCCATGGCGAGAAAGAAAAGGTGATTTACTGGCAAAGGTAGCAGCACCTAAAAACAGGAAGAGTAATGTGACTAGTAGTGTTGGATTTCCAAAGGCAAAAAAGCATGGATAAACATGGAAGCAGAGAAAGCAAGAACAAAATTTGTACACAAAGGCAGTGGGAAAGACCATTGGGCATAAATTGATAAAAATCCGTGTCTTCATTTTTTTTTAAAACAGTTTTGTGAGGGGAAAGGGCTAAAAAAGGAAGGAGAGAGTATCGCCATGAATAAAAAAAAGCAT
The DNA here is from genome assembly GCA_013390005.1 of Calyptomena viridis. Lineage (NCBI taxonomy): Eukaryota > Metazoa > Chordata > Aves > Passeriformes > Eurylaimidae > Calyptomena > Calyptomena viridis. Next base: position 82,549 of record WEIV01015819.1, read on the forward strand.
GAATAAAAGCAGCAGAACAATGAACAAAACCTTGTTATAGAATTGTAAGACTAGAATATTGCCAAGAGCAGAAGCTGACAACTTTCAAAACTGGGAAGTTTTGAAAATGTTTTCTCCCTGAACTGAGATGGAAAAGCAGGATGAGTTGATAATAGAAAAACAAAATAATTTTTTTTGTTCTGACTTGTGGGCTGTGCAGCTATAAGGTGGTTGTCAGCTGGCAGAAGTTTGAATTGGCAAGATGCTTCCAATCTGTCAGCTCAGGGCTTGCTTATATGTCAGCTTGAAGTTTACAGAGGCAGAGACACCACCCTCTCTTTGGCATCCCAGCCCCATAGGTAGAAACATTGCTTTTCTGCTGCCTTGTTGCCCCTATTGTTGCACTAGAAACCAGAGCAACGTGGAATGAACTATCCTAAGGATGGGATAGTCCCAGGTGACAGACCTAGGAGAGAAGGAAGCTGAGAGGTGGCAGGTCTTACCTCCAACAACACCTGGAAGTTTTTTGTTCAAATTTAATTTTCTCCCCGGAAAATAAAGCTTGAGGAAGTTTCACAGAATTCATATTTCCACATTCACTACAGGAAATTAACTTTTTTTTTCTTTCTTTTTTTTTTTTTAACTGAAAAAGAAAAGGGAAAATTTGTGTCTGAAATATAGAATCGAAAATTCCTGATCAGTTCTGGTTAGTAGATAGGTGTTGCAGCAAAAACGGCCATATCTCAGGCATCTCTGAAGCACGCTGCATAGCAGAAGGTAAATGTTTTTTAAAGTAACTTGGGACAGTCAAGGGAGATGCTGAGAGCAGAGTTAGGAACCAGAGAGGACAGGACAGGACTCTTTAGTCTAATGGATAATCTTGACACAGTACTAGAGGATGTACACTGGTCAGGATTAAATTTTGTTTGACAATTTAAAGACCGTATTTTAACCATCTGAAAGCAAGGCTTTGAAACAACCTTCTCGTAAGAGCAGCAATAAAAAAAAGTGGAAGTTGCAGGATTTACCAGAAGGCATGGTGCCTGCAATAGGAGAACATTGCACTTAGTCATTACAGGGGTCACCCTCTTCCCATCATTTCTGAGTCAATCCCCAAGCACCTGGCCAAAATACCAGTACACTTTCGCATCTCCAGAAATACAACTTTTAATAAATAAGTTTGAAAATATGCAGGCAAGGAGCCCTCACATTTGTATGTGCAGGATGCATCCTTGAAATAATGCCGTCAAGCTTTCTGGTTCCCAAGCTTTTCATCAAGCCACAGGGGCCAGAAGGCAGTATGATACAGGGATGAGGCGTGGGGGCTGACTTGGCTGTAGGGTACCTCTCCTGCTGATTTCTTGTGCAGCTGAAGGGGTGCAATGAAAAGAAGCCAGCCATCCCTCTGACTAATTCTGCTTTGACGAAGAGACACTCACTTGTTCCTTCCAAAGAATTATAGCAAGAACAGAAAAGCAAAGGCAAGTTTGCAAAGTTAACATCTCAGGAAGAGAATAGCATCCCACATAATATTATTCAGGCCCAATGAGGCTGTGATAGCTGGTTTTAAAACAGGATGAAGTTGGTCCTCATCTGATTTAAACTAAGACTGCCTTCCAGAACCAAAGCAGTGTAAATAACCCTACTGTAAATTAGCATTAGGCTCTCTGAGGCACTGACAATGTTCCATTTTAGTGATTTTTGTAATGAGAAGGAGGGGAATAATGTGGATTTATTTAATCTGGTGAATGTTGGTGCTATAGAATGACAGTTGCTCTCTGTCAGCATTGTTGAGCTGTGGCGTTGTGGAATCCAGAAAACACCCATTGTGCATTTTATCCACAGAGCTGCCATTGTCACCACTGCATTCTGTCCCCCCACTTGTTTGTACAACTGGCTGGTACAATACACTTGCTAAAAATATGCTGTTAAATATTACATGAGTACTTAGAGGCATCCTAATTCATACTCACTCTTTTGCCAGTGTAGATGAAAACTTGTCAAATGCCAAATCTGAGAAAAACCACAAAGCAGCATGTTAGCATGGTAAAGGTTGTGCCATAAAAACAAAGCATTTAGGATAAAGGAACTAAAGTAAAATCTAATTCAGTATTCAGAGGGCATAGATGAGGCTTGAAGAATGTAATACTTATTCTCTTTCATTCTCTAATAAACTATTGATGTATTTCTATGCCATTCAAAGTCAGCTGAAATCTTTAAGGAAAAAAATAAAAACTTTCTTTGTCTTGAGATATTCAAACTTCAACATAATGCAACAAAATACATTGAGATTCAGAGTAACTAGGAAAGATAAATTATGGGGCTTGGGTAGGATTATGTTTGAACAGCTGAAATGAACTGTGTGTTTGTGATTCAAAATTTAAAACAAAAATACTGTATTAACATATGGCCACTGCAATGATACTGAAAATACCAACTACAATCTGACACTCTGTATTGAAGAGTGAAAAAAATTATTGTGGTAATGCAGAAGATAACATATAAACCACATGTAGTTCATGCAGTCTGCTACTGCAGAGGATCCTCTGTGAAATACATGTCATGACTTTCCTGGCAATAAATTCTCTTTTCTTTCTCAGTGCTTTGAATTTTAGGTGTGTTAAAAAAAAAAGCAAATCCAGGAATTTGATGAAGATAAGAAATAAGTGCAGCCTGCCAAGGGCATTCAATTGCTGAAACTGAAAGGGGGGAAAAAAAGAAAAAAGATAATCCAAAATCTATGAAAGGAAAATAAAAATCCACTTCAGAAAATAAAAATCCACTGCAGAAGTGTGTAGGGTATATTATAATAGATGTATTGTTGCACTCACTTTAAAATAAACTTCAGTGCCTTTCTAATGGATGTATACTTGTCTCTGAAGTGAAGACAAAAAATCTTTGACTGAGGACTTCATGCATTTTTCCTACAGTAAGCAAATATAAGGTGTATGTTTGAAGTACATTGTAGTTTGAAGTGCCTCAAGCTGAAGTGCCCCTTTAAGGAAGCTTGCTGAGCTGCTTTGTAAAAATACTAAATAAATAACACTTCCCTTTAGTGTACTAGTGACCTGGATAATAGATGTAAGATTCTGCTTTGCTGTATCTGTTCTGGTGCAGCTGCTGGCTTGTTGGGGGTATCTGTTTTCAGTGGAGCATTTTGAGTGTTCAGTGTCCATCAATTAAATAGAGCTCTCCACACAAAGCTTTACAAGACTAATGCTACTGTGCCTGGAACTTGTGGATTAAACAAAAGATTGAGGCAGTGTAAACATCCTCCTAGGGCTTATTGATGCTGTATTAAATTAAATGCTGATGGATGTATTCAGACTGTTCAGCTGCATCAAGAAAGGCTGTTTGTTTTAAACACTTAAGCATATAATCTCCTCTTGATGAGAACATGTAGTGCTATTAGTCTTAATGAGAATTATGTGCATACATTGGACAGGATGTATCCCTGCAAGATTAATGCCATAGGTTTGTATAAAATGTCTACAATCAATATAAACTCTTTTACTCAGCTGTGAAAGCCTTTATCTCCATCTTAGATGCCGTGTATCAAGCACACCCACTCATCTGTCTGTATCAGGACATGTCTACAAGCACTTGTTATTGTGAGACAAGCGAGGCAATGGCTTTTCAACATGTCAGCACCTCAGGGGTAACAGCCCAGGCTTGTGCTTGCACCTCCTGGCAGACACAAGCAAACTCCTCTGCTGCTCAAGCAAGCATAACCCTGCATCACCCCACTCACCATATGGTCCTAATCTTCACCACCTGCTGGGAGGGAAGCACTAGTATCCTTAGTTGAATGGTGGGAAATAAGGACTACGAGTTATAGCTAATCTCGAAGAAGCCTGAGGTAAAGCTGAGGGTTAAATCCAGACAGCCACAGCTACTTGACCAGTGTCCTTTTACTGGAAGACCACCAAGGACAGGTCCCAGGAAGGAAGAACACTGGAATTTCTTGATGTGGAGAAAAATGTGGGTATGAGGGTACTAGGTAGTACAAAACAACATAGTCATTTGAACCTGAAAAAAGATAGTGATCCAGCCTTGCTGCTAGTTCTTGAAATTTCACTCAATGCAAGCCATGCATTAGTCAAGGGACTTCCCAGCAACACTAATAAACTTTAAGCTTGTGTTTGAAAGTGCTCTGTAATTGAGTTCTGACTGTATGTCAATGTGCCAAACAAAATGTATGTCATTGGAGTTGCATAATTCATCTGTTTAGCTCTTAATCCATTACAGGTATCCATATTCTTTTAACAAATTGCAATCCACATTTCAGAATAAATTGTATAGCCAAATGCCTCAGCATGCCTATTTAAATTCAGATCCTTGCTATAAATAAATAAGTCAAATATTAAGCCACTAGAGGATATCCAGGCAATAATGCAGCTTCCTTACTAGCTGATCACAATAGGTACATTGGTGCAAGATGTACATGATTTGGATGTTTACCCTGGTTTTTCCTACTGGTCTCATGATGGTCATTGGAAATTTATGTTATTTCTCTGTGCATCTGTTTCCCCAAATGGAGATGAAAAAAAGGGTTCATACTCCTGGGCACTGATCTGCAGGTAGAAAATACATCAGAAAAAAATTATTAATAGCTTATTTTCAGTGAATAAATGGGCCACACACAAGAAATATATTATTAAAATGGTTTTTCATCCAACATTAGAATAGTATGTTTGGTACACTGCAGATATGGATGATGTAATCACCAGCCCCTTCAAAAGATGAAAGCAAACAAATCGTTTACTAAAACATGAAGAAACTACCATTCCTCTTTCATATATTGTAAATAGCGATATATTCTCATTTAAGCCTTCCAAATGCTTTCAGGTTGTTTTTCCTTGTCAGGTTGCACACAATAAATCTGAATTAAAAGTCTAGCCTTGCTTCAAAATTAGTGTAGTTTCTAAAAGATTTCTTCCTCCTTTTCTAGATGGTGACAAGGCTGATATTTCTGCCAGTATTTATCCAGACATAAACATCATTGCTGGAGCACTGAAGCTGTACTTCAGAGACTTACCAATTCCCGTGATCACCTATGACACCTATTCTAAGTTCATAGAGGCAGCAAGTAAGTATTGCATAGTAATTTGTACCAATCTTTGATTACATTTCCCATCCGCAAATCTGTCCACATTAAAGAAAAGGGAAGGGCAGGAAAAAATGGAAAACACGGGCGTCATTCTGTTCATTACTTCTCTGCCATGTCCTTCTTTCACATGAAACTTTTGCATCATTGCTAATCAGATGGGACAGGTTAAAAAATCAAAGTAAATGCAGGATTTCAAAATAACTGACTAATATCAGAAAGTGTGGTTTCAGTGTCACACAGGCAAAGCTATGACATGCCTTGGGATGGGGTTTTGAATGGAATCACTTGCTCTTTTCTTCTAAATTATCCAAATTCTGTGACGAGGGGCAGAATGTCCATTGCAAGGGTTGCATCTGGCACTGAGAGGACCCCAGGGCTGGTGTCACGGCCGCAGCACTGGCTGCCAGACACATGAAAGACAATCAGTGAGGAGTCAGGGTTGAGTGAACATGGGAGCCTTGGGGTTGTGTCCGATTTCCCCACCATTTTCCCCATCTCCCATATCCTGGCCTTTTTTGGCAATGAATCTGCACTGCACACAATCATGTTCTTTTCTTCATTCAATGAAGGTTCAGAGTAATGAGACACCCCACAAAGCACATTTGCCTCACAGTTCAGGTGCATCCTCTGGCAGATGGGAGGTGCAGTTCCCCACCACCCAGAGGTGGCAGGTCAAGGGTGCACACTGCCAGGGAGGGAGGAGGGCAGCAGTATTCATTGCCATGTGAGCAGAGAGCACTGAAATTTGCCCCAGATTCTGCTCTCTAGGGCACAACTTTCCACATAGTCATAGTCCCTAACAAAAACTCACCAGATGGATTGCATCAAAATCACATTATAAGCAAAAATGTCAGACTTGAGGTATCTAAGAAGTACCATGCTTTCTTCTTTAAAAAGTAGCCTTAGTAATCTTGAAATGGCACCCAGTATATCAATAAGCAGCAGGAAGAGTGATCTGTGATTGTGCTGCCTTCCTTTTCCCTCTGGCTTACCCCAGCTTGCACTCCCCATGCAACCACAGATACCTCTCTCCTGCATTCTCCTCTTTCTCCTTGGCACAGAAATTATTGTTGCTTGTAAAGAACATGCCCAGAGGAAGCAATTCCAATCCATGCACCAATTTCTTATAAGCAGGACATAAAGACTCTTAATCTTTTAATATTTTGGGCTCCTGGTGCCATTTGAATGAAAATTCATGCAGAAAATATGACTGACTTAGTTCACAGCTTGGGAATCTATACTTTTCATGCAAAATACATGTAAATCCTACTCAGATTTTTAGAGAGATTGCCAAACAGTTTTAAATTAGTGCTGATACTCAGTATATGTAGATATCACTGATACCTACACATTTAAATATGTTCAGAAATCTTGAAGTAATTCCATGCCACTGCAACCTCTATCTAAACTTACATATTCAAGCATAGTCTCTAAAGGCATATATCCACATTCCCATCTGGTTTTGAAGGCTAATGGAAGTAATCTTCTGTAAGATTTTAGTGAGACAGTTCTGGGCAGAGTAAAGATTAGAAACACTTAACAAAGCCCAGGTACTATATCTATACAGACTTGTAGACAGAGCTACAGACCATGGAGATAACTCCTGGGTGGTCTTTATTCATGATTTCTTTGTAAAGCCATTTTTTTTGAGGATGCAGAAGTTGCTGATAAGCTCCATTTTTATAAGTTTAATATTTATTCCTCCAAGCACAGTCAATAGCTTGTAAATGATCCCATAATAATATGTTATCTTCCTGATTTATTGCTGTTTACACATGGAAAGTCCTATTAACAATAATCCTGTTTGGTGTTTTTACAGAAATCTCCAATCCTGATGAACGACTAGAAGCAATACATGAAGTGTTGATGTTACTCCCTGCTGCTCACTACGAGACTCTTAGATACCTAATGATTCATCTCAAAAAGTGAGTTAATTGACATGCAGGATAATTCTTGAGAAGCTTAACAATTTTTTGCTTTGAAAGAGAAATATTACAGAAGGAATAAAGGAATAAAGCTTCCATTAGGGCACTGCCACTAAACCAGTAATGTTACAGATAAACAGGCAAGCTGTTTGTATAAGTGAATATAAACTATGCACATATATAGCATAGATCCTTTTGCTGGAATACTATTGCAAACCTTTTAAGAGGTATTTGAAATTTGTCACACTTCTGAAGCAGATAATATCTGAAAAATACCCAATGGTAGGTACTTCAGAGATGTGCTAGATGTGCTGCTGCTGTAAGGCACTTGATCATGCTTTGCTTCTGCCTCCCCTTACCTCCTGATTTGTCTTCTTGAACAATAACCCTAAAAGGAAAGAGCTGTCTCTTGCAAGTTGTTTGCTCGCATCAGAGTAAGCCAAGAATCAAGCAGGGCCTATTTTTGTATGACTAGTAAAAGCAATACAATTATATCTCTCTTGGTTTTAAACACGCTCTGCCTCATTTGCTTTCTTTAGGCATACATAAGACATATGTAAGGGGCTTCGTAAGGCAAACATAAAGCCTCATAAGGCATACAAAATTTTCAAAAGTGCCTAATTTCGTTTTTGAAAGTTACTTGGGAGTGTACTGCCAAGTTTTCCAAGTTTTCCAAAAAGGGTGCCTCACTTCCACTGATTTCAAGCAAAACCATGTTTTTCAAAACCATGCTAACTCCACTTTGCTACTTTGGATATTTACATGCCTCAGGAAGTCTTCTTAGTAAGTATTTAAAAACTGAAGCTGAGTACAGACTGGCACTGTCATCTCAAAACAGGCCATCATTTATGGGTATATTGCCCAAGATATTCCTTGTCTGTGGTTAAATTTTGCTACTTGGAAAGAACAGAAAAGGGGATGAGGGGCGAATAAAGCTACCAACCTTTTATACAGAAAAACCTTGATCTCTTCTTAGTTGTCCTGTTACTTACAACTTGTGAAGTGCATTTCATATTCAATCAGGTTCTCATTATGCAGAGACTTTTCCTCATTTTGAATCAGTTCAGGCCATTACAAATGATTAATTTTTCCCTTTGATGAGACATTACCCAGGCATGCAAGAGCTTTTTTGGACTCTGCAGAAATGAGATGTGTAAATAACCAACCTTGTCAGCACATATGCATGGACAACTCATGATGAACCATGTTGGCTCTTAGAAGGCATATGGAGACTTTTAGGCAAGTGACCTGCATACAGAATCAGTACTTTAATGTCCTGGTGCAAACTTTTAATAGACATGTATTGACTTGCTTTCCCTCTTCGTCTGAGCTACAGTCCAGGCTTTGGTTCAGCTGTTAAGCTGAACTACTGATGAGACAAAAATAGTTCAAAGAGCTGATTAAGCTTTCTCTCACAAATACCTGCAAGTCACGCAATGAATTTCATCTCCTTTCCCCAATCATAGCTTTTAGCATCTGTGTGGAAATCAAGTGCATGTCAGTTCCTATGGAGAATCTATTGAAGAGATCTGAATGTGAAAGAGGAAAGAATCCTTTAGGTTATGACTATGCAGATTAAACAGAGTTCCAGCTTCAACCCTCTAGGACTCTTCCTGCATGGACAAAACATGCACCAGTATCTCAAAATTGGAGTAAAGGAGATGTAGAGGACCCTGGCCTCTACACCACTGATGTTTCTCAACAGAAAAAAAGATGCACTGTGTTGTTCTTAAAAGCACAGGAAAATCAAGCAGAGGCCAATGTCAGCAACAAAAAATGAGTTTGTCAGTCAGTTAATTGTTTTCTTCAGTTATCTTTCTGATAACTTTTTTCTCAAAATTGGAGGAAATGCAATAAGCCTAGCAGTCCTCCTTGTGGTGAAATACATACAACTCCATCCATGCTGCCATTGCTGTGAAGCTGTGAATCTCATCTGTGTTCACCCCAGGGAAAGCAGTGTTGGACATACACTTGCACAGAGCTGGCTTAGGCTACGCAGCCTTGGTTTGTCTTTGCTCCTTGCAAAGCACAGCTGGTATATCTGTGCTAGAGGATGAGGATGTATCTGTGGGTAGGGGCACTAATGAACTTCTGAAAGTGAAGAGAAACAGCTTTTTTCTGTGACAGAGCCATTCTTTACAGAGACAATAGGAGAAGCAAAACTTAGTCATATGAGTACCTTGCAAATAAGGGAAGACCAAACTGCTTCTGGTTTCAGCCACTTTATGCTCCCTTGATGGCATGAATGAATCCACTCACAATGCCCAGCTGGGAATTGCCATGGCTAGGGGAGGTCTCAGCTGTTGCCAGGAGAGCTGTCTCCAAAACCAGATGTGCTCCACTCTGCCAGAGGATTTGTATGAAGGAAATGTGAAACTTCATCCACACTGTACTTATCACAGCAAATGTCTGGTCCAGGAGGGACTGTGACTGTCCTACACTGCAGTGCACACACTCTCAGGACTGAACTCAATATGCCACTCAAACGGGACAACACTTGTGTGATCCAGCTCTACTACCTGAAGGGAAACCTTGAGCACACCTTGCATTTTCCAGCAGGTCTGACTGATTTTTCCAGTCAGGGCTTTCTGCAGCTTGGCCAATCCTTGGTGGTCTTTGCTCCAGCCACAAATAGTCCATCTATTCTCATATTTACATTATATGGCCTATGTCAGTGAACAAAACAGCCTGGGCTCCTTCCTAGAAGTGCCTCTGTTCTCTGTCAAGGATAGATGGCACGTATAGCAACCTCATTTTATCAAGCCGCCTCTCCAGGCTGCTCCAGGATTCAGCCTACTCCTGAAGTATAACAAGTAATTGTAATCACTCAGCTGTTGATTGGCCTGAGGCAGTGAAGGAGTGGGTTCCTGCAGACTGGAAGCATGTCTGAGTGCATCAGTAGCCTAAAGAAAATCCAGGTTTGTATTTGTGGAGCACACCCTCACTGCCAGGGGGATGCCCACCAAGCACAATGCACCACAGAACTGTAGTTACTGTAGTGTAGGGGACTGTTCCATACGTCATCATTTAAATCATGATTATACTTTTAAAAAAGCAATTACCACTAATTCTTATACTCTAACAGATAGTCACATGGAAAAATCACTTAAAAGTCACACAAGAATTGTTTAAAGGCACTAGAAATCATAGCCCCACCATGGCTGCATTGTACTTGTGAAAACAATTACTATACTGAGTGAAAAAATTGTTACTGAAAAATGTCATTGCCTACCAATGCTTCACAACTTGAAGCAAGACCACAGATAAAGATGCAGATATTCTTTTCTTCTGTGAAGTAAGCAACTAATTACTTTTTCTTTTTTTCTGTTTTAGGGTTACCTTGCATGAAAAGGAGAATTTTATGAATGCTGAAAACCTGGGAATAGTGTTTGGACCTACTTTAATGAGACCTCCAGAGGACAGTACCCTTGCCACACTGAATGACATGCGGTACCAGAAGTTAATTGTGCAGATTTTAATAGAAAATGAAGATGTTCTCTTTTAGAGAGAGAGGCATATCTTCAAAGCCATTTGTTTTTAAATAATTAGTTTGAAGGAAAAACAACATTTCTTTAATTTTTTTTAAACAGAAAGCAAGAGTTCCTTGACTGCACTTCGATTTCTGCAAATTTGCAGATGGATGCCAAAATGTTTAGGGAAAAGCCTATGTCTCATAGACATATGCCTCTTTGTAGAAGGGAAAAAGAAGGTCAGAAAAAAATCCTCTTACCTTGTATCTTTTGCCTTGCCTCAGATGTATATTTGTTTTGAGAAGTTTCAAACAATTTTATTGTTAACTTATTAAGAAACACAAAACGTATTTTAATATGGCTAGAGAAGCAAAAAGGTACTTAATCAGTGTTACTTGTATATGCCTATACATTTCCTTCTTCATGAGACATAATTATATATGTCAATTGTGAAACAGAACCTATATTATAAAGATATTTTTACTTTACCTAGCTGAAAGAATGGCATTTTATTTTAGCAAACTATAAATCAATGCGGTGCATTGATTATTTTCCACATAATTCTTTCCTGCGTTTTTGCTATGATATATTGAAAACTATTGCCACTAATGCAGTATTATCCTGACATACCTCTTTCATTGCAAGTGTTTTAAAGGAAAATACTTTTCTTGTGCATATTTCAGCTTTCCTTAGGTTTCTTTGCATTTAGACACTAGCATTCTAAGATTGTACACTTTCCTAAGATTGTAACCATTTCCTATTTCCCAAAACATAATTTTTCTGCTTTTTTATTTTCCCATGTAAAATACAGTCTTGAGATTTTTTCAGAAGTCCTGGTGGTAGTATCAATTTCACATGCGAGATTTTTCTTGGATTACAGTAAGATGTAAATTAAGTGATGCTGGGACACTGGATATTTTCTGGCCTTGTTGGGAAGTCAGCACTTTTTTGGGTTAATGATGAAGGATTTGATTTTTCTGTAAAAATTGAGTTCTGTTTTGTCATGTTTCTGTATTTATAAATGTACAGTAAATCCGCTAAAAATGTAGTTATTTATCTTGAATGTGCTTCCTGATGGTTTGTTTAAAAAAAAAAAAAAAAGAAAGAAAGATGGAAAGAATGTGTAGGTCATGTGGGAGCTGGTAAATTTAATTATTACCAAATTTTAATATTTTTCTCCCCTCACAAACATTGACCTACAGAGTTCATAGTCTAACTGCAACTTATTCCTAATGTTAAAACTGTTTCTCAGCATGTTTCTGCAAACATAGAAAATCAACAGATTCTACTACCAAACTCAGTTTTCAATACAAAAAAAATTCTAATACTCCCTCATCTTGACCATTTGTATCATATGCTTGGTAACTCAGTGATGCAGTTTCCTGAATTATTTCAGGGAGCACATGTTTCTATTCAAATTGAAAAATATGTGTAACTATGATAATGAAGGGAGGAAGAGGGTATGACTGTAAATCTGTTGTCTTCTAGAGAAATAACTTAAGGGCTAGATAGATTAACCCAGATTGCAGAACAAATGCTAAATAGTCTGAGTTCCCAATACTTCCATAGATCCTCCTGCCTTGTACAGGACTGTTTGTTGTAGGGTATGTACTACTTAATACTGTCATAAAAATGATCTGAAAATGGTTTTATTTTGTGAAGTGAAATATGCTTTGTAATTTATGATAGTGTAAATGGAAGGAAAAATCCCATTAAATGTGTCAAAAGAGTTCTGGTGTCTGTCACTGACTACATGGCAAGCTGCCAAATGAAAATCAGTCCCTAATTACCATCCTGACATTGCTGGAAACTTTTCCTACTCAAAAATTTAGAACAGTTTTACTGACTGTCAGCAGTTTCAGGTTGGCATTTGGATTCCTATACTACCACAGCCAAGCCCATGCAAACATGTATTTTCTGAGGCCACCTTGAACCACCGCTATGCTTCAAGCAAGCAACAAACCACAGTATCAATCCAGTCAATATCCAAGAATCAATGCCATCAAAGCACTTTTCCACTCTCTTGAACACAGACATTTGACTAAATTATTTTCTTTATTTTTTTCTGGCAGTTCAGTAATGAGGTTTTTTTTTGGGGCAGCACACGGATAGTTTTAGCATGTCTCACTGTCTGGAGTCTTGAACATGTCTCATCTTAAGGATCTGATGACAGTACAAGGCAGTGTGCTTAAAAAGACCCATGCTTAGTGTCTGGAGAGAAAAGGTTTCTAATCTGTTGGATAGAGGCGTGAGTATAATTCTGCGTCTTAGAACACAAATATCTAATGAATTGTCCATGTTTCACTTGGCTAACTGACCAGCTGACATCCAGCTTCTCAGGGGCATATTGAGCACAGAAGTAAAAGGACCCTGTCCCCTCCACACCTCACTAGTGCCACCTGCTGCTGCGCCTGCTTCATCTCTTAAGTCAGATTTGCCGTGCCCATCACTGCTGCTCCTGGGGCTGAGCTGCACTGCTGAGGTCGGGTCACTGCTGTTTCAGATTCACCATTCGAGGAAGTAAAAAAGGCAGCAAACCTTCCTCAGCAAAACTGATTGCTAAGACAGTAGAAAAATCATATTTACCTTTAATGGAAACCTATATTCCTCTACACAGAAAAAAAAATGGGTTTGACTGGATTACCCTTTTGCTTCAAAGCATTAAACAAGAGCATGATGGCTTATCTCACAAGAGACACTAGTAGAGAGTAGTGAAAGTCATTCAAAAGATCCTTCATGAGGCTGTGTTTGAGCTGCTATAACTTCCCTGCTGGGTCATTTCATCTCAAGTGGAACACAGTTGTGCACCTCTGGAAGCAGGTGAGATACCAGTGTCTGCCTGCAGCCAGGCATTCAGCAGAAACCTTGTTCTGCTCCAGCTATTGGAGAAGGCCTTTGGTGAGGCAGCAGTCCCCTCCTGCAGCCATCCACTCCTGATTCCTGTATGCCATTCAGCCAGCCCCATCTTCTGTTGTAATGGGTGACACTCTGTACCCCCTCACAGCTGCTGGGGTGAGACAACTTGCCTTCCATAAAGCAGAAGTGACTTTGCCATGATCCGTAAAACATTACATCAAGTTATGTTAATGGTTTGTAAGATGGTAGCTTTCCAAAGTACTGTGGAACAGTTGAAATCTCTTCTTTATACTCCTGTCTTTGTAAGATTCATTGTTGTCAGGTTTAAATATTTGGAACCTGCCAGGTCAACTGAGCAAAGGAATTGTTTTCTGAGAACACCCCACAAGGCAGCATGCTCTGGGTCTGACTCCAAAGCACACATGTACTGGAAGGGCACCCAATAGGGAACTGTTGAAGGGTTTCCTCAACTGAGACACCAATTTGGGGCTCCTCTACTCAGAGAACAGTTGTTATTTATCTCTCTCATGCAGTCAAATACCATTGCAATTGGACAAATTATGTGGATGTTACTGAGGAAGGAGAAGAATTTGCAGGGAAAAAAATGAGTGTATAAAGAAAACTTTTTTTTTAAATGAAGTTACAAAGGAGACAGAGCTTTGTGCTCAAGCCTCCTCTCTGCAAGTTGAGGTCAGTTTAAGCTACAGAACAGATCTAAGAGAGCACAAAGTGAGTGAATTTGTACCACATTCATTTTATTTCTGAAGAACACATTGAGTGTTCTCAAAGAACACTTTGAGTCCCAAAGTTGACTCAACATTTGAGCTTAATTGATGGAGACAATGCTGCAGGTGCACTTGGCCTAAGACTCTGGGAAGGAAGTTAGGTTTGAGATCTCTTCTGAAACAAGGTTTTTGAAAGACCTGAGCTGTGTATTACTGTAAATTTTGGTACACAGGAGGGAGGAGGAATAGCATGTGTGATATTGGGCTAAACTTTGGTCTTAGGGAGACACTGGAGAGGTGCCAGGAAAGCCAAGGGTAATAAATAGCTGATCAGAATCACAGAATCATAGAATAGTTTGGGTTGGAAGGGACCTTTAAAGGATACCAAGTCCAACCCCCCTGCAATGAGCGGCGATGTCTTCAGCTAGGTTAGGTTGCTCAGAGCCCTGTCCAACCTGACCTTGAACATTTCCAGGGATGGGGAGGCTTAAAGTCCCATTGTGAAGAGATAAAAATAAAGGTAGGTACGGAGAGGGGTTTATAGAGCACACAGAGCAATTGTGTCATGTATGATAAGCTCAAACACTGCACAATGCACATCTGTGCAAATGAGACACTGTGAAATGATTAACCGTGTTTGCGCAAGGCCCTGCCTGGACTCTGGAGGGAGAGCATTTTACTAACCCAGCTAGGCTAGTGCTTTCTCGCCCTTCTTCCCACGTGGAGATGAAGACAGAGACAGCCTCTTCAGCAGTGCCAGTATCACGCTCCCTCACACAGAGAGTACTGATCAGAGCCTGGTCCTGCTAATGGCTGGGTTGTGCTGCCCTGCTGTCTGAGAAGAGGCTGGAAAGGGCAGAAAAAGAAATGGGGCTCACAGGAAGGCTCACAGAAGGGTCCACAAGTGGGCACTTCTCTAGCTGTTAGAGCTCCCCAAAGTGGCAGCAGCTGGAGAGACTACGACATTTTGTCTTGATGCTGCATTCTCCCCAAACCTTGCTCAGAGGGCACAAGATGCAGGAGCCTGTCTGGACACCTTCTTATTTCTTGACTAGTACAGAGTCAAGATCTGCAGGGAAGGGAGGAAGAAGATTCCAGTGCCAACAGCCCCCCTGCCCATAACCAGAGACTAAAACCATGAAAACTCTAAGTAGGAAGGTAGTTTGCAAACACGCACAAAGAATGCCATCTAACTGGATCTTCAAAGCAGAATTATATTGCCATGTCCCCTACAGCTATCTAAAGGGAATGAAGAGACTATAGGGCTTATGGAGATAAGAGTGAGAGCATCAATACACTTTATGTTCTTTGGCTGTAGAGATTAATTCCTTGATTAAAGTAAAGATAATGGTTAAGATTCAAAAATCTGAACCTTAGGGAACTATGATTATTGCTGAATGCTCTAGGGCTTGCAGATTCGGGACATCAATGGGGGCCATACTTTACATTATCTTTCTCTGAAGGCATGGTATTCTGGATATAATTATGCTGATGCTTCAGCTAGAGCTGGGACTGGGAGTTCAAAGCCTGAAGGATATGGATTATTGCAGGATAATGTAAGGACTGCAGTTAGGAAAAATGCTTGTGTCAGTTGGAGAAAGTACTTTGTAAGTTACAAGAGAAATGAACAGCTTGTTATAAGTAGAAAAACTGTCAGGGTTCAGTTTGCAGTGGACTTGGGGATGGCACAAACCAAGCTTGCCACTAGAAGCTGCCTTCATTGCAGGGCTCTGCAGGGCCTGACAAAGTAGGGGGTCGAAGTATTCTCTTTTCTTGACAGTATGAGCCATTTGCTACCACACTAAAATGAAGGCTAGAATGTGGAATAGGGTTAGCCATATGGTTTAGAACTGTAGATCTTGAAGAACATAAATTGCTAATGGCCGTATTTGAAGATACCTTATTTTCTGTTCTACTACAGGGCACATATCAGTATGACCAATGTGCAAGAAGATCCGTATTATTTAGCACATGCTGCTGTCCAGGAACTTTAGGAGACTGAAGTCCATAGGTATTCATAACAAGGTAACACTTAGAGGCTAGGAATCCAAATATTGAGGAACTGGTATTGCTGCACAGCTCTTAGTATTAGAGGTAGGGATGATGTCAATAAGGGACTATTATTTATGGTGGGGGTTTTTTATAGACATGAGTCTCACAGTTGCTATTAAAGTAGGAATTAGGGACAGACTTCGGAAATCTAAAGCCTGAAGAACTGAGTTGTCACTGAAGTTGAAAAACCTGCAGCATGTTGGTGTCAATCTGCTTAAGAATAGGGATATCATATGAACAGATTTTTTTTGCAAGTCTTGCAGAGCTAGGAAGGGTACTGGTGTCAGTAGTCCCATATATCTGTATTTTTTCTGTTCTGACATAGGAACAGGACCTTGGTTTCATCTTCAGATACTCTGTTGGTTAGAGCGTGGTGCTATTAATGCCAAGTTTGTGGGTTCACGACCCAGTTTGGGCCATTCATTTAAGAGCTGGACTTGATGATCCATGTGGGTCCCTTCCAACTCAGAATATTCTGTGATTCTGTGATTTGTGAAAGAAAAGACAAGTTTTAGGATTTGGGATTCAAAGTATCAGACTGAGTTTGCTGCTGGATATACAAATGTAAGAAAAGGGGAGATGTCAGAGGCATCTGTTTGCTTCTGCTATAGGGATTAGTTCATGGGATACAATGAAGGGATGACAGCTGGATGAGAACTGGAAGTTCGAGGAGCTACGTTTACAATCTCTTTTGATAAAGTTTTGGACCTTCCTTACAGTTATGGGGGTTTTAGGTAAAGTTTTGGAATCTCTTGTGTTCTGAGATGGATTTATTTATGCAGCTGAAGTTCCCATTGAATGAGGATGAGCACTAGCACTAAGCTAACATCTTGCATTCCACTGCAGGACTACCTCCCTTCACAGATCTACTGTTAGGGCCCATGTAAAGTAAAGATATTGTCTGCACTATAGATGGAGGTAAGATTAGAAAATTTAAGACCACATCTGTGTCAGTCAATAACATGGAGTCAAGGCAGTCTTGCCCTGCCCCATGTTACATTGTACTTGTCCTCTTAGAGGCTCATCTGTGGATTTTGAGAGTAATTTTTTTTCCTAAAGGCAATGATTCAAAAATTCTGCAAGGGCTGTGTGTCAGCATATCTAACTGGTGTTTTCATACTCAGAGGCTGAGATGGTGCAAAGCATGTCCCCGTTACATGACGAGGGGTTGTGTACTGAAGTGTTTGAGAGTGCAGAGCCTGTTGCAATAAAGCTGGATGACTATGGGAGGAGGGGACAAACTTGTGTAATTTCATCCATTCTGCCTAAGGGGGATAACCCTTTGCTCTCACTGCCTTGAAACCATGTCTTACCAGTTCATATGCACTGACAGAGGCCAAAATTCAAAATTGTGCCAGGGAGTCACCACTAATAGCCTAAATTCACCAGGTGCAGGGTTCAAACCTATGTCCGGGTTCTTTTTTTTTTCCTGGCAGGACAGACATAGCCTGGGAATGGATGCTGCAGTCCCACAATCTTGAGCAGCAGCTTGGTGTCAATACGAAAAATATTCCTCCCCATTACAAAATGGTTGGAGTCCTTCCTGTGGTTATTATGGTAAAGGCTAAGATTTGAGATGTTGCTAGTACTTAAATATCTAAATCTAGAAGAACTGATGTTACTGCTGGCTTCTTCTGAGTAGACAGCCTGATGCAGATGGGTGGTTCTTTCCCTGCACACAGAGGTCTCCTGGATTAAACTAATGTGACATTTAGGGTCTGAGATCTAAGAGTTCCAAAACCTGCAGAATACTAAAGGGCCAACTTGTGGCAGTAGGTATGAGTGTTGCAATCTCTATGAGCCAATTGCTTAGGTTTATGTGAGGGCAGGGTTAAGACTTTAAGAATTGAAACTTGAAGAAC
This sequence comes from Calyptomena viridis, assembly GCA_013390005.1. Taxonomy (NCBI): domain Eukaryota; kingdom Metazoa; phylum Chordata; class Aves; order Passeriformes; family Eurylaimidae; genus Calyptomena; species Calyptomena viridis. The sequence continues at coordinate 100,528 of WEIV01015819.1, forward strand.
CAAACATTGAATATTGCTGGCAATATGGACCTAAGTAGAGGTGTGCTCTTTATAAGCTCTAGTGACATGTGCTATTTTCTACAGTTAACGTGAAAGTGTCCTTGGCCTTACAGTCAGCATTTGAGAAACCCAAGTTTCACATGTCCAGTATATTTGCTAGATGGTCTGGAATTTCAGGGTAAATGAGAGATCTGAGAGCAATATTCACTCATGCACTTTATGCTTCTGAGGGCACTATTGGGTCCCCTTGGTATAATTATAACTGCATTTAATATCAGAGTTTTGGAAATCAAAAGGTTCCATGGTAATGGGAAGGCTGACGCCTGAAGTGGACAGTAGTGTACTGTTGCAGCAAGAAAGGGAGAGAGCATACCTTTTCACTGTCAGAGTTGTTTTTATATAAACACTAACCTTAGTGACAATCTTGTGGAACAGCGTGTTGTGACTTTCAAAAGCAGAGCAGGTTTTGCTGTCCTGCACCACCACATACACATGCAGGCAGCACCCTCCCATTCACATCTCTTACAAAGCTTTCCAGCCTTTTCAGTAGACCCTGCTTTCAGTACAGTATCAAAAAGGATAGATCTCTTCCATTGTAGGATTCTTTGAAATGGGTTTAACTGAAAAAACCATACTGATTCGATGTAAGTTTTGCATTTTGTGAGCTCAGAGGTCAGGTAATCAAAAGAATACAAACAAATAATACATGATTTGTATAAACCTATTTGAAGAGTGGAAGCTATAAATGACAACCAGTAACATTTTTGTGAAAAGACCTTCTAAAAATAAAACCTATCTTTATTTCAACAAAAATTCCCTTTTTCCCAGGCACTTCCCTGGGACATAACATGAAGCGAGATGCTGGTGTTCCCTTTCTCTACAGCTACAAACGACTAGCAAAGCAGTAGGTCACATTCACATGGGGAAACTTGAACCTATGGTCTGTTGCTGTCCTTGGCCCAAGAGAGCCTGATGCCCTGGTGCTATGCATCTTAGAAAATGTTAGTTGCTTACTTGTTAGGGGGAATGTAAAGGCTATCTTTTGTTACTCTTTTACTCCATAGGAGAAATTTTTTGCTGCTGATATTAGTTAGTACGATAGACAGTTTGGAGTACTTTCACATGTGTATACGTGCATTCTTCCCTATCCAAACGCCTTTGGGTTTGAAGAGGGCAATCTACAGAGTAAAGTGCATGCCCCAGGCTCTTCTCCCTCAGTAAACAGCATTCACCAATTTCCGTATCTCTTCTCTTATCTTTATGGGGGTTTCAGGAAAGCTGCAGGTAGCAGAAGTTGATCTGCAAAAGAAGATGAGGCTGAAATACAACGCTTTCACAAACTCCTCCACACCATCATAGTCAACCTTGAGTCACTGATCGCTTAGCTAATGGGAAAGGTAGTATGGATCAAATGCATGTGACATGGCATAGTTCTCCAAAGATCAAATCATCACTTTTAACACATGGTATGGCAAAAGCAAATCTTTTTTTCTCCTTTCTGGATGAATAAAAAAAGGTAAAGCCATTTGTATGACAATATATCCATCATCATCAAGAAATTCAAAGTCCTGATACTAAACTAGTTCAACTACAAATATCAGATTGTACTGTCTGACCTACAGCTCCATTCGATTTTTAAAAATGGGCAGTCAAACACAGTTCTATTTTCTGCAAGGCTATCCACCCACGCACACACCACGTGCACAAACCAAAAGCAGCGATATTTTGTTTCAGCCATCCACCTTCAGCAGTCCCGAATTTCACTGCGCACTCACGGTGCTGCCTCACCCGCGCGGAGACTCTCGGCTCCCCTTCCCGTGTCCTGCTCCTCGTCCCCTATGTCTTCACTCCTGCAGGGGACACCGACCTTTCCCCGCCCAGCGGAGCCGGGGCCGGCCCCTCCTCCCTCGGCCGCTCCCCGCCCCGCACGGCG
>WEIV01015819.1:116118-174567 GCA_013390005.1 Calyptomena viridis
AGCTTTTTATTTTCTCATCTGCATGTGCTAAGTAGCTCTGCTTTTTGCTGACTTAGAAAAGCTGTTCAATGCATTTTTCCCACACTGCATTAACAAACACTGCCAGTTCCACAGAAAGTGATGACATGCTGCACAAGACCCATACCTGACTGAGGTCTGCTTCTGAAAATGTCCAAGGGGGAACCTGAAAGGGGGAGCCAAAAATCTGCAGAGAAAAGTCTCTCCCCTAACTAAAGTGTGAGGAATACAGTTCATTCTCTGTGCTTTTGCCACGAGGGCTACAAATGCTGTTGGGTTTGAACTGTAAGTTGTGCCAGGGCTGAAAGGTTGAAGGAGTAGGAAGATCAGCAGCTCAGGAGTAGGACATCATGTGCTCTGAGCTGGTTACAGATGCAGCAGGGTAACCTGCCAGAAAGGAACAAGGTGTGACAGTATGTCTTCAGAAGTGACATCCATTATAAAACAGGTTTGGGTGTAAATATTTATGCATGTTGTGTGCTCTTCGATGGGCAATCAGTCTGCTTTGGTACAGTCAGAAAAAGAGCCCACTAATGAATAGGGGGCAGAGTTGACACTCATTTTATGTTTTATTGTTATTTGCATTATAAGCATGACTTGGTGTCTATTCACAAATCATATATCGGCATTTTAAGTAGTAATGTACTAAAACTGATCATGATCTGTGGCTGAAAGGATATTTAATTTCCCTAAGGACAGAAAAGCTTTTCTATTATACTGATACACAGTGGAATATACTAACAGTCCCTGCTGGCCTCAGCCACAAGAGGACAGTTCTGAATTTTTTTATGCTTTTATTGTCCAAATTTTATATGCAGAAACATCTTGATTTCCTGCTGCTTTGGAAAACATGATTACTGGTATATGCATGGCCAGCTTTACTGGTCTGTAGGACTATGTGGCCAAACCAATGTTTTAACTTTAATGTGCAGCAACCAACATATGTATTGTAAAATGGTACATACTCAACTGCAGAATCCAGAGCTGTTATGTATAAAGACATTTTGTTTTAATTCTCAAGTGCAAAGATTGAGGCTGTAAATATATAAAAGGCATGGATTTGAAAAGTTATGTCTTCCACAGCAATCAGAACTGAGTGGAATGATCCCTTTGTTACTTGAGCAATAAATTATTTAATTGGATAAGAGAAATAGTCCTCTCATTAATTAATATTAGTTTAAAAGAAAAAGAAAAAACATTCAAAGGGTAATAAATGGTCAAGTGCAGGAAGCAGCTTTCAGTGAAAACACAGTGGAGGTCAAGGTGACAAGACTATTGATTATTCAGAAAAGTTAGAGCTTAAACTACAATCTCAAGACTTGGCAAATATGAATGACAGAAGAAAGCGAAAATCAGTACAGTAATGGGTCCAGGGAAAATAATCCTTATAATGGTAAACTCTTCAGAAGTTACTACTATTCACTGAAGAGAGCTTGAAACTGCTGTGTTGGCTATTTCAGCAAGAACACCATCTCAGTACCCTCTGGTAGTCCAGAGAAGTAAATCAAATGTTAAGACTTCTCAGTAAAGAAAAAGACAGCAAACCCAAAAATTGCAAGTTCATAATCTGACCATAGTGTGACTGGCAAAGGAAGTTCTAATCCTTATTTCATTGAAAATATGGTAGGGTTAGAAAAAGTGTATAGAAAGGTGAAAAGACGGTCATAGATTTAGAAAGGTTTTTATTCAAGATGAGATTAGGCAGATTTGCTTGGGACAAAAGAGAGTGTAATAGAGAAAAGACATAACACAGCTCTACAAAATCACAAACAGCAAAGAAAGGTGAGCAGAACACCATTATTTTCTCTCTGTGCAAAAGCTTGAGAAAGCTGGTTTAAAGCAGTCAGGAAGTATTCTCCACAGCCAATGAATTAAGCTGTGCAGCTCCTCACCACAGGGTGCTGTGGAGACAAAAATATAAGTAGGTTGAAAAAAGTGTTATGAATAAATTGATGATGAAAAAAAAAGCCATCAAAACTATTAAATACAAAGATATGGATTAAATCCTAGTCTCAGGTAGTATCCAGCTAGACTGTTAGGATCTGTGAGGATATACCAGAGGAAATTTCGTGCACTTGCCTTTTTTACACTCTTTTCCTAAGCATTTGCCACTGGCTGCCACAGAAGCCATCTACTGGCCTGGATGGACCTTTGCTCAGATCCAGTGTGACTGCGTTTAGGTACCATAAATCTGTTTGTTTGAGAGGCAAATACTGAAGTTAAGTTTATGCATCAGATAGTGCGTATCTTCCAGCACTATCTTATGAGTCCCATAAAAAAATATACAAGCCATCTATCATTCTCTTGTAAATGTATGGGAGGGAGCTATTGTAAAACAGTGTGATATGCTTGTTATCTATGCTCTGTCAGACTATTGATACTAACTCAGAACTGTTGTATTGCCACAGATTATGTTATTTTTATAACATAGGTCATGGCAGAATCTTGACGCCAGAACTTATGATAGTTTTAAAGGTTATTTCTCTGTTAAAGTCAAATGGTTGCTTTGAGGTCAAGGTGTTGCTACCAATTAGTCTGGTTTAGCAAATTCTTATATACAATCTTAAAAATTAGGGTATGCCTAAACTGCAGGTCTGAGGTGAATTAGAGTTCACAGCTTTAGATGTTTCTCTCAAAATAAAACATGACTTCAAAGAACTAATAGTTTACCAGATATTGCAAACCTGAATGAATTAAAAACCCTAACCCTGGTGTTAGAGAGGGCTGAGAAAAGTTGGGGTTTTTTCATAATTAGAGAGAGATCCAGACTAAAGAGTGGTTTATCTTTAACGGAGATCAACCACATTTTCCCATTTGATGTAGTAATGTTCATTATCTGAGGAACAAAAAGTGCTTTACAAACATGAGTTAGCTAGGGGTTATGAAGCAGACAAACACTAGAGTAACCTCTGTTTTAGAATGACACTTCCCTGAAGAAAATTCATGTCTTTAAAAACTTCCCCTGGCAAAAGGCACCAAAAAAGTGAATTTTGTAAGGACAGCTTTCTTTTATATCCATGTCTCTGCTGTGTTGTAATTTCACATTATTTTTATATGTTGCAGTTTGAATTAAGGAAAGACCAAATATTTACTAAAGGGATAGCTGACAGCTCAGTAGTTATTAAAAAAAAGCCGCCTCCTTGTAGCTGCATCTGAGTTCAACTGAACTTCACTTTCCATAATCCTGTTCCTTTTGGCAAACTCCACTTCTGCAACTGTTTCCCATAAGCTCATGACTCACAACAATGCCACCTTCTGAAATCCTAAACTCTAGTTTAGAAATCACTCCTTTCTCTGGAATATTCCCTGTAGGTTAAGTTCACATACTTGCAATAGCAAAGCCATTATTCACTGATCAACTTACATTCCGTTTTTGAAAGGGGAAAGAGAGTCCAGCATTCTGGAGAAGCTGGAAGCTGGCAATTCAGGTGGAGCAAAGCTGTGTCTGCTGATGCCCTTTGCTGTGAGCTACTGGAAACAGACTTTGGTCCTAAAGACAGTGAACCATTTCACTTCAAACAAAAAGACCCCAAAACCAAACAAAATAAACCCCGTGACCAAACTTTCAGTGGAAGCAGTCCGTGCCCCTGTGAAATGGCTTGTGAATGTGAACAGTGAATGCAAAAGAAGGGCAAGAAGAGAAAGTGGAGGAGAGCACGGAGGTAACGCTGGTCCTGATCAGCCATGTAACTTCACTTGTCATCTGCCAAGTTTTGAAAAGTGGGTGAGAAACATGGCTTCCAAGTGAATGGATGGGATATTTCCAAGAGAAATTAGAAGGCAGGTAATAACAATCCTGGAACTTAACATTGCCAAGCTCAGAGCTGGCACAACTGGCTAAAATGCTAAATTCTGCCTCTCTGTTGGCAGTTTTTGTTTTCGGGAAAAGCTGTGCTCCCCCTTGAAAATCCTTAAATTACTTTTCAAGTTGAGTATCCAAACCATGAATCACTGCTTCTTGCAGTAGTTAATGATCAACTCATCTGTTTAAATGCCTTGGAATATTTTTCACAAACTATGAAGATATGTTTCAATGTCTTCTATTCAAAATGAAGAACATTTCAATGAAGAAAAGAAACAGAAAAATTCTTATTGAATTTTTTTGGAAAATGCCATTAAGTTTCAAACATCCAACTTCTGCTGCCTTCCAGTGGGAAAAAAAACTAAAATTCCTGTAGCCAGTCTTGAAATGTCTCTTCTAGGTTCCAGCTGACCTCAGACAAAGCAGCCTACTGATTTTAAGGAACTGAAAGAAGACAGGGAGGAGGTTAGTCACCAGTTTAGAGGGAAATCACCATTAAGAACCACAGGAATATGTCTGTTAAGAAGAACTTTGCTTTAGTATGGAATTTACCAAGAAAGTAGTGCAAAGACTGCATACAAAGACAGGCTGTGGTAGCAGAACAACCAGGGCAGACAGAATTGCTGCAGTCTGGACAAGCTGCAGGGCAGAAGTAACTCAATGAAGAACAACAGTAATTTACCAAAGAGTCTATATTCTTAATGAGTACAAGATTCCTATAATTTTACTGACAAGGCATTTGATGTACTGTTTTCCAGTTTATTGTAGTAACAGCAGGAAGTCTCTTTTAAAGCAAAACAACATCGACAACAAAAAAAAACCTGTAGAAAAGTAATGATTGTGTCACGTGTCCAAGCTTCTGAGTCCTTTTCTTCCTGAAGTTGTATTCTGACCTCTGTGACCAAGAATGTCATGCTCCTTGATACGTGGAGTCCCTTAAACACTGTGACTCATTTTTATCCCCTAACAATGCTATTAAACTGTTGCAGAAGAGGTATTGAATCAAAGGTAGCATGGCCTAGGAAGCAATGCTTCAAGTCTGTTCTGCATTGATGAGATTGCAATTGGAGCATGCATCCAAATTTGAATCCTTCAGGCATTAAGGAAGAAGGAGGATAAGTAAAAAGAGTTTGTGAGATGGACTTAATATGCATGAGCAGAAGCGTAGAAAGCATGATATATGAGGACAGAGAAATTAGAAGGCTTTAATCTAGAAAGGAAAAGAAAGAGGAGGAAACATAATGGTCTTGAAACACTATAAAATTGCTGTAAGAAAGAATAATCTGCTTCCTGTGTCCTTGGTAGCTAATGCAAGGAGTAATAGGTCTTGACTACAAAGAGGAAACTTAGATTTGACATTTGAAAAAGCAAAGCTTGGAAGGCTTGCCTTCACTGTGCACAGATTGAGGATAAGGGCCTCTCTGAAATATAGCTGACATTGCCTTGGGGCAAGAGGCTGGAGCCAGGGATCTCTTCAGATTCCTTCCAGCCTTCCAAGCAGTTGGTTGTAAAGGGAGAAGTAATGGCTTGCTGTCTCTGTTGGCTGTTTTATGGACACAGGAGGAGCATTCCCATTGAGGAAAGAAATTTATGTGGAGTTGATCTTGTGTAAAACATTTGTTTGGTCCTGGGAAACATGCTGAATTATTGCAATTCCTGTATGGAACTATGATAATTTTTACACCAGCAAAGCCCATAACCACCTTCACAATATCTGGCATGTACTATGGGAAGGCAGACTAATATAAGGGAAAGTCTCTTACTAGGGATGATGTAGGATCTTTCTCAGCAGTAAGATTTGTAAGGGTTGTAAATGCTAAAACTTGGCCCTTTCAGAATGGCTCTGAGGATTGCAGATGTCTGACCTTGGACAAGCTGGAGCCATAAATGACTTCTGACAAATACATGTTCAAAGCAACAACTAGCTTTGATGAAGAAGCAGGTTCTTCTGCAAGAACGAGTGAGCACAGGTGTTTCCAGGGTCCAGAGCAAACCAGTGTGGGAGCATTCCAAGTTTCATGACAATGCTTTACTTTCCCAGCACTTCCCACACTGTGCCCACATTTACCTTTTCTAGCCTGAGCTAGAGCCTATCATTTCCTAACCAAGGAAAAATATTGCTTAGATAGTTTGGTCTGCATCTAGAGAACCCTAAAACAGGCATGAAACAACACAAGGGAATGTTTCAGCTCAGCCCCTTGCAGCATTCCCTGGATGTTTCTTTTACACAGTGGGCAACACAGTGCTCACCCTGGAGCTGCATAAATCTATGGAGACGGCAAATATTCACATTCACATCTGTCAACAGCAAGCACAGCCTTGGAGCAGTAAATCTACCAACTTAGATTAGTGATTAGCAATAAAAATCCAATTATTAAATAGCAGCAAAAGTCTTTGGCTGAGAAGTTTTAGAGCATGGAGCAAGAACTGGCATTTGCTGGCCATCCATAAAGTTCAGCAGGAGGTTTATCTGTTCACCTATTGCGCTGGCTTTCCTAACAAGACAAGGACAGGCTCTCACTGCTTCCTTGTAAAGAGATTTCACAGACTTCTCACTTTTTTTGTGGGAGAGGGAGAGCAGGTTAAAGGTTATCTGGGGAAGCCTGTCCCAAAACTGTCAAGTAAGAGGGAGACTGCAGAAGAGCATGTCCCTGAAGCAAGGAGATCTAGCTGCAGATGGGTGCTCCTCTGGGAGCACAGCCTCTGCAAGAAGAGCCTGCACCCAGCTGCCCTTACTGTTCCTGGTTGGAAGTTGGTCTAGGTTGAAGGATTTGGGCACTGTCCTGGCGCTCACTAATCTTATCACCCTCTACAACTCCTCTGCAAAAGGAGGTTGTAGCCACATGGGGGTCAGCCTTTTCTCCCAGGCAACAGGACAAGAGGACATAGTCTCAAGCTGCTCCAGGGGAGATTTAGGCTGGACATTAGGAAAAAATTCTTCACAGAAGGGGTGATTAGACATTCAAATGGGACTCCCCAGGAAGAGGGTGAAGTCACCGTCTCTGGAGGTGTTTAAGGAAAGGCCTGGATGTGGCACTTAGTGCCATGGTCTAGTTGACAAGATTGGACTCGATGATCTCAGAGGTCTTTTCCAACCTAATTGATTCTGTGATTCTGAGCTATACTCCTGCCTTACTCTTTCCTGCCCCTCAACAGGACAATGTTGAGCTTCTCCCTTTCAAAGGCGTTTAGATTTCAGTTTTAAACACTGGATGGACAAATTGCAAGGAAAAAAAATATTGATTCTGAAATTCCTTGACTATAAAGTATGTCCTGTAAGGGACAGAAGCTGTTATATGCAGAAATATTAATGGAAAGACACTAGTTGTTTTACTGAGTCAAAAGAATAATTAAAAAAGTACATCTTTTTAGTGGTCACTATTTGACAGGTCCAAAATCTCACTGTTAGTGGAAAATGACCATGGTTTTGTTGCTATTAAAATCTCGCATGAATTGGATCTTCTTTTCATGTCATTTAACATTTTTCACCAGTGACATAGAAGAAAATAGTTATTTCCAATCTTAACAATTACTAAAGCTTGAGCTGACAAAAATATTGGAGATAGGGGGTTTAAAATGAAGAAGAGGTGTCATGGACAGAGACTAGTCTGGGTCTTCTGGTCATATAAAATAATATGTACAGCAAAAATCAGACACAGAGACCATAGGGCAATCAGATGTTGAAGGGCAAACCCTCTCTGCAAGCTTCCAATGGCAAAAGTATGCACTATGAACCTTGATGTGTGAGCAGGACAGTGAGAATGAGTGGGGAAGACATATTCCACTGGAGGATCATTCCACTGTTGTAGCCACTTCTAAAGGAACATATAGTTCATTTATCTGGGAATGATTAGAGAGAAGACTGATCCTACAAGAATGATTAAAGCACTGGAAAATATACTTCAGTGTGAGACAAGAAGAGTTCAATCTATTTATCTTAACAAAAGAGCCACAGCATGACAAAACTTTGATCTCAGGCTCCTTCATCTAGCAGATGAAGATATAACAAGATCTGGGGCAGGATGGCAGCAAACTCAGATTATAAATAAGATGTAATTTTTTATAAAATCATAACAATTTTAAGCCAGTAATAGAATTATTTATAGAAAAGAGGCATTAGTTCAAGCAAGAAAATGTTAATGAAAATCTCTTAATCCATGGTATATACATAGTCAGTTTCAATAACCGAAGTAATCGCTCAAGCCAGAGAATCTATGAGTTATTAAGAAAATTTCATATGACTACTACATTATTATTTCATTATATGTTACAAGCATGTCAAGAGACTCTCAATCAAATCCACATTTCTTTGTAGTCAATACTATGTAGCTACGTCTGAGAGAGAAAGTCTCTTCCCTAGATTAGTTCTACAAGAAATTATTTTATGCCCTATTTTGCAGATTAACTAATTTGGCCAAAATCAGACTGAGAGCTTGTGGCAGAAAATGGATTTGAATCTACACAGTCCTTAGTGCTGCCTTAACCAAATGTCATTCACACCTCACCGGAACATCTGCCAATGTTATGTGCTTACAGAGTGAGTGCCCTTTTTATGATCTTTGCAGTGCCCATGTGCTGGTGGGCACTGTGCCACAAAATGGTGACAGAGGAGTCCAGAAGGAAAGGGCACTTTTACATAGTTCATAGGGAAGGCACCTTGACTGCTGCCAATGGGACAATACTGATGGCATTTCTGGAGCAACGTTCTTTCTTTTTATTAGAGCCTGCAGAGGACAATAAAGTACGACTCCCATAAATGTGAATTAGTTATTAACCCGTCAATGCCAGATGCAGAGATACAGAGTATAGTGCATGGAAAATGCAGGCACATGCTCCTGATGTGCACAAAGCTGAGAACTCTTTCAGATTTGTACTGCTGTGAAAGCATTTGGAATGCAGCCCAGCAGCTACATCTCAGCTCACTATAACCACAGCTGCACTTTGCTCATGGGAAGCCATTGCCTCAGACAAACTGTATCTAGGTTTTGGATGTACACTGCAGGGTGCCCGTGGTCTTAATCCCATTGCCTTGCCCAGCTCCCTCTGTGTATGCTGTTCCCTGTCCATTGACATTCCCCCCCAGGGGAAGGGGATGGGGGCAGAGGGGCTTGGTACAGAGGGAGGACTTGCACCAACTTGCACCTAGCCCAGAATATCCAACACATTCCCAAGGCACAGCCTTTGCAAGTGTCTTTAACCTATCCTGAGATTTTAACTGCTCCACTTCTGTCCTGTGTTTGTAGGAGACATGGCACTTCTTAGTCTTGAACAAGGCAGGCAGTGACAAGAAGAAATTTTCATGAAAAATCTGGCATTCTTCAAGAGCTGAAGGAAACTGGGTTTTGTTGACAATTATGCCTGAAAATATTGATTATTTTTAGGTTTGAATTAATTCCCTGTCTTCCTTTTCCTCCACATTTAGCAAGGAAGAGGAAATGATTCTTGTTCAATTTTGGTTTAATTTTCTTTTTTCATCCTGCATTTTCAAACATCCAGCATTTCTAATGAAGCTCAAGATTTTGAGAGGGGTGTTTCTGAATAGGGGTGGAAGCAAAAAACCCAGGATTTTCATTGGAAGAGTGGAGGCCCATTATCAAAGAACTCTAGTATTGGAACCTATGTACATCTTCGGGGAACATAAGGTCTGTAGGAAAGAATCACCCAGGCTCAGTGGCTATTTCTTTGGTAGAGATATCCCTATGCTACATGGCTATGTGTCAGGCAGAGTGGAGAAGAGAAGCCTTCTCATGTCTAGTGCCTCCAACATGCACATGAACCCATACACATGCAGTCAGACAGGCTATGCCTTTCCCTGCATCCTGGAGAGTCGGCTGGTGCTTTCAGGTGTTTATGTAACACTGTCAGCACTAGTTAATGCATTGGAAATGCTGAGCAGCAATTAAATAGCAATTAGTAAGCTGAATGTTTTATTGTGGTCATAATTCCTTTCCATTTTGCTCAATGATGGCAAGAATGTCTTGGCTACAAGCCAAGTTATTGCTCAGAAGAGTGATTAGGCATTTCCATGGCACCCAGAGAGTTAAGTTTCCTGAAAACATCCAAAAAGCAGCAATGAAGAAGTAAGTCTGTGAGGTACATGGCAGGAGTGACTACTATTGTAATAACATTACATATGCTCAAACATTTTGGAAACAGTTCTTCCACAGAGCATCCACAGTCCTCCCATCTTGTAGCTGTGCTAGGGGCTTTTTCTTCCCTTCTATGATACCGCTTTTTTATGGTTTCATACTTTGAACACTGTCTTATGAATGTCAAAAACTATGACACTAACTTTCTTATCTCATTAGGATAAGCAACAAAAGAAAGATTGTGGAGATCCCAAGACCCTTGTCCGTTTGGTCCTGTTGATCTCTCCAGCATGCCCTGTGGCTGCTAGAAGGCATATCTCAAGCTGTTCAGCTGTAACTAAGCTGACTAAATGAAAACAAGAGAGCTGAGAGTGGCTGGGTGTGGTGCCAACCTTTGCTCTTGTGGTTTTGTTTGCAGCTGGCAGAGTGCAGGCCCAACTTATTTCTCTTATTCACTTAAAACCATATCTCTATATTTAATTGTTGTCAAGAGGAAATGGGCATGTCTTGTGGCTCCTCATTGAGTTGGGAAAAGGTAGTGGTCACTAAACAACATTAAATCTAATAGTGGTCACATTAAATCTAAATTTTTTGCAGCAGGACTGCAGTGCTATCCAGCTCATTATCACTGGAGTTTTTAAACAGTTGTTAAAAGCTTTAAAGGAAGTATAGCTATATAAAAAAGACTTCTTCAATCATATCTCAGCATTAAGAATTATCCTTACACTGCGAGTACCTTTTCAAAGAGATGCAGTAAAGTAACACACTCATCCAAGAGGTACTACTTTTGTAAACATACTCAAACCTGGGAGATTTCTTGTCTACAGATGCAAGATTGGCCACTAGTTTTGTATCTAGCCTATACCTAACTCTCATTTAGAAAAGAGGAGAAAGAAATTGGAGCATGCAGCAAGGCTTCTGTGGAGATCATGGCATTTTAAGGCTACATGATAAATCCATTTAGAAATACTGTCTGTGGACAATACATACCCTCAGTATATTGAAAAGATTTCTAGCCTCAAAAATGTTTCTCTATTATTCTTTGTCCTATTGCTTACATTGCCTCCTCCACTTTCATATCGGAGAGCAGAATAAATGAATTAGTGTGTCTGCAGAACTGCAGCTGGGAGGTCTTCACTGAAGGTAAAGCCTTCCTGGTGGCTTCCTAATCTGGACAATAATCAAAGAATGAGAAGAAATGTATTTTAAGCAGCTACTCTACTCTGACTGTTGAATGTAGAGAAGAATAAAGAACAAGCACAGCAGCATAACATGTACTGAAACCATGGGCTTTGAATTTAGGAAGCAGCACTGTTTTTGCAAGAGAATAGTTACCATTCACTCCCAGTATTAAAACGTTTGCAAAACTCTATAAAAGAAAAGACAAATTCAAAGGTAGATTAACTAATGTAACATTGTACTCCTAGAGAGCTAGACGTGTCTAAATCTTTATTAATTCTTATACTAAATAGGTATACCCTTGGAACTTGCTGACATGACAAAGTCCCTTCACGGTGCAAGCAGAAGAGATTTGCTTATGTGTAAATGTGTCAGGAACAACAAAAACCCAAACAGTGATTGAAAAGCAACTACAATTCACTTTGAAATACATGCCAGTCTGAGAGGATTTACACCTAAGGCATTCTTCAAGACTGTGAATTACATCTCTTTCTACATCTGTAGAAAGCCCTTTGTTTCTTCTGAGAAATCATAATAAACTCTGCAGCACATGAATACTTTGGCACAGGTGACATTATAAAATTATGGTATTGTTTTCAGCATAGCCAGATCTGCTGGGATTTTATGCCTAGAAAGCAGATTTTAGGATATCGTTTATCCTTACACAGACTTTATGACTTTTATTCTGATGTATTAAAGCCTTATCTCTTAGTTTTCCTTTACTTATACCGAAATTAAAAGAACGGGCAAGATAATTTTAGCTTCCATAATTTTTAAGAGATCGCCACCAAGTGGTAAAAGGAAGTTAATACCATTTTCCAGTTCTGTAGGCAGCAGGTGTATGGCACTGCTTAGAAATGACGGTGCGGATCAAAATATCGCCATAATAACACATGCAAAGCAAATATTGAGGATCAGGCAATCAAGTGAAGTTCTTATTTTAGGGTAAATTAACCAAGGAGGTAAACCATTTGAAATGTAAAGTTCATAGCTTTCACCAGCATGCCCTGCTGTAAAAGAAACAGCCCTAAATAGGTAACTTTTCATTTGAGCATGGTTATTATGAAGACAAGAACCACCTGAACTGAACAACTCTGACTTATCACCGTTCAGAAAACTCACTAGAAATTATTTCATTAATGCATCTACTATTTTAGCTGCCTGGGTTTCCAGTAGCCAAGTTTCTTAAAAATTAGCATGCTATTATTTAGTCACAATTTTTCTGGATTAATAAATGTTACTTGTAAACTGTATGATTGCAGTGGAAATGGGATTATTCATAGAGGGTCCTGGACAACAAGATGGACACGAGTCAGCAGTGTGCCCTTGTAACAGGAGTCCAACAACACCCTGGGCTCGAGCACATGAGGAAAGGCTGAGAGAGCTGGGACTGTTCAGCCAAGAGAAGAGAAGGCTCGGTGGGGGTTTCTCATCAGTGTGAGCAAATTTCTGAATGAAGGGTGTACAGAAGATGGATCTCTTTTCAGTGTTGTTCAGTGACATGACAATGGACATAAAGTGAAACACAGGAGGTGATATCTGAACATCAGGAAACACTTTTCATAGTATTATAGGATGGATTGGGTTGGAAGGGACCTTTAAATATCATCTAGTCCAGCCATCACTGTAAGGATGACCTGCACTGGCACAGATTGCCCAGAGAGGTTGTGGAGTTCTTGGAGGCATTCAAAAGTCATCTGGGCATTAGCTCTGTTTCCATTTACCACACCAAGTTTACTAAAAGGTATTGCTTAAAAGTGAAGTTCTTGATTCACAAAAGGAAACTGTTGACTTGAAAGTGCTAAAAGAAGGGAGAACAGGAACTTCATGTTCTACATCTATGTAGTGGTTAATGTGTTTAGTCCACTAAATATGACTTTGCAATTACTTTATCTATTCTTATTTGCTTTTCATTTCAAAAGTATTTTCTGTATTCTAGGACAGAAGTCAGAAAAACACACAAAATTGCCATCATTGATTCTTCTGCAAAATCAACACATTTTTACATCACTTTTAGGTAATCTTAATCCTTGAGATCATAATGAGCATTTTCTTTAAACCAAAGTCATCTTTAAAATCTTCATTCTGTGTTCCACAGTAGTGTTGGAGGGCTCTGCAATCATAAGGCCTTCTCTGGTCTCACATTATTTACCACTTATAAAAACCAACTATATGCAGAAGGAAAACAAAGTCTTCAGGAAATTTATGTTTGTGTGCAGCTACAGGATCTACCATTAGAGGTGTCCAGCTCTTTCTCTTCAAAGTTCCTGGACTTCATGAGAAGTCATTTCATCCAGAACTTCTGCAGGCTGTGTTCTGCCACCTAAAAAAGCATTTAAAAAGCATCTGGGATCCTAGCCTTTGTGTTCAGTGCTTACATAATCATTAATCCTCTGCTGTATACCCCCATTTTTTAAAATGGCCTCACAAGATGGAGGCCAATTCTCTAGTTTCGCCTGATTTAGTAAATTAAAAAAAAAAAATGCCAAAGAGCAACTTCTTTCTGGGCACTTAAACAAAGAAAGTCTTCTGTGTCTCCAGCGACCCATGAAACTTATCATCATGAAATGTTCATGTTGGTAATTCATTGTGTTGTGACCAGCCATATACGTCACCCAATGCAACCAGATCCAAAGACAAAAAACACACACATACACAAAACAACTTTTCAGTCATTCTCTGGAATAAAGAGTCTCTTGCAACTGTATCACACTCATTTTGAGGCAGTGATTCAACACGGACAGCCTTGGCTTGAGAGCCTTGTCTAGTGTTTCATCAAAGACCATTCCCCAAACTGCTGACAGTAACAGGCTCCCTGTTGAGCAGCAGGGACCAAGTGCCTCCCAGAAGCAGACCCAAAGGAAATGTTACATCAAGATTGCTGCTTTGTAAAATAACTTTGTCTTACAATACCAATTATATGCTCAAGTCCAATTTCTGGTAATGAAAGTCAAAACTGAAAGCAAGCTCCAGCTCCAGTCATTCCATGGGTATCAAAGGAGACTGTACTCAGGATGTGGCCACTACCAGAGTCACAGTTACACCATTACAACAAATACAATTCATGTCCTGGAAATACTGTTACAAAAATAAAATGCCCAATGCTCTATCATGCATGTAGTTATGCAAACTTTGCTCATAGTTGGAATGTGTTCATAAAACCATGTAGCTAGGTATGTGTTTGTTTAAAACCTGGGAGGAACGCCAAACCTATATTTCCCGGCTTCCTATTGCTTAAAGGAATAGGGTGCAGTTAAATTTGTTGTGTAGCAGGCACTATGCAGTCCTAATGCCTATGAGAGATGAATGCTCACATGCACTCACAAGTGCATGCAAACCTGTGAGGATTATATTGGACTATGACGGTGGCCTTGATGAAAATGAACATTGATTAGGAATAAATTCTAAATTCAAGGGACTAGGTCAGCCTTGTTTTAGCAGGATGATGGTTAGCATGTTAATTGTATTTGGTGTTGATACAGCTTAAACAGTACAAAAGCTAGAGATTAACTGAGCAGCAGTAGGGAATAAAGGTGCACAGCACACCAGTATCAGGTATTATCTGTCCTCTACTCACATAGCTGTTGCTGGATTAAACTGCCTGATTATGCACCTTGTAATAATTATGTCTACAAATTGATCACACAGTTGCAATTTCTTGATTAGTGTAAAGCTTTACCTGGTGAAGGTACCATTCAAAGTTACTGCCCCAGTCCACTACATGGACAACTTACACATGAAAAGGTGCTGTTACTGGCTGCCTAGGAAGTGGTGTTGTCTAATCATATTTACTAAGTCATCTTCTCAATCATATCAAGGTCTCACATGCAATTTCTTTTTTGCAATGGAAGCTTGTGTACAGGCTGCTGCCTCAACTGATAGATTGAGGAACAAACCATGAACCTTGGGGGAAACAAAGCTTGAGCATCTATGTGCTGGTACAGTTTGAGTTGAAGAGGTACTGGCACCATAGCTGTGAACTGTAACATGCCTCTGTGAATCAGCAGGGATGGGACCTGTATCACATAGCACAAGGGGTTTTCACTGAGTCTGGCTACCTCAAGCAGATGAAATTTGGCCAGGGGACTGAATAATGAACTGGTGTTTTTAAACTTCTACTGGTTTAATGAATAAATAGCTGTGAACACCACTATCAAAATAACCACAGTTATTGCAGCAGGAGCAGTGTCAGTTTGTGACTTGTAACTTCCATCACACGACAAGGTTATTAATCCTTTTGTCAGCCTAAGCCACACTGAGAGACCAAAGCAGAAAACAAGGATCAGCTTTCTTTACCAGGATCCTCCTGTGTTTGAGTGTGTGTATACTTTGCTACAGCAATGTCAATTCTATTTAGTCAGGCCAAATTCTTTTTACATATTCATATACATGTTTAGCATAGATTTTATCTCTCTGTGGAGGAAAGTATGATGAAAATAGTAATAATTTTGGCAACCGTCTCAGACTATAGGGATCTGCTCATGGGTCTAAGGCAATGTTTGGTTGTTTTCATTAAATCTGTGCAACTCTCTTGATTTTTGTGTTTATGCAATTTCATTAGTGTGAAAGTAATGAAATAGTGAAGTAGGCCAACTGTCTTCTCTTCACAGACCCAACACTGCAATGAACAATCTGTTGAAGACGTAAAAACTTATAGAAAGTAATCGCCTGACTGCAGACATTCAGGGCAGATTTTGTAGGTGTCCCATGATTGCTCTAATGTCTTCTGAATATGTGGCAACCTCATGGTGACTAGACAGGACGATTTTGCTGCACCTGATTCCACCAGCCATTGACAGGTGGTCTCATTCTTCATTTTGGAGCAGGCTCCTAAATAACTGCTGCATTTCATTACATAATTGATAAGGAAAAAAATATTTCCACATTTGACTTATATTTAGGTCATTTTTGGAAAGAAGATTGAGCTCGGATGCTAGCGAGGTTTGAATGCTGGGATTGCTGTGTGTTAGCAGAGGAATCCAAGGCCCAGTTCTGTCGATTTGTTTCAGACCTGTTATGTTTCATGACAAAAGAACAGAGCACTCTCAGCTGAATTCTTCCAGCAGGTCCAACCTTCACTGGCT
The DNA here is from genome assembly GCA_013390005.1 of Calyptomena viridis. Taxonomy (NCBI): domain Eukaryota; kingdom Metazoa; phylum Chordata; class Aves; order Passeriformes; family Eurylaimidae; genus Calyptomena; species Calyptomena viridis. The sequence goes on from WEIV01015819.1 coordinate 132,291, forward strand.
CTCAGGGTAGCCAGGGTAACCTCATTGCAGCTCCTGGCTCGCAAGAGTGCAGCTGCTAAGCCACAATTACCTGCTCCTAAACTGATTTCAAATCCTGGTTTTCCCAGGAACCCAATTCATTCACAGAATTCATTCACAGAATTCTCAGCTCGGCCACAGAGCTCAAGCTGACACCAGATTTATGACTAGCCTTACTTTATTAAGACAGGATAACAAACAGCAATGGTTTATTGTCAATCAAGCAGTGATCAGATGTCCAGCTCCCTGAATCCCATAAACTTCAAGCTGAAATTGTCTTTTGTATTTATTTATTTAGTTTCTTATATCTTGTAGCATATTGTTGGATATTATCTTTTATCATTCCCTTCCTAAATGGTTACATACCCCAGCCCTTAGGGAGGCACACAGCCTCCAAGCCTCAACAATGATGGGTACTCAGGTCAGACTGTTTCTGTCAATTCTGTAGTTGGGCTTGTCCCAGTCTGCAGACACAATACCACAGAGGTCATTTGTAGAACGTTCTTAGTTCCTGGATGGACAACAGACATTCTGGTCATTTGTCTGGCATCTGAGCCCTTAGCCCTTAGAGTCACACTCTCTTCTTTAGTTCAGTTGCACAAATGTAATAATTAGACTTGCAATTTTCCAGGCCCTTGTTGCATTGCATTAACCTCTGCCTCACTGCAGTCTGCATCTCTAGTATTTGCAATACAAATGCACCTGATGAGTGGCCTGCAGCCCTGACAGTACCTGTCAAAGTTGCCCCATAACCAAAGAAGGTGTGCACCAAGGTCACCCCCAAGCAGCAGATGCAGCCCCCAGTCCTACATCTACCAGGCTGGTTTGTGCTCTTGGGTGCACCAATTATACTTCTCTCTTCATCCATCAGTTTTGATCAGACCTCTGGAGTTTCAGGCATCTGTGGTCAGGTAAGATGAGAGGTCTGTTATACAGCAGCCATTTGTTTAGAAAGGGATTCTCTGCCTTTGTGCACAGACTTGTTTGCATCCACTCTTATTCTTTCTCTCCTCTGTACTGAAAACCTTCCCCTAACCAGCCTGTAATGTTTAGTGCAGCTTCCACGTAAGAGCAAAGTATGATAAGATATCTGCAGCAACAGCCAGTTAAAGTGAAGGAAAAAAGAAAAGATTTTGAAGGTTAAATGTATAGCAGGATAGGGTGGTTAAATGTTAGGGTGGTTAATATTACAGGATAGAGGGATAGAGAGCCCGTTTGTTGTAATGAGTGCATCTGGAATAATGACATCCAGCAGCTTCCCAGGAAAGTACAGAGGAGAGATAAGTCCATCATGAAAGAGGCTTAAGATAACTCACATTATATTGCATTTGCTGTGGGCTAAGCCTGAACACAGGACAGTTGCCATGGCTCAGCTGATGTGCAGTAACTTCTTAAGCTCTCGTACCTCAATCACGTGTATGAGTCCTAAGGTTGCAAAAATACACACTAGATCAGATTGGCAGAGTTCCATAAAAACACATGGAACTTAAAAATCTAGGAAAAGAAAGTAGAGTTTGATTCAGGAACAGAGAGAAAACTACTTTCTTCTTGTTTTGGAGTTTTTTTGTTTGGTTTGTTGTTGTTGATTTGGTTTTTTTTTTAGATTCAGTTCAAATTTATGTAATACCTTAACCTTCCAGTACTGTGACATGTAAGAAGGGAACTGCTACAAGAAGACTGAGAGTCAATGATGTGAAGGCATGTTGTTGTTAAAATAATGTAAAACTAAACAGAGATTTCAGTTGTGTGCTGAACTGGGTGAAAAGCAGAAGGGGGAAATTAGTGTTTTGGTGAGAATCAAGAACAATTCCATGCTTTGGGAACCGGGAACAACATCCAGGTTTAATGCCAGAATCATGGAAACAAGATTTCTTCTCACAGTCGTTCCCATGGGAATTGTTCATCCCTTGAAATATCCTTTGGGTCACAGAGCAAGGAATGGTGCAGTTCTAGGCACTTGTGGTGTGGCTGCCAGGAATAACTGAGATGACCAGAGTTAAACGAAGTGGACAGTTTGAAGAGCAGAAGTTCAAATACTCAGAATCAATGACCAACGTACTCTCCTACAGTATCAGACCTAAATATAATTTCTTTCTCCAAATCAGGCAAGGAAGGGATCTGAACATCATCTTCACGTACCGTAAGTGAAAGCTGTATATGTACAAAATCAACTATAAACAGCAGACATGATGACAAGAATTAAGAGAGCAACAGACATTGGTCTTGCTTCCCACTTTTTCAAAGCCAGAGCCTGAAAACCTAGTCAGGGCTGTTGGTTAGGGCAGAGAATGAGCCATTTCAGAATATGCAGTTGTCATCCTCACCCCTTACTCTGGCAGCAGCAAGTTTGGCTCTTCTGAACTGTCCTCCCCACTTTCATCATAGTTCTGTCCTTCTCCTCTTTCCCTTCCTCCCTTCCCGTGCTAGAAAGAATGGAGACCTTTTCTCAAGGCAGCAAAATTATTGCTGCTGCTGCTAGGATGCCTTAGGCTGAATCTGGTGTAAGAACAATTTTGCCTAATAAATCTCATTTCATTCCAAACTGTATATACTTTTATCAAAACTCACAAAGAAATGTACCATCTGGCAAAAAAGAAAAGAGTTTTGTTTAATTCACATGACATTTATGAACTATAAATTACAAGAGTAAAGTTTTTCAGTCCAACCAAAAGGATTTTTTCTGTCCTTCCTCAAAAAACAAATTAAAAATTTGCAAATCTTGAAAATATGTGTAATAAAGGGGCAATCTGTTATAAATCAGAATGAAAGAAATGTAGATTACCTCAAAGATGAATAGAGAAAAAAATATCTGTGAAGAACAGATCACTAAGGACATTAAAAGCAGTAGCTGTGGTAGACATCACTTGGTGCAAAACCTCTAATTTCAGCAAATTCTACATAAAAATCCCTCCCTTTTTTAATGTGCTCTCCAAAACTTCCCCCCAGCTGGAGAAGAGGATGGTATTCAATACACTGGAGAGTACTAGAAAGCAAAGAAAAGGCAGAAATTAGCTCTTAAGACAAAGTGGCCGCATGCTGGGTAAAAAAATATGGCATAACTGATGAAGACATGGTGACCTTGTTGCCCGGAAACATTTAAAGTGTGCTTTGTTAGTGACTTTCCAGTCAGCTGGGATAGACCAGCACAGCCCAGAGGTGTAGGCTGATTGCTGGCATGTGCTGGCAGTTCATTTTCTGTGGGGTCATTTTGCCCTTTGTATCAAGATTAATTCACATGGTGAAATGTTCTGCATGAAATGAAGTTTGCTGCTCCAGAGCACCTGTGGAGTTTGGCACCTGCCCTGCTGCAGTTTTCTAAAGGGAAAGGGAATGTGGGCTACCTGGGCAGCTTTAGGGAAAGGCTTTTCCATCCCACAGCCCTCTCATGCTGAACAGCAGAATTATCAGCCTGATTAGTGTTTTGCTGCTCCTCTGAGCACTTGCTAACTTTGGGAACCCAATTTTTGCAATATAAGTTGCTTGGGCAGTTCTGGTTACTGCAACATTTTCCCTTGTTCCTTTAGGAACAAATATTCTTATATTCTTTTACTGTTGCAATATCTTGAATCCTCAAACAGCCTTCTCTAGTCCTACCATAAACAGCACACTAGAGCCTCAGAACAAAAATGTGATCTCTGCCTTGATACATTTCATCTCCCAGTATTTTCTGAGAATGTGTTCAGCTTTGGCCCATTTTACCTCATGTTCAAGCAAATTCCTTTATTTGTAAGAGTTTATCTGAGGATGAACATAGCTACTTGATAAATATATGATCAAAACCAAATTTCAAAGCACAATAATAGCACTAAACTAAAGGGAATTTGATGGGAAGTATCTAACAGAGAAAGTGGGAAAAAAATCTTGTCTCAAATTCTATTCATAGGTTCTCAATTTGTGGGTCTTCTGCATTTGTATCAATTACCATCTTCTCTGCAAAAGATTAGCAAATTAATTTTTCCTAATGAGTGATGAAATTTACGGTGTTAATCATGTTGCCTTCTACTGAGAAACACCAATGCTTGTGGTTATGTGGACTAGGTTGCCACAAGTGGAGCAATCAGAGAAACAGAGCTGGGTTATTTTCTTTGTGTTTTCTCATCTCAAAGCAGATGATAGCAAATCTTGCAACAACAGTTTTCACTTTCCAAAGAAGGTGAGGCATCTTTGTCTGCATCAGTAAGAACTGTAGTGGGTCTCTCTCAAAGTCACACAAACTCAAAGCAATCCTGCTGCTTCAATAACCACACTACATTTTGCCCTTCGATCCTTCAACATCATTTTCTTCATGACAAGACAAAGCCCACATTTCTATTTTCATGTCAATATCTTGAACAGATGAGTTGGCAATTAAGCCTTTGCTATGCCATACAGGGGGAGTAGATGCAAATAAGAAGATGAAAAAGAGGGATTTTGACACACCATGCCTTTGCAACACTTGCAGGACAGTTACTGCAAGGCAACTGAACTGTTTCTCTGGAGTTTTATCCCAGATACTTACACACCTGGCTTTTAATGCAGAATTCACTAGCACTTTGATAGTAATAACTTTCCATAATAATGGAAGGTGCATTGAGATCCTGAAACAAAAACAGTTGTTACTAGAAGTATTAAACATTGAGTAAAAGAAGCAGCTCCTCAGTGGCACATAACAGTTACAGCTCTTATTCCACAAATCACTTAAAGCCACTTATAACTACTATTATTAGCTATAAAAGCCCACTTGGGTTTTATGAATGCTGGAGAAATGAGGCAAAAAGATTGCTTCAAACAAAACAGTCTCTTGACCATCATAAGTCTTTTGGTCCTTGCACAGAAATGGTCATAAGAAAATGGGGATAAACCAGTCAAATTGCATAGAAAAACTGTCTGAAGATTTAAATACAATATATCTACAAAGATTTTATTTTAATTAGAACATAACAGAATAACAGCAGCACCTCACAGTGATAATATCATCAAATCAAGGCTGTTTCTATGGGAACACCACCAACTCCCAGAAATTATCGTGTCAGTTTGCCATAAATAGACAAAAAAAAAAAAGAGAGAGAAAAAAAGAGAAAAGGAGAAAAAAATATTACAGAAGAAAGTGAAGGAAGAGGAGAATCTAGTCCTCTCCTTTTGATGCTTAGTGCCAATATATTGTGAAGTTTTATTCTAAAAAAAATGTAGTGAGATAAAAATGTCAGTTACATTGCTCCACCCACACATTTGAGGCCTTGAGCACCTTTTCTGAAGACTTTCTAAAGTGTTTTATGAAACCAAAACACATGCAATGCATTGTTCTGTACTGATCTCCCTGCTTCCTGAATTTTCCACAACATGAGTGAGTTCCAGGCTGGTGTGGGAGAGAGAAATACCTTTGATCATAGATATTTGTTATATAGCCTTATTTCCATTTTTCTGTTAGCTCTCTAATTTGAAAGTCTGGTCTGAAAGGGCTACAACTACAAAGAAAGAAAAGTAAGCAATGAACATCACAAAGAGAAGTTATTATTTCCCTCCATCTGCTTATCTGATTGAATCCCTTTCCCAGCAATCTTCTTCCCAATAGCTACCTCCATCCTGGTGCCTTCAGTAACCACATAAACAAAGGGAAACGACTCAAGTTCCTCGCAGGAATATCTGGAGATGTCCTAATCCTTTGAGACTCCAGTCCAGCAGCATTTCTGCACTCTGAGGCTGAGCAGGCTTGTTTCTCCAGCTCTCCTCACCACTGCAACAGACTCCCTTCTGCAGAGCAGCGTCGTCCTGGGGAGCTGCCCAGGCCAGCAGGAATAGACTCCTGACACTGTATTCCCAGCTGTGAAAATCTCTCTTGCTCATGGTTTGTGACTACTGTTTTTCTCCACTAAGAAGATATGTGTTATATTCTCCATGATTCTCATTTATTTCCTCCTCTCCAGCCATTCCTCCTGCAATTAGCATTATAATCTTTTTAAGCCCTGCCCTATTGTGGTTAGTAATAGTTCCTGAATGGCACACTATAACCTGTATCATTTGCTTCATATGAGAAGAAATTTTACACTTAGAAGTAGTCCACGATAATAAATTTTTATTGACTTTTATCTCACTGAATGACTGAAAATAATAATGTCACTTTGGGCAAAATGAGACAGTGATGGTATCAGTAACTGCTGCTGAGAATATTGACAGTGAATTTGATGATAGTCCTCCAAGTGCAATCCTTCCCCTTTAACAACTTGATTAAAACTCCTATCTACATACAGTGCAACAGAGGGCACTCTTTTCTTCAGATCCCTATGATCAGTCTAAAGTACTATAAGTGCTCTCAGAGGCTAGGAGTGATAGTGATTATATTTCAAAGAAAAAATGCTTTTAAACATATATTACAAGATTTATACCACCACTTGTAAAGAATATGTGTGAGCCTACTTGTTCCTACAGATACTACATGAGTATTTTTCATCCGCAACAGATCGTAAAATTTCAGATTGTGTTGTTAAGTGCTAAAAAGCTGAACAGGCATCAACTAAAAGCATATTTATATCACAGAATGGCTTGGGCTGGAAGGCACCTTAAAGATCATCCTGTTACACCCCCCTGTTTTGAGCAGGGACACCTTTCATTGGACCAGGCTGCTCAGAACCCCGTCCAAACTGGTCTTGAACTGTCAGGGATGGGGCATCCATGATTTCTTCTCTGGGCAACCTGTTCCAGAGCCTCACCATCCTCTCAGTAAATAATTTCTTGGTTTCAAAAGAGAAATCCTTGTTTCAAACAAGGCTATATTTTTCTTTAGACACAAAGGGCCAAATTATTTTGTCAAAGAAAACCTGAAGGATCTTCAATAATATTTCCACATGCTGAAGCTGAAAATTTTCTTATGCAAACCAATCATGAGACCTGCTGCCTGCCTGTCTCCTATTATCCAATATAGAATGGTTCCTCTATATGAGCATGATTTTAAGGACTGCAGAGTTGAACAGTATTTCAGGTTTGATTAGTGGTGAACTAGACAGAAAAAAGGGAGCAGTCTAGAGGCAGAGTACAAGGAAATACAATAATTTGCTGAGAATAGTCAGTTATTCCTGAGTTACTGCCAGGAGCAATGGGGACTACCTGGACACCTGTACTCAGGACGGACAGATACAGACTCTCACCTCGCTTTAACTACATTAATACCTAAGCTGCACATGCTCTGTATGCCATGATGTAGGAGAGTTTCATTTGCTGTTTAGCATCCTGCTCTAGGTAAACTCTGAGCTAAATCTTGTACTTGACATCAATGCTTAAAAATAGAAATGTTCAGAATAATAAGCCCAGGATGTAGAAAACACTCACGCTGCTTCTTTGCTAGTGCGTGATAGCTAAAGCAAAAGGAATTTTGAGGTGGGAGTGGAGGGGGGAATGGCTTGCAAAGATCACAAAGTACCTTTCTATTTCAAGAAAGTGGCAAAGGAAACCATCCTCTTTAAACACACTATTTGTGCCTACTAATTATTATCTTCAAGTATGCTTCCCCTGGTGGGGATGAAAAGGTTACCCTTTGAAGAGCGAGAGCCCAAAATGGTATTCTGATTCTTGCCCTATTTCACTTTTCACCCTAATTGCAGACTAGCACCAGGCATGCTTTCAGCTCATTATTCTCTACAGAGGCCTGCTAATGGTATTTCATCTACTGCCTAATTCTACAGCTTTAACATGGAAAAATTTCTTTCAAATTCAATAGTGATGGAGAACAAACAGTAGGTCTTGCCTCTCTGCTTTTTGTTTAGCTGTTCAGTAACTGGATAAACATTAACCAGCTGGATAGTGCAATTATATTTTTTTAAGGTACTGTAAATGCTTGAAACAGCATTGTATCTGGCAGCCTCACAAATATTAATGAATGCATTCTTGTTCCACTCACGCTATTAAAAGTGATTAAGTACTTTCACAGAGGTCATGCAGAAAATGAATGGCAGAACCAAGCACTGAAGAAAATCCAAACCTTTTTTACTAAGAGATACATTTTAAGACATCCCACAGCACAAACAGAAATCAGCAGATGAAATAAAATTAGCAGAGGAATTTATATTGGGCACTAATTATTTACTTTGAGCTTGAATGTACTTAAACACCATTTCCAGTGAAGTCAGCAAACAGCTTGCTCAACAAGATCAGGAGTAAGGGTTTAGGATTTGGATTAAAAACACAGAAAAAAGTAAACACTAATATCCCCTCTAGGGAAATCATCTCTACTAATTATTTGTCTACAGCTTTTCTCAGTATTGCAGTCTAAACTGCAGTTGTAAACACGGCTCTGTTGTTCTGTAACAAGCAACTCAGGCTCTTTTAGGAATTTCCTGCTAAAATGTGTTAGAGCAAATTAAAATTTTGAGTTATTATTAACTCTACAGAAAGACAGAATTCATACTAATAAGGAGAAGATAAATATTTGGAGACAAATATATGGGAATATCTGTTTTCATACATGGGAATGCCTCTGTTAATTGTGTGAGCTCTAAAGTTAACAAAGTTATCAAACACAAGAGCTGAGGCTATTATTGTAACAGAATTTTCAAATGTTGAAAGCTATTCAGAAGTGTAATCAAGTGGCACCCTGAAAGGAATAAACTGGTTTTTTTTTTATTTTTGCTCTTAGTCTTTTAAGTTTCATGCACTTTTATGCAAAAACTACATTATTCACAAATGCCTTGACCTTTAGGTATTTTTGTTATGTCTTACAAATGTATGCATAAATGACAAATACAAACTAATTCCTATTTTATGACACATGTATTTAGCCTTGGTCAAAGTTTAAAGTATTTTTTTCTATTAAAGTTACATACTTTTTGTTAGTATTCAATGGTGACTAGAAAGCTTTAAGTGTACTTCTTATTCAAAGTACAAAGGTACAAATGCTGTAAGAAGATTTTCAGCTTTTTCTTATATTGTCTGGAGGGAGAAAAAAAGGCATAAGTACTTATGATGATGTAAGCACTTTGTTTGGCATGTATTTATGTTAACACATGCCAGTGAAATCCCCCAGATTGTTCTACTCAAGATCAGTAACTATGCCAAGTAGTTCTGGTTATTCCTTTGTTTAGGGCACTTTTTATTTCCGCTTAAATGGATTCATTTATTTCAGCTATTTTTCATTTTCTTTTGTGAGATTTTGAGGAATCTTAAAGACGATAGTAACGTAACACACTATCAGTGTAGAAAGATATTTTTAACTAAGAAATGGTCAATGATACAGTTCCTAAGAACAATGATCATCTAGTACTGAACAAGTTATAAATGGGAGGAAACTCCTAGGAAGGTATATGTGAGTTGTTGCATTATTTTGCATATATTTGTAGTAAAAACTCATGAATCAAAATGAAATTTCTCTCAGTACACACCAGATACTGTGGAAGGCCACCACAGGCCTTTCACATCTCTCCTGTCTTTAATGGCCATGGATTCTTGGTATAGAGGACAGAGGTTCTGCTTCCTCCTGTTTTAGGTCAGATTTATCCTGCCATTCATTTGTACTCTTGTTAGACTATACATTTGTAATGTTTTAGAAATTATAGTCTCATAATGAATTTGGCTTTCCACCAAAGGGCCAGGACCAGAAATGCAAGGGTGCAAAATTTTTCATTAAAGGCTGTCAAGGCTGAAGATACCATCATCTGGTATTCAGCAGTGCAAGACACAACAAAGGAGGGAAATGTAGGAGAAAAATGCCAGGTGTAGCAGCTGTCTGTTCTGGAATAAAAAGATGTCAGACCAGGGCTGTTAAGTTTCTCAGCCACTCAGAAATTACTCTCCAGTTTGACCTGAGAGACATGTTCCCAACCTGTGACAAAACCCAAAATAAGCCTTACAGCTTGCAACATGGTACAAGGAACCACAGAGAACCAGCAGCCTGAGTCCAAGACACATGCAGAGATTCTCTTATTCTGAAGAAAATTATATATTTTTTGGTCCATGTTATATTGTGTTTGTCAAGAGTAAAAATATAACTGCACTACACAACATATTTTAAAATAGTTATATAGATGGAATGTATGGAAAATAAAATTGCATTTATGGCTATGCATTGTGAAACATAGCAGTGTTAAGCTGCAAATATGTTTGAGGCAAGTTTTCTGTATTTAAAACACTTAAAATAATCTTAAATTGGTATATAAAAAACCCAGGAAAACCACATCCTGTATAATAATTTGGAGTCAGTTTTGCACCTGCTACATTGCCCTGTCTGTGATGTTGGATGCAGCCAGGAGGAGGAAGTGGAGGAGGATTTCATGTAGGGAACCAGAAGAAATCGGGGTTTCAGTGCACTGGCCTTCACAAAGCTCCTTGAAGTTTGTACAGAAATCTTTGGCCTCTTCCACAACCATCTCCAGAAGTGCCCTCATCCCAATTCAGCATTGGACAGGGAGCACTTCTTTCCTTTTTCCTTTTCATCTGTGTCTCTCAAAAACAAAACAGAAAGAGGAGACTTCTATCATTCCTAGGCATGCAGTCCAGTAAAATTCTCTTAATGAAATCTAATGCACAACAGGTTTCTGTAACTAGCCAAGAGGCAAGTAATACCTACTGCAGTGTATTAAGTGTGTGTGAACTATGTACCACAAGGTAAAGCTGTTGTTTCAGACTAGAGCAGTGTGTAAATTTTATACTGGGTCTGTTCAGCTTCATAAGTGGAAGCGGTCACTGCTGCAGTGTACAGATTCTGCAGTTGTTATGTGGACCTTGTTAGGAAGTGAAAGAAAGTAAGTGAAAGGAAAGTCATAGGAACAGGACTTAACCAATTATTTCCCACACTCTTGCAGCTTGTTCCTCTGAACTTCCTTGTCTACCTAATCCAAAAGATGGACAAAGTTAATTTCAGCATTAGCAATCTAAAATCAAATCTCAGCTGAGACTAATTTACATGAATAATGAAAAGCTGTTTTAAAATGTGGTATTATTTATATAATTTTTGAAGTAAATGCTGACATTTCTGTTTTTCTGGAGCACTATCTATGACCCTCTTGGCTTCATTTTGTGCTTTGAAGTTCAAACTAGTGACCAGCTGGAAATGGGCTTAGAGCATCCTCACTGCTGTGGAAGCAACTGGAGCAGAGACTTAGGACTGAGAATTATTTAGTCTGACAAGCAATCAGGAGGATATTTTCAGAAAAATAAATCAAACTCACGCCTCTGGACAGACAAGACAGGGAGGTCTAGAGCACTGATTTATGTGCCTCTGCCCCCAAGAGCAGAGGTGCTACAGCCCCTTGTTGACTTTCCACCAATTTCAGGCTGATATTGCCATCATTCAGATCCAAGTGCCATTGATTTGACAGGACCGCTTTTTAATCGAGCAGGGCAACAAAAAACCCAATTTTACATTTCTACAACAAGATTTTCCAGAAAAAAAACAGTGAAGATGGGCCTTCCTCTAAGACACCAGAAAACACCATCTAAAAGCTGCCGGGCAGACCAGAACCTACACTACAGTTTTCGAGTTATTCAGCAGCATCCCCATTCCTGAGGCACTCACGCATGGCAAACCAGGGGGACCTTGTTCTTCCAGCTCTGTGGGAGGCCTCTCTGCAGCAAATCCCTCACCCTGACAGAAACACGGAAGAATCGCTAGGGTGAGGCCATAACATTCCCATCTGCAAACAGCATTGCAATAAATCCAGAAGAAAACAAGGTAGTTGGGGTTTTTTTGCAGATGTTTCTAAGTGCACAATGTGGGGCACAATAAACAAGGGCACCCAATCGGCTCCCTCGCGAGGCTGCTGCACAGAAGCGGTTCAGCAGATTAGTGCGTTTGGGCAGGGAAATAGAGAGTGGCATCTTTTCTCCGTGCCATGGGGCAGCATTTCAGCATCCACGCAGACTTTTAAATGAAATGGCCTCGGCTCTGCCAAGGTACAAGCACGTGGAAGGGTGTGCCAGGCTGTAGCTGGAACTTCACTCTCGCGCAAAAGCCGCCGAACTCCCAAAGGTGGGGATGGAAATTGGAGCCCGCGTGTGGGCGGTATGTGTGTTCAATTACTACTTTTAAAAGAATATATTTATTTTTATTCCCTCCTGAAGACCGGGGCGGGCTTTTGCCCTTCAAAATCTTAAGATCTCCCCTCACCTCCGCCCCTTCCNCCGCGCTGCGAGGCCGAGGCGGATGGGCGGACAAAGTTGGTGCCTCGGCTCGGCACCGGCCCCCGGCAGCCTCGGCCGGCGGGGCAGGGAGAGCATGGGGCGACAGGGACACCCGCGCCCCTGGGATGTGGTTACTTACGGCGGCGGAGGAAGCGTGGTGCAGGTCAGGCACAGCCTGTGCGTGGTGCTGCTCTTCTGTTTTGTAAAGCAAAGGAAAACGGGTTGTTTTCAGGCGGCGCTGGATGGGAAGAACTTTTTTCCCTGGTTCTCGTCCTTGCAGTAGATGTGCTTGAATAGGTCACTTGAGGAAACGGGGCTGAGCGATTGTAAAAGCTACAATTAAATATTTATGTACGTATTGAAGGGGGTATGCTGGAGAAGTGTTGGAAAGAAACTCTTAAAGGTATATTAATAATAATTATCATGGATAAAATTGAGACTTAAACCTTATCACTTTTGCATCCGCCTGTTGGCGCTAATGCAGAACGGCAGGGAGTGTGTTGGTAAAGGGTAGCAAGAGGGGGTTTTGTTATTACTCTTTGGATATGCTTGGAGTTTGCAGATGCGGTGGGGTATATGACAGATCCCGTATCTGGAGTGTGGAGAGAGGGTGGATTTGTATTGCTCAAGAAGTTAATGAGTTTCAGAATAGGAAGGGCACATTAGATCAGCATGCCTTTGTTTTGTTTGGTTCTGAAAGTGGAATATTGCTAAGCAAGATTTCTGAAAGATAGAAAAACCGGTGTGATTTAGGAGATAAGACATTGTTATGAGATAAAGGTTAATTTCAACACAGAAAGGTTTGGGGACAGTCTGAATTTATGGACTAAAGTCTGCAAGTGCTCCTGCTGATGCAGACAGTGACATATTGCTGAAATTGTGATAACAGTGATATCTGTTATTGTGCATGCTGCATGAATCAAGTCGTTGAACTGCTTCCTGATACAATCAGTGTTTACAGTTCCTGCATCTGTATATCCAGCACAAGTTCCTGGTTATTTAATAGCGTGTTTTTGTAATCGTTGTTAATGTCTTCAGTTCGCGTGCTCTGTACTGAAAGACAAGACACAGGGCACATGGTCGAGGAAATGGATGCAACTTTATTCCGTACTGACAGTCGGAGCTGGGACACTTGTTGGGGGGTGTGTGTGGGGATGGTTCCTGTTCACTGCGTGAACCTGTGACCCAAAACAATGTCCCGGCTGGAATGCGCAGGCGGTGCAGACGCTGCTGCCACCCACGGCTCGTACGGGACATTGCCCAGCGCGCAGTGGAAAGTCTGAGTCTGCTTTGCCGTCAGGTACTGGCTTCCATGTGCAAGATAACATATGACAAGCTCAGTGTGGGACTCTTAAAGCAGATTGCGTAAGTGTGTTTTTTTAAATTCATAGAATGCTTTGGCCGTTCTACTGTAGATGAGGGTGACAAAATCTGGGTTAGACTCATAACTAGAAAGAATTCTGTAGGAGTTGATGCTTTTCCTGTAGAAGATACTGGTTAGGGAATGGGGTTTAGCAGCCAACATGCAACCACTCTTGATGTTATAGTGACATCTTTATTAAACATTTTTAAGTGTTACAACATTTGATTAATATTGAGGCTCCAGCTGGCAAAGTGGCATACAAACTTGCACAAAAGTGCAGGTACCTGTAACAGCTTGGCATGTAAGGATGAAACTTATTTTTCTTTTTTTTATCAAGGATATATATTCTCTAAAGACAGAGGTGTATAAATAGTTTGGTCAGCTTTGCATACATACTTTAGTTGCTTAGGGGCAGATGCAATGCTTAATTCATTAGCTGCAGTGCTCAAGTTATTGCTGGTTTGTATCTGTCCCTGAAAATGATTGAGATGCACTTGAAATTCAGAATCTGTGATTGTACTGCACTGAAAAGAGCAACATATGACTGTATTTATCAAATCATGTGGTATAATACAAAGCTACTTCCTCTGTTTTTCTCTCACTCCTTTAGCACCTTCAAGGTGTATGTACAATCAGTGCTTGGACTCTGTACGTAGTGACTGCTAAAGCTGAATTTTCAGAAAGTATTTAGATAGCTGTTTATTAACAGTAAATCAAAACACAGCAGTGTCACATCTCAGTAATCACACCGTAAAAGTCAGCAGTGTCTGTTGACTGTCTTAACAGAACATAGACAGATCCAAATAGATGCACTTTTTATTTAGTAATTTTGTTGCTTGGTGAGGTCAGTATTTTGGGAAACTCATTGACTTCTGAAAAGAAGACCTTGAATTGAAAACAATGTCTTAGTCATAACAAATAGAAATATATTTGCACATTTTAAGAGATAGAGTTAAGAGCTTCAAAGGAGAATAATGTGATTTACTATGTTCTATTATATTTAAAATAAATATTAAGTTAATATGTTGTTAAGTATTAAATTAAGTTGAAGTTAAATATTTAAAAGTATTTTAGCTGCAAAGAGAAGCAAAACAGTGAAAAGATTGGTGTCAAATCTCTTTGTATGTTTGTTAGTCATAACTCATATGTAAGAATTACATTATTCTTCAGAAGCATCTGCTTTTGTGGAAGCTGTTTTTAATCTGTGTTCAGTGAAGTTCAGTCATCACAAGTAAGTGAGACCGGGCAGGCTCAGTTCTCTCTCTTACCCTTGATTTCCCTAAGTTACAGATTGTGGATGTGTGTGAGCATCTTTTTCATTATTATGTGGGTATTTTATGCAGTTCATTTAAGGTCTAATAAATGAGATCACAGATGAGAAGTTGAAGCTCTGGGAAAATGATATTAGGCTCTGTTGTACCAGAATAAAGGTTCCTATCTTCTTTGGAGTATATGTATGTCTATTTAGATACTAATTTTTAATAATCAAATATAATATCCAGTGAAGTCTTTTATCTAGAAGTCTTTGGTATTCACATTACACTGAGTAACTAGTGACTGGAGTGCCATTTTGAGATGCAGCTTTCTGCAATGCCTTTACCACTGTTCTTATAGGTCTTCCTCAATTAATTTGTGTTCTTGCACAAAGTAGTTACTGCCTTTGAAAGACTGAAGCTTTCTGAAAACTGGCTTATACTAGCAAAACCTTAATGGTACTCCACAGTTGCTTTGTCATCTGTTGTCATTCTGCATCAGGGTTGTCCAATGTCCAGTGCCTTTGTAGTCAGGATGACCAAAGGCATGCACAGAGGCATAAACATCGTAAACAGAAAAAAATGTCCTTGGGGCTTCCAGATTTGGGAGAAAGAAACTGTATTTTTAGACAAATCTAATTTTTTTTTATATGCCCACCTTAATTTGATTTTTGAATATCATCAAACGGACTCATTCAGTACTATATATGACAGCTGTAAAGCTGCCTTTGGATTGCTTTGAAACCATATGAAACAGCAAAAGGATTTTCCTAAGGTGCAAAAAGCGTGTTTTCATACCATGGTAATTGAGACAACCACTGACACAACCAACTCTCAACAGTGAGAGCTGAAATGGATTTCACTACCAGAAATGCCTCTTTCTCAAATAAGATCATGCTGGAGGGTCTGATTCTTCTGTGCCTTGACCCTGTGTGATCTTTCACCACTCTTACAAATAGATATATAACCCTCTGAGATGGGAATGGTGTCATTTTGTAGCCAGCCTAGGCAGAGTAGAGCAACATAACAGCTATACTATAGATACAGTATAAGCGATAAAGTGAAAAGCAGAGGAAAACTGGGCCAAAGGTCCCTACAAGATTAAGTTCACCAAAGGTAAGAACAAAAAATTCAGCATGAAAGCACTCGTGCAGTCTTCACTCTGCTCTTACAAGTGTCTAAAAAACCTAAACAAACTGTCTGCTCTGCAGCTTCTATACAATGGATATGCTATATCCTTCATTTACAGCGTTGGCAACTGCAATGTCTTCCTTGATAAATGGAAGTGTTGGCTAGAAATTGCAGTGCTCCTGCTTGATCCATAAGTGAGGGGTAAAATGAACAAAGTAAATGAGTAGGTTTAGAGATAGTAACCCCTTCGTGTGTGGCTCTTTCACGAGCTATACACAGGTCTGTGAATGTACCATTTAACTTTTTCTAGTTACTATATTATGTTTTCCTCTCTTCATTAAAAATAACAAAAAAGGAAGAAAGAGGAGAGCAGAATATGGTACTGGATCACAAAGGAGGTCTTGGGGCGGGGGGTTGTTTCTCTTTCATATCCTCTTGTTTGAAAGGTATGTTTTCCTAACTGGCACAGTTTTGTGCAGGGAAAAATGTATATGCATTAGTGCTACTGACTTTACATAAAATAGTCCTGACAGGTTTGGGCTTTTATCCAAGTCTGTTACACATTTTTTTATATGCTAATGAAGAAAAGAAATAACACTATATCTGTGTAAAATCTATAGATCTGCTGTGTTAGTTGAGTAGACACAAAAAGAAAATCATGAGGTGCATAAAAGGCAAGCCAGGCTTACATATCAAGAGAACAGACTGAGGGTTTAGCAACGTATTTTCAGAGGGTGTGTTTGCTCCGCTTGAGGATGCGTGAATTGCTGCAAAAATATCTGTCAAATTCTGCCTGGGATTTGAACCGAAAATGTCTTTAATTGGTCAGTTGTGTGAGCATGGACAGCTTGCCACATATTAGTAATGTTACTTCTTTTGCTGCAGCTTGTATTTCCTTGAGTATTTTCAGAATTAAACCCTAAAGAACTGACCTCACTTCTATTGAAAACAAAGTAAAATTTAGCATTAAAAAAAAAATAAGAGATGGATTAGCCCTAACTTAGTAAATTGGCAGAGAGGGTGGAGACTACCTCTGCAGTGTACCGTGTGAGTGATGGATGTGGGGCCTAACAGGGCATTTAATGCAAAATGAAAGCCTTTTTTAGCTTTGAAATCACTAAGTAGCAAGGAAATTATGCAAAAGCAGATTGTACAAAATATTCTTGGATCGAGTGATCATGAGTTTACATTGACTTAACAGTAGGATAAATGGTGCAGTGTCATGTGGGGGTACTTGAGCTTGCCCTGAACAAGCTGTACTAGGAGCTGTAAAGGCCTGGTGTAGCTGAAGAATGAGTCTATGGTGGTGGCTTTTCTCCTTTCCTCTGCCCAGATTGTTTTACCTGATTATTTTCCTCCAGTACTTCAATACTTCAGTCTTTTATCCGATCCATCGTGTGAAGCTTTGCACATTCACATTAGTACCAGCTCTAATCAGGATGCACCTCAACACCAGAGTTGGTAGAAATGTGTGAGTCCTCCTCTTTACCCTGCTTGGTCTGATGGCAGCAGATACTGGTTGCACTGGAAGTGTCCTTGGGAGTGGATTCTGATCTACATGTTCAAAGAAGGAAAATTGTAGAAAACCACTTTGGTCCTTCGTGTCTATGATAGACACAAACACTATTGACATTATTCCCTGGAATTATTTTCTTTGTTCATCAGACAGCAAAGTTATTTGAGTATTTTTAGATTTCTGATATTTGTTGCTTGTGCCATGTGTACAGGTAGGTATCAGTCACAATTTCCTCACTGAATATAATGACTTTCACAAAGAATTACAACTGAAGTCGTTTAATAAGTCAAAGGGCTGAATCTTCAATTTAATAAAACTCATATTGGGTTTTTTTCTGACAACTTTGTTTTATTAGCAATTCAGAACTAGGCCTACAAATCAAAACATTTTTTCAGGGATTTTTTTTGTTTTGTTGTGGTTCCAAAGGATTGTGATTTGTTGTTCATGGTACAAAGTGAAATCATTGTCCTGACTAAATGGATGTAAGTTTGGAACTAGATATTTTGTGCATTGCCTTTAAAAACAGCTAACAGCTTTTTTTAAGCAGTATATTTTTTAAACAGCACAAGAAAGCATATTTACACCTTTATATACATAGGAAGTTTGATATCAGCTTTGACAGTTAAGGGTCAGTAAGAACACTTTACGTTTTATTTTTTCAGAACAATGAATTAGTTAAAACACCAAAAAAGCAGTATTAAGGTAGCGTAGTAAGACTTCCTCAATAGTATAGGGGTTTATGTATCTTTTACTTATAAGTATTAAAGTCTTAATCTGGTGTAAAGAATACCTAAGATGAAGCTATCAACTTGAACAGTGCTTTTAAGAGAATTGACAGATAAGGACATATAAGTGAGAACATATAAGCACATTCAGAAGTTATAGTTTAATTTGTCAGGACATTAGGGCTAACATTTTTACCACTGGAAATTGATTTGGAAGGGAAATTAAGTAATCACAACTTCACTGAAAACCAGAATGAAAGCTTCCTATTATTTCTTAGAGATGAGGCAGCTTATTTCTGCAGGGACCTGATCACTATGTATTACACCCCTTGTGAAAGACAATTCTCCTTATCACATACAGTGACCCAGCACAGTGACCACAGTGCTGGGGCCTCATACTCATATTGTACTGCAGAGGAATGACTCATGTTGAATTGTAGGATTCATTTTTCCTTGCATTGCCTGTATTAGACTGTTTCTTAAACTGGTAGGTATCAGCTTGATGTGACATGTAGGTTTATATAAATTTATCTTTTCAAGATGGAAAGATGTGAAAATAGGATCTGTGATAAAACGTGGTTGAAAGTGAAAATTTTTAAATTATTTCAGATATGGATTTGTAGTCTTCTAATACGCATGTTTGCAAATTCTTTTCACTTGACTGACATTTGAAAACAGTTGTTGAGCTGTCTGCAGCAAATATAGCAAAGCAAGATGCTACATACTGCCTTGTTTGCATTTTCCATTTTGATGCTAGCTACTTAATTGGAAAGCAGAACTTTCTTCTGCTCAGGGGATTGGTTAAAAAAAAAAAAAAAAAGGAATTTTTTGGGGGAAAAGCATTCTATGTACAAGTATACTTTTCAAATAAATCTATGTTATAAAAGTGATAGTAAATTAATGTATGAATAGCTATAAAGAAGTATCTCCTTAATAATTATGTGAAAACATACAATTTACTTCTTGGCAGAGGCTGCAAAACTTGCAAGTGTTAACCTGAAACATCAAATTGCCTCTACTGAGAAAGCTCAAGTGGTGTGGACACTGAAAATCTTGAGGAGTATAAAAATAAACAGTTGTCTTCAGAACTTGGCAGTGACCTTGAACTTCCACTGAGCTGCACTTTCTTTAGCATAGGCCAATGATTAACTTTGCTAATGACTGTATGTCAAATTCACCATTGTTTGTATATCTGGCAGTGAAACAGGCCATGTCTGTCTTTGTGTGGATGGTATCACATTAATTTCAAGGAAACCCTTTGTATAAATTGTTTCCTTCGCAAAGTTATGTCTTTGTGCAAGTCCTAATTGCTTCTAATTTACTTAATTTGTCTTTGGACTCTCTAACTTCAGGTTAATACTGTAATAGCCACAATATATTTCTTCATTGTATGTGTTGTTCACTTCTCTTACTCCTTATTTAAAAGAGGATGATGAATTCTCTTATTCTGCTCCCTAACAGTAATCAGTCTTCAATGACAGGTCCCCACGGAGCAGAGGAAGCTACACCCTGAAATAGTCATGTGTTGTGATTTCATGATGTGAAGTCATCTGCACAGCTTTGCCTCTGAAGGGTGGTTTGTCAAGGCATAGCACTTTAATTTCTGGCCTCAGCACCACAGCAAACCCAGCAGAGATCTGCCCACAGCACACATGAAGCAAGGCATCCTCAAATTCCTGTAATCTCTGCTGGGTCAGCCCTGGACAGTTGGTTGCAGTGTTATCAGGCTCCTGACAGAATAGGAGTCATGCTGGGTTTTTTTCAGGCAGAAAGGGGATGCAGCCTTTAACTTCATTAGGCCAGGTGGAAATAGTCCAAGATGAGATGAACTTACAGTCCTTGGCTTAAATTCAGGATACTGTTACATGCTGTGAGACAATCCAACAGACCCTGTGTAGACAAATGCTGCTTAAGAGTGTTTCAGCAAGTATTAAATGGAAGAAGAGCCCTCTAAGTTTGTACATTTCAATGGAATTGAAAAAGCCAGATTCTGCCTTTAGTGATGTAAATGGTGCCTGAGAGCAGAAATTTCTCTCAAGTTGTATACAATTCAGGTAATGTCTATTAGGAGATGTTGAAAGGCTGGAGTTTTTCTTAGCTGTAGGAAAATACATGTGAAAGTCTTAATATATTATCTTCATGATGGGTATGTATATGAGTATTTGCCTTTCTTCTGTAAGAGAAGGTTTTAACAGTTGGACAAATATGCATTGCTCTTAAATGTTTTAAATACAGCAGAGGCTATCAAGTTTTTTGTGAATGAGGTTATCTTTGGAGGGTGAAAAGGAGACAGGATATTCAGAGGCTCTACCTTGATTCTTCTTTGTTTTATTCTCTAAACACAAAAAGTCATTCGCACTCTAAAAAGAAGAAAAAAATGTAGCATCCAACACTTAAAAATTAAATGTTATAATTAAAATCTAAACCGGCTCATTTCAAACAAACCTCTTTCCAAGTCATTTCCAGTTGTGTGATAGTGACAGCAGGAAAATTCATCTGTGTAACACACAACTATTCTTCTCTGTTTTTTCTCTTCTCTCTATCAGCTGTTGTAGTGTCTTTAAAAGGTCTGTGGAGTGCTCATACTCTACAATTCAGCTGTTCCTCAGTGATGTTTCTAAGGAACAAACGAGGACACAAATAGGCTAATTGTCTACTTTTCAGATCATGATACTTGAGCAGATGCTTATTGTTGCTGGTTTCTTCACATGTAATTTTGAAATTATTTTAGTTTTCTGTTAAAATACAAAGGTATAACTCAGAACAATACAGTTAATGAGCAAAAAATATTTGATTATATAAAAGCTGATTAAAAGATAAAAACCTTCCAATTTTAATCAACAAAATAAGACCAATGGATGAGCTTTCTTTTACAGCTTTGAAATATCTTCCTCAGTCTTCACTTTGAAGGTCAAAACTCTACATTTCCCCAAAGCTTCCTTACCTACCTCAGAGTGCATAGCTGCAGTGATTGCAAATCCAGTAATAATGAATTGATTATTTTGCAGTCCTTTCTCCAGCTTGATTAAAAGGGAAACATTTTCAGTTCCAACTGTGTTGTTTTGCACGAATGACTATATAACCTAAAGACCAAAGGGCTTTGGCCATTTAAAAAAATCTACTAATTAAGAGTTAATTTTAATTATGTTAATTATGTATAAATGCATATTATGTGCATTTAAATAATTGTGATTATTTTTTTCCTCTATCTTTTCCTCTACTAGACATTGTACTAAATTGAAGGTACAGCTGTTTCATGCCTTCACTTTCCATGATGGGTAAAGGCATTTTAGAATAGTTTTAGCAGGCAGACCTATGGTGGTTCTCCTGAGTGTCAGTGTGGCAGGAGCCATGTGAGCTTCTGTCCAAAACAACCATTTCTCAGTGCACCTCTGTGCTCCCAGCAGGACTTTGCCTTGGTGTGAGCCCAGCACTGTGGCTGTGGCAGTGACACTTCAGGAGAAGACCTTTGTAAAGTGCTTGGATAAGAGCTTATTCACATTTGGTAGCTGGGCAAAGTGAGACCAAATCTACAGAAAAGCCCAGGGAGAGGTTTTGAGTTTCCCACAAGTGAATCCAGCACAAGACTGAGAGAGCAGCCCATGAAGAAAAAATATCTTCACCTCTTCTGTCTTGTCTGACCCTTGAAAATTGAAGTGTGGATGAAGAATTTATTTAGGTCTTTAGAAATTTGGAGCTTGAAGACTGCACTGTGGTTCTTAAATGCAGCTGCTACTCTAGCAACGACTGTGAGAACATGCAAGGAATAATCTGTGACACCTGAAATTACCAGTTTTAGAATTATCCTTACCAATAGAACAAAAGAAGACCAATTATTTTGAGATCAGAGAACAGTAGGAATGTTTGCTGACTGATGAGTTCACTGACTTGTGAGAAGTAAAACAACTCAAAAACTATAACAAGTCCTTTTTGCTATGTACTTCTGAATTATAATGTACGCCTGAATTACAATTCTTATCTTCCGCAAAGGAGAAATTCTTTTGCTTGGAACAAGACAGTGTCATCTGCAGTGGAGTACAAATGGGATCAAACTGAGAGAAGGAGAAATTAGGCTGCATGTCAGGCAATCTGAACTAAAAGAGTTATTTGACTGTGAAAGAGCTTCCCATGGGAAATAATACAAGACATATTATTTGGGACACCTAAAATTAGACTTCAGAAGGCACTAAAAAAAAAAGTACAACCTTGCTTTGGTAGGGAGGTGGACTAGAAAAGGCAGGGTTTGGGATTTCCTTCTCTTTTTTTGCAGTAAATTCTGCAATTGTTGATCCTGATTCTGGTCTGTGATGTTTAAGTCAAGCTCAGATTTACATTGTTTCTTGCCTTAGAAAATTGAGGCTAAAAACATTGGCTTCTTCCTTCTGCCTGTCGCCAACTTTTGAAACTGTATCTTTTTATTTCTGTCTCTCTGGAATAGTCTCCTCTTCCAGTTACAAATATATACATATTTAGAGGAGTGGAGAAAGGACATACTGCCTTAAGGACCCTTTGTGGCATTTCCCTCTTGTCTGACTCTTACCAGACATCAGAATACGGTACTCCTTTTTTGTTTTTAACTGAGAATTTGTTCAGCTTATAGTGTGCAAAACCATGACCTCAGCATGTTCTGAAGTGATTGTGTGAAATTGCCAAGTAATGAGGAGAGGGGCAAATAAAATACAGCCTTTAACCAAAGAACAGAGGCCTCCAAGTAGCGTGTTGACATATTGAAAGCATTGCAGTCTTCTTCATAATTTTCTTTCAATATGAACCACTTGAGATATCAGCAGTAATACAAAAGAGGTTCTTATGGCCAATCCTACATATTAAGAAGCATAGATCGTGCAGTTATTACTAAATCCTGAGGTCCAGTTGTTTTTAATTGTAAGTTAGCTTAAAGATGCCTGCCTTTATTGACATACAGTGTCTACCTGTGAGAATGGCAGCGCTCCTTTCAAAGCCCACTTGAACAAATAGAGCTCTTATGTGCAAAAAGGTTCTTCATTGTGTGGGCATTACCCTGTAATAGTACTGGTATAAAAAACATGATTTTACCTGTGTACAAAAAAGCACATCAATGTCAGGTCATCAAGCCTCTGAATCTGTGATAAGCCACAAAAGAAGGCACATACTCAGAATTTTCTGAAAGATGGTTCATTTGTAGAGGATTTGAAACAGAACGGGAGGAAAGCTGTATGGTGTCTCCAGTATTTCATTCAAGGGCTGTGTGTTACAGCCCCCTGAAATGCATTTTTCCCTGATGTCACTGGATAGGAGGATTCAGGATATGGGAGTGGGACGCATAGTGAACACTTCCTCTGCACTGAATTTTGGGTTGTAAATGATCACATGGTTCCTAGTCCTGGAACTTAGGCTGCATTGTTGCGAGGAACAGGTGCTGGAGCAGGGACTGGTAGAGAGGCAACTAGAAAAGTCATCTGATGGCATTTCAGATTGTGACTTCTAAATACCAAGAGCTGCTTCCCATTTCCTTTCTCCCACTGCTGCTTGCCTCCAGTGTGCTTTACCTCCTGCTGCCATGCATGTGGTCTGCCACAGAAGCGTGGGTTGTATTTTTTTTTCTAATTTGACTAAGAGCATATCTCCCATTCTAAATCTTTAATGAAGACAAAAGGCCTGTATTGCAGGGTAGGAAGATACTCACCCGAAACATATTATTAGCTAGGAAGACTCATTCTCCTTATGTCCATGTTTTTGAATGGCTTAATTGAGGAAAAGAGATAGCTTCTGATAATGGGGTTTGGAATAAGGAAACAGTGAGGGTGAAACAGTGGAGATGCTGTGATGCCAGCTTTCTTGGAAAGTTTCATTAAGCAATTATTACAGTGATTGTAACCAATTCTGTTACAGATCTGGGTGCTTTGATATGCCAGTCCCTTGCATAGCAATCTCTCACAGGAGGAAGTGAGTATTTCAGAGGCTCTGCATGTTTAATTTTTGACTGATCTCCCATGAAGTATTTTACAAGATAGAGCAGAAGAAAAATACTCAGGGTTTTTCTAGGTGTTGTTCATGTACACTAGGTAGGAAGTGAACATGGCTACATGTACATTTTAACTTTGTTGCCTCTTCCAAAACAACCCTTCAACAAAACAGCCAGGTGTTCCCCTAAAGACTGTAACTTGCCTCATTTCTATGTTGTTTTCTCTCCTGAACTTTTCCAGATTTAACTTTCATGCCTCTTCCTTACACAGGTGATGCTGGAAAAGCACAGTGCCTGCTTTTAAAAAACACAGAGAGAAACAAGGAGAATAGGGCCTGGGAATTGTGGACATTTCAACTTAACACCAATTCGTAGTAAAACATCAAAACAAGAAAAATGTTTCAAGTTCTTGGAGAAGACAGGAAAACAAATTGCCATCTACAGAGATGTATAAAGAGTAAATCTGTAAAATCAATGTAATTTTTTGTTAAGATAAAGCCTTTCAGAAAGAAAAGATATAGCAGATGTCACATTTTGCATTATTTGCTTTTGACACTGTTTCACATGACATTGTGAAGAGGCTCAGAAGATAGTCATGATGCAATGGATGACTAACTAGACTTAAAACTGTGTTTGATGCATTTAGCCAGGAGTCACTGGCAAAAGAAGTTACCAAGTATGGCTTGCAGAAGGCTCTCTTTGGCACTGCCTAGTGCTTTCACTTGGTACTTTACTGATGAAATACAGGAGTTGCTTGTTAAATTTACAGGTGACTGAGAGGGGAGGCAGTCATGCCGAGGGCTGGGTTAAAGGTGAAAATCAGTAAGTGAAAATCAGTGAGTAATGCGCTGTCATTCTGCAAGAGATTAAAAAAAAAACCCACGACAAAAACCAAAGCATATAGCTTTTTCCAAAGATATGTGCCTATTTTGTCAATGTAGTATTAAGAATTGTGAAAAGTTAACATCTAAAAATGGCAAGAAAAATGCAGGTGACTTTAATACTTGAAATGTCTGGTCCTTACATGTTATCACTTGGTAATGGAAGCTTTAATTTGTAAAATTATGTCTTTGTTTATTAATCATGGGGGGTGGGGGGAAGCATGTTCCCTCTTTTTTTTTTTTTTTCGTTTTTCTAGCTTTAAACATTGAGCAAGTTCACTGAACCTTACAAAGTTCCTTATTCTGTCTTTAGAGCACCAAACCTTTGGTTTAAAGTCAACAGAGTTTTTGTCCCAGCAGGAGAGTCTACATGTGGTCGACCGTGATTTGTTCTCTGCAGAATTACGTTTCAGGGCTATGGGCTAGATTAAGACAAGACATAACAGAGAAAGCTGGATGGGCTGGCATCTATGTGTTTGGTACTCATGGCACTTGTCCAGATCTATGAGCTTGCTCTCTAGATGAATGTTGTCATCAGATAACTATAATGAGGCTGTTCGTACTGTAGTTTTGGGAGCAGTGCAGTATAAAAGTCTTCAGTCTGCTGAAAGCTAGATATTTGGCTGATCTTCAGCTTGCAGTGTATAAACACATTCCTCTTTGTTTTTTCTTTTTATTCTTCCCACTTTTCTTTCTCCTCCCTTCCTTCTCCTCAAGGACATAGACTTTGGCTGTATTTTTCATAACTGCCTGAAGCTAGAAATCTGAACGGATGCCTGTGCCGCCGCCACCACCTCCTCCTCCTCCACCACCTCCACCACCTTCTGGGGGGCTTCCCCCACCACCACCTTCTGGAGGGCCCCCTCCACCACCGCCACTGGTAAGACTGACTTTTCATTTCTATTAGGAAAAGCTTAACTATAGGAGCCAGCTCAGAGCCCACAGGATTTTGGCATGGATATTCATAGCAAGTATCTTGGGCAGATGCTTGTTTTGCTGGCATTTGTTCTTCTGTTCATTACAGCAATGGTCTCCAAAGTGATGTGTGTGAGATGATCCATTGGTGTGCTGGAAGAAAACACTAGAACTTCAGTTATATCTGTGTATAATTTATAAATAACTAAATATATGTATATTGGGGTGCATGCTAAAAATTTTTTTACTGCTGGGGTGCAGGATCAAAAGGTTTGGAAATGATTGCATTAGAGTGCAGATAGTGAGAATTCAGAGAACTTAAATACTTCCCCAGCCACAGGGAACTAATTTTTGTATTGGTAATGTGCAGGTGGTAAGTATTAATTTCTTCATCCTCTTTCTCACAGCTCCCAATAAGACTCGCAGTGTTCAGCTGTAGGTTTTGCTCTTTCCAGCACACACTGTCTTCCTGGGGATACAGCACAATATGCTTCTGTACATGTGCAGGAACAATTACCACTTGTAACAGATCATTACTGTGTGTCATGAAGTAGAACATGTGCCTTGCCAGCATGTTTGCAATAAGAGGAGGATGTTCTGAGTGGATTTTCAGGGCATTACATTTTCATACCTTCACAATCAATTATTGTACCTATGATAAAACATGTTTAAGACATTTCTTTTGTTCTGCACTCAATTGGTCATGGCCTGTTTCTGCATTGAAACTCTTAAGACTGTTTTTGAAACAGAAAAACCCAGCATAGTTGTGTTCAGGTCATAAAATCTCTCCCAACTTTTTTTCATATATTTTTCTGTCACTGCTGTATTTATTTGCAGTGTATGTCAGTCTCTGTAGTAAAACAGTGCATAGTACTTCAAATGTACTTCAAACTTTTTTTTTTGAGAACTTAATTTTTCCCTTCCATTCCATGACATCTCTGCCTGTTTTGTTCTCAGGAAGGTCTGTTGATTTTGTTTCATAGTGTTCATAATGTTTATGTTATCTTTTTTTTCTAGAAGGAGGTTTCTCTCTGCTACTTTATAGTCTGAACCATTTTGTAAAACTCTCCATGAGTTGTGGAGGTGAAGAGGAAGAAGGTAAAGACAGCAAATTAGCAATTTTTCTGGGCTGGTACACAAGCTATAGTTAAATGCTGAAATAAGTGGGCTGCATATTGTGACCAGCTTAATGCTTACAACTGCAACTAAAGTCAACAAAATCTGCAAATGTTCTCATCTTAATAAATTGAGCTCAGTAAAGTATCTAGAGACATTTTTAGTTTCCTCATGCCAACTGTAAATTACTTGAGAAAGCTGAGAGGACCCCTAAGGATCACTATGAACAAGTTCAGAGTTCTTTGTTTCTCCTCCCCTTTTTGGATGACTAAAACCACTACCATCATAGGGTTTTGATACAAGAAGGTTTACTTTCATATCTTAGTTAGATCATTCTGTTTCAAATGGGTGATCTGTGCATAAGATATACAAAATTTAGAGTCAGTTTCATCTTGGTGATATGATACAAACTAAATATATTTCTAAATAATGTCTGATATTAGAGCCTTCCTTGTAATAAGTGTTGATACTAAAAGACCACATGAACCAAAATAAATAATTAGTAAAATAACATGGCAGAACATTGTTTTTTCTGTCAAAACTGAATGAGGGACGGGATCTGAAATCTGCCTGGTGGGTTCAGCTGAAGAACATCTCTCCAGCTGGTGCCAAGTTACAGAGTAAAATCTTACAGTTGAGGAGTCCATGAAAACTTGCTACAGACCCTGTTTTCTTTTACTAGAAAGCTCTTTTCTACAAATTGGCATCTGTCTTTTACAGTTGCTAAACTGCCCAGCTGTTGTTACAGCTGCTAAATCTACAGTTGGGGGATGGAAGAAGGATAAATTTTAACAGGCATGTAGCTTTAAGGAAAACCTTCAAACCAAGTAAATATTATTTGGCCAACAGCTGGAAAAGTTCCAAAGTAAATATTGCTGTGATTTTTATTATACTTGTATAATTAAGCCAGAGTAACGTTTACATGTTAGCAATTAAAAGCTAGGTTTTAATTTTGCTATCAGTGTGCGGGTGAGCCACTAGTTTAACTTACTTGAATTATGTTAAAAGAAGAATGTCTCTGTGTGAGGTGAGGTTTTAGAATCCTGTCATTTTGCACAATGCCATTGCAGGGGTAGCATAAACTTGTCTTGCTTTTTTTTAATTATGGGTAATAACTATACTTTAGCCTTGCTTTCATTATCCAGAGATTTTTAGCAGAAGTAATCACCACATTATCTTTTTCTCTGCACATGTTCTTTGTGAGTATTGTGAATCATGATCCCAAATAATTTTGCAGTCCTTACTTCATGGAAATTCTAAGCACTGTTGGCACTTAACTTTTCTGTTAACTCCTTCTTAAGACAGAAGGAATTTGGGTTCTTTCCTAGTGTTTTCTAAGATTTTTGCAGTTGTTCATACTGTTTCTGAGATTTTTGTACTTGCTGATATTCTGAAGTACTTGTACTGAATTCTCCTCACAAAAGTTGTTGCAAGACAATGATAAAGTGAGTTGGGAATGGTATGTAAGACATGCTAGGAGCCACCTGTGCCCAACAGTTCAAAAGCTACAGGCTGTTAGAGTAAACTTAAAAGAAAACAAAGTGGATTTTTCAGGAGGGTATGGTAGGGTATCTGCCATAGCAGATGTAGGTGGCTGAGTCAAAAATGTAAATATATCTAATTGGATTAATTGAGCACTAATGCCTGCCTTCTGGGGGTCATGGATAAAGATGAGAGGGATGAGTAGGCAGAATAAAACTGTGCCCCAATATGTTTTCTGGCACAGATCTCTTCTTGTTCCCTTTTCCCCTATACCTTCATAAAGAAAACTTGCAAATGAGGCATTAAGGTGTTTGTTCAAAGGCTCTTTCAGTTTATGGGTGTGTATGCCATGTAAGGTAGGTTTTTAATAGGATTTTTTGTTGTTGTTTGGGGGGAAGAGGGCGATAGGTTTGGTTTTTTTAAAGCTTTCTGTTCATGAAAAACTTCTTTTAATTCCCCCTCTGTTTCTTTTAACATTCTAGTCTTTTAGTTTGGCATATGAGCCATCCTGGTTAGTCTTGGTTTGTCATACTTTCTGAAGCAGATGCCACAACTGAGACTGATAACAATTTTCTGTGCTTAAGTTCCCAAGGAAAGGGTCAAGAGATAATTTTGCTTTGACAAATCATGTTCACTGTTTATGTGCAGTGAACGCTGCTCACTGCTGTGTAGCCTCTGTATGTATGAATTTCTAATGCTGTGATCAGTCATCACCTATTAAAATGTTAATGTTGAAGGAAGTGTGGATCTGTAGCAGCCCTGCTGGGTTGTGCCTTATCCAGAGAAGATGTTTGTTTAATGATTCATATGTTTGTGGAGTTTAAGAATATACTTCTGTTCTCCTTAGAATTGTTATTATTAAACTCTTAGCATAGAAATTAACCACAAATATTACAATAGGTCAGATGATTAAAGCAAATAAAGTAGCACCAGGTGTTTATTTGCCACCTTACGGCATACTGAAAACCAGGAGAGCAGGAGAAGAAAGGAATATGCTTACTTTGGTGATAGAAATGTGAAACTTGAAATAATGATGAGTGCTAGATGGGCATGTAGATTAATCTTAATGATTACCTCATTCTTATTTGGTTAAAATAAAAAAAAAAATGTAGTTACTGATGTAGACAAACACTTATCAGTTTACCAAGTTTTTTATTCTGATCTTATTTTCTACTCTTGCATAAAAAAACTCAGAAAAGCCATTCCTCATGATATAACTCTGTGATAAATGCATAATTTACACAGAGGAAGGATTTCCAAGGCTGAGAAAAACAAGGTAGCTTTCCTTGGGGGGATGTTTTTTCCTCCTTCATACAGTCGTTAGAGTGCAGACCTTGCTGAGCTGTTTCTTTCAACCTTCACAAGAAATTCAGAGAGCTACAGCATTTATCTGAATTTGTGTAGGAGTTGGTTTTGCTCCCATGACATTTAGCACTACTGTTCTTTGGAAAGAGAACAAACAACGTATGTAAAACATCCTGGCTGAAGATAATGATGAGTTATGATATTTTGGGTTGGTTTTACCAAATATAGTATGAGAGAATGTGTGCATATGAGTGTGCATATGCATAAGTGTTTGGACATACTTGCTAATCATGTATTGTAAAAATTAAGGTAATTTCTCAAGTTTTCATTCAAACCCCTAGACATGCAAGTGTGACACTGAAAGAACAGATTCATGCATGGTGCCAATTACAAAATAGACAGGAATGTGTTTATTAAAATTCAATGTGAGCTGTGAGTAAGATAATATTTAGTACTTTGTCATGAAGTCCCTAGGCCGGGAGATACTAAATCATAATGTTTACTGCTAATAGGCAAAACATATTGGAGTGAGAGAGAGTGCAGGCTTGGTAATCTTGTTGATAACCGACCATCACACAGACTGTGTTAAGCTGAAATTTTTGAGAGTGCTTTTTTCCAGCCAAAATAAAGGAAACCGATTTATAATGTTTTGATAATATATCATATCTCACACCAGTTTGCTTTCATAAAAAGTGAGAGGCAATTATGCAGAAAAAAAAATACTGTGTCTTTGTGTGGTTTATTCAGTTTAAGTTTCAGCTGTTGGAAAAGGTGGGATTGCACAGCTATGGCATCTCAAAATGTTGCTGCTCTAGCCTTCTGCTCTTGGATTCAACAAATACAGAAAGGGTGAGTGGGAGCTGTGAAAGGTAGAAAAATGTAAAGAAAACATAAATACTAGGTTGGCATTGCTGTTTCATCTGGACAGGTGTAGAGGCATGTACTGCATATAATCATAGGTGCTAATCTTGATCTGGAGATCTCTTAGGTCATAATTTTTAATGCATTTAGGTGGTGAGTTCTGTTTTGCAGGTTTCTTCATAATGTCCTGTGTTCTACATGTCTCAGTGGAATGGAAAGCATTTAAAGAGCATTCTTTTGCTTTGTTTTTAATCTGTGTAATTTTCCACACACAAGTATGGAAATTGCAATGTGTTGTAGAGTTACCAGCTGTAAATGATTGAGCCTAGGTACTAGGAGCAGCTTAGCTGCAGAGAGCTAATAGGCTAATTTACCATTCTAATCATAAGGTAATAATGCTCTGAAAAAAATTGGTACCCCATCTCTAATGTATGCAGTGGCCACATATTGAATTCCATCTGTCAATTAATATTACACTTGTAGCCTTTTAATTAGAAGCAAACTCAGAATTATAGCAATACTTGAGTGAGACTTCTCTGTGTGACTGAAAGGTGACAGTGTAAGAAGTGCTAGTTTCTCATTTTTCTCCTCTCTGGGGCTGACCATAATTTTGTCTAGATGCTAAAAGGCATTTCAGAATGATGAGTAGCTTCTGCACAGATAACTGGAGAGGAGAAACGGCCTAGTGTTCTTAGAACAAAGAGAGATTAAATTGTGATGTGTTTAGGTTGTCACATGTTGAATTTTTGTTGCCACTACTCATGGTATCCCTTGTCATTCTGGGGACTCTTCTGGTAGACAGAGAGAATAAACAGCAACGGTGTCACCAGCTCCCATAGTGGTGTTTTCAGCCTTGTGCTGTTTGACATTTTCATTGCAATGCCAGGGCCTCAGGATTTCTTGGTTATGTAAGAATTTTCACTTCTCTTTTTACTGATGCAGAGGCAATCATGGGAATTTGAATCCCAAAAATTTAGTAATCAAAAGGTCATGTTCAAAATTGGTTTTGAAGCCACTCTCAGGGTATTTTTGGTATTTGACTTGTGAGCTTTCTGGACTGCTGATTAAAAATTTTAGAGTAGTTTAAATTTTATACTGCCTCCATTTTAGTGGGTTCTGTTACTGTGTATTTTCTTCAATGAAAGAACAACAAGAATTTACATTTCAAATGTGGGTGTCAGAAAGTTAAACACCCACAGAAAAGCTCAATGGCTCAGCAGGTATAAATCATCATACTGATTCTGTTGAGTTTTTGTATTCAGGTACAGAAATTTAGCAACCCACACTGGAAAACTTTAAAGTATGCCCTTGTTAATAAGCCCACTGCTCCATTTGAGACAGGAGCAATAGAACCTTTCAGTAAACAAGATTTTATATTGTCTAATAGAGAGGTGCTAACATAAAATGCAGAGGGTTTTGTTGTGTGCAGTGGCACTGATTACTGATGGTGTTTGAAATGGGCACTGGGAATACAGATGTAGAAGAAAGTAACTCCTGCTATGCTATTTTTTATGTTCTGTTCCCTCATTGCATGTGCTGGTAACTTCAAGTAGATAGATGCTACTGCAGAACAGGCACCAAGCTCTGCTAACACTGAAAAGCCTCTATATTTGGGACTAATGCCAGGACTAGGCGGTGGCTGGGAAGAGATTTGTAACAACTTCTGCACAGTACTTCCCTTGGTAGGAGTGGAGCACCAAGGCCGGTGTAGACACGGTCTGTCTAAGTGCACACATTGCTCGACGACCTTTTCAACCCGGCGGGTTCAGATTGCAGAACTTTGGGTGATGGAGACTGAGATCATGGTTAATCAGTACTGAGCTGGGTGTAGGTGAAATTGTCAAATGCTAGTCCTGTCATTCTCTTGAAACAATGATTCCATTAACTGCCAGAAGCTATTTGGCAGTTCCTCTTGTGTGGGTTCCCTCAGAAAAGTTGGCTGGAGAGTGACCCCTTGCATGGGAAGCATTTGAAGCTCAGCTTGCTAGAATACTGAGAGATTACCATGTTTAACCAGGGAGACCAAGTGCCAAGAATTAATTAGTTCTGTCCTATGCTGTGCAGCAGAAATACAAGAAGCAGGTCTAATCTTGAGATTGACTGTGCGAGTGAAGTCTTGCACCATGGCAAGGTGTCCCACAATTAAAAACCTTTAAATCAGAGGTAAGGGCTCTATTGTGAATATAACCAAAATTTGCACATACCTGATCTCACAAGCTTCTTTAGAAATGAACAGTTTAAAATATTTAAAATAAAAAAAGTCATCTGCTTTGTTGTTGAGACTTGTTGGATTTTTCCTTAAGCTGGAAGGGAGGGGGGGTTTGTTCTGATTATTTTATTTTTCATTTGACAACGCATGAGTGAAACCACACCTGATGCACATATCACATAAATGCAAGAAGGATGGCAGTGTTTTTCTCTATGGTATTCCTGTTTGTGATGTGCTGGAAACTGGGTTTATTTTATTATTCTAATAAGTTTCTTCTTTTTGTTACTATTGCTTTTCTTGGCGTATTCCCAGTGGAGACTTTAGCTGCTAGTTTGAGAATTCTTTGTAAAAGCAATGCTCTTGCCTGCTGGGCAAACTGCTTCTGCTGCAAATATAAAATCATGAATTCTTGGCATAATTCTAAACTAGGAATAGTGGATTGATCTTGGGAAAACAAGTTCCTCTCGAGTTTCAGATTTCACGTTGAGCTACAAATGCATAGACGACTTTATAACCCTGTGCTGTGTCAAGGAAGACTTGCTGGTCAGCTTCCATGTTTTATTTTATTTCAAAACAATACAATTCTTTTAATAAAAAGTAGTTTGTTAGAATGTTCCAGAACCTTACTGTCAATATTAATTTTTTTTTGTCAGGTCTGGTTTTGAGAAGGATGAAGTCTTTTAAGAGCTAAATTCATTTAAATACATTAGTCCTGCTGGTTACAGGGATCTCCCTATGGAACACTTGAGGTCAGCGGCTTGTGGTGGAGCGGAAGGAAGTTATGGAGTAAGTTGCTCACAAGCAGGTCTCCCCTGTTCTCAGTCCACTCTTCTTCATCATCAGTGTTCCCAGAAAGGTTTTTTAGCAGATTGTTGCCCCTCAAGGCCCCTTCCTCAAAGTCTGTGCCCTTCAAGACTGTTGTGAGCACCAACTCTATGCCTGGCTTTCCTTCAGAGGAGTAGGATCTTTAAGGCTGGATGGGAACCCAGTCTTCGTCTCTTCCTTCGTTCTCTCCTACTTAGAGAGTCTTGTGGTGCCATATGGGCAGTGAGAACACTCATCATCTTTCCTGAGATGATTTACCAACCTCAAACAAGCTGTGTTTTCCTCTCGGCACTCTCAGTCATCTCTTACATGTTGCACATAGCATTATGCAGCTAGCACCCTTTTTGTCCTCTTTCCTGAAAAATCTGTATTTGCCTACACCAGAATTGCAGTTATTGTTATATAGGAATATTTGGGGAATTTTGTTTTATTTCCAGTGTTCATGGTCTTCCTTGATGCTTTGTAGGTCCCTGATTTTAAGATTTAGGTGTTTTAGTTGTTTCTTTCACTACTGGTGCAGTTTCTTTGGCCAGGCTTGGCACTGTTACATTACTGACTGCATTGCTTATGCAGCTGTTCCTGATTTTGCCCTGTTTGCTTGTTTTACATACTGGTTTTAGTTGCCATGTTTGTAGACCGTTGCCATGTTTGTGGACTTTTTCTTTTGCCTTTCTTAGTTTAAGTTGTGTCTCTGAATTATGTCAGATTGGATACCAAAGAAGGCCATGACTGGCCCAGGAACTCTTGCTTTCATGAATATGTGTCTCTGTGATCAAATATTCCTTATCCTCGAGCTTTCTGCTCATCCTTTATCTTGCAGCATTGTCTTTACCTTCCTTAAAAGCCAAATCTGAGGTGTTGCACACTGCATTGTGGAAGATCCTTTGCCTCAGCTCACATTTGTGCAGGTCTGACTGAGCACGGCAGAAAAAGATAAGAAAGCAAAGGTTTGTTAAGGGTTGTCCTCAAACCTTTCTTTTACTAAAATGTATGCTGCTTATGCCTTCTACAAGTATCTGTGCTTGATCTCTGCATTGAATCTTTTTTTTGTTTTTTCCCTAGGTTGTTTAGGGACAAAAATTGGTAATGGGAGAGAAGAAGGGTGATTGCCACCAGATTCAGAGAAATAATTAAAACTGTCAGCAAAAGTTTCTGCCCAAAATAAAATACAGATAGATTTTTAATTTTATTGTTGTGTATTTCATCAAATAGATAGTTAGGGACAAGCTAAATGCATTTTGACTTATTTTTGTTTTAATTTTCCTTGGCTAGTTCAGATAGATAAATAAATTTTCTACATAGCTCTTTCCAGTGTGTTCTATAAAGTGTGACCAGGAAAGGGAAACTACTATGATGATACAATTCATTACATGTTAGCAGTACACTCAGTACTATTAACTTCTCTGAATAAAGGAGTATGTAGTGCCTTTGGATGGAATCATGCTTTATTTTATCTTATTTGTGATTTCTCCTGTGTTAGAGCTGGAGTACTGAATCCTCTTTTCCCATCAGCTTATGGGTTTATTCTGAAACAAAGTCCCATGGCTGCCTGGCTATTGGATTGTCCGGAAGGCTAGAGGCACATTTTTCTGCAGCTGTCATGTTTATGAAGGTCTACGCTGCCTTAAAGTACTTTACAAGTTCATTAAAGAGCATATTTAAAACTCAAAGTAAATATAACCCATTTATGGGATAAATATAACCCATTTATAGGACAGTGTGTGTATCCATTGCAATGGGAACTACCTGCCTAGAGTCCAGAGGATTTCCTGTGTGCAGGG
This sequence comes from Calyptomena viridis, assembly GCA_013390005.1. Lineage (NCBI taxonomy): Eukaryota > Metazoa > Chordata > Aves > Passeriformes > Eurylaimidae > Calyptomena > Calyptomena viridis. The sequence continues at coordinate 167,700 of WEIV01015819.1, forward strand.
ATACTCTTTAAAATCTGAAGATAATAATTAGTACTACTATAAACTTTCTCAAATGGTGGTGCCTCCTGCATTTACATCATTTTAGTATCTGAGCACGTATATCTCTTAAATATTTCAAGTATTGTGGAAGCCCAGAGGGTAGGTCAATGCTTCCATCTGTCTTCCGAGATGTAAAGTGACATTCTGAAGGTGAAGCAAGTATCACAGCAGAGTGTACCTAGACATGGAGCTCATTGCCATGGATTTCAGTTACTTTTCCTTTAAAAAATCTCTCAGCTCTTAATTTGTCTGATACAACCCAATTTAGGGTGTTAAGATTGATATCATTCAGTGCTAAACCTTGAGCAGACCATATATACACAGTCTAAAAATACAGAGTTGTTCTCCGAAACAAAATGATCCCCTTGCACAGAACTGCCAACAGTAAGAAGCTGTTACAAACCACTGGCTGTGCCTCTCCCCACTGCAGGGTATCAGCAATACCTGTACAGGGCCCAGCCACTTGTGCTTCACAAAAAGCATTTCTGCCAGAGAGGATCCAGCCTTGATCTGAAAACCAGGAGATCGATATTCTGCTGCCATCTGCAGCTTGTCTGGTTGTGTCTCACATTAATTCACCAAATACAAATTCACCAATCTGTTTTTCTCTCTGCCTGAGTCCTCACCACAGTCCACACCCTGTACAGATTGTGTTGTGCAGGCAGACCACCCTTCAGATAGACTTCAGGGCTGACAGACCAGACTGAGCTACTAAATTCTGAGCTGTTGCATCCAGGGATTTGAATACTGCTTTAGCTCTTTCTTGTGCATTTCCAGGCTCTCACAATGTAATTTTAAAGATTTGTAGACCAGAACTGAATTTGTAATTCCGTTTTTGTTCGCATTGTTTTTTCTGAAAGAATGGGCTATATTGGAGGAGTGTGCCACACTTGCTCATGCAGGCTCACTGCTGGAGGCCCCTGCCTGGTTCAGGCTTGTGGCATTCAGGATGCAGGCTTTGATTTCAGAGGTATTGCTAGAACTCGTCATCTGGTCCTTTTCAGCTTTACATTTGACATTTGTGCGTTGTGTTATTGTGCATCTTCTTTTTTATTGTTTTCTTCCCCACTCACCCCACTCCAGCAGCAGGGGAGCACATTTTGTTTTGTTGTTCTTCTCAAATGGCCTCAAGATGCAGTGATTTGGATCTGTCTGTATAATCGTGCTGTCCTCATCTGTATCTCTGCCAGTCTAAGTGATCAGCTCCAAATTTTGAAATGTTTATTTCCATCATTGGAATGGTGGAAAAATCATTGTGATTTACATCCTGAAATATCACTCTAAGTATTGTGGTTTGATGGTATTTTCCTGTTTGCAAGTACTTTGGGGACCTGAGAGAGAGGCCAAGCATTGATCCTATACTTTACTGAATGGCATAGCTGAGTGTGTAATTTAGGCCACTGAAGACAAAACCTAGTGGAGTTTGTTGAGATGAAAAGGAAGTAGTTCTCTTATGTTCAGGCTATTTACATGTGTGATTTGTTCCATTCTGCTTCTAAGTATGTATTGAAAATTACAGTCTTTGTGTCTAAAATAGTAGTAGAATAACCTAGTGGTTGCTAAGGTAATGAGAACCCACTGTTCCTTTACCAATTCCTGTAAATAAAGTATGGAATTTAATTTCACTCTGTGTTACCTGAGGCAGCTCTGGCATCTGATAAAACAAATAATCTTCACATTCTTCTCCACTTTCCCTCTAATTTTCACTGATATGTTGAGGAGTTCCTCTTTTTGTAAATAAATGAGGCTGCCCTGCAGATGGTGGGGTAGAAAGTAGCCTAAGAATTACATCTTTTGTGTCTTGCAGCTGTTTTTCCTCTGTGACTCAAAATACATTTTTCTTTCTGCTAAAATACTTCTATTGCGTGTGATCAGGACTGAAGACTGGACAACCATAAGACTTCTTTCTGTTTTTCTCTTGATGCAGAACTTACATATTTATTATCATTTATTCTTATGCTGTGGATTGCAAGCACAGTGAGTGTGAATCCTGGATTAATTTCTTCAGCAAAGGAAGGAAGGTTCCTTTCTTATTGTGTATCAAAAAGCAATATGGCAAAACCAGGAATTTGCAAACACAGGACACCAGTGGATGAGTAGATGAGATACCTGGTGAAACAATTCTTGGCAAGGATTGTCACTGGCCTTTGGCAGACAGCAGATGAAAAATCTAAAGGAGCTCTGACCACTGTGCAATCAGGCAAGACTACACCTCAGGACATCTTGACTTCATAATGGAAAAAGAGAATCTGTATTGAGCTACTCAGCAGCTAATCAATCACCCGAGTCCACCAGGTTGGGCATGGAAGATTGTATCTCTTAGGTTCATGAAGAGGAAACAGCTGGGGCATGGGATGGAAGTTCTACTTAGAGTAAGGGGATCTATTGTAAGAAAAAGGCAGCATGTTTCGCTGCATTATGGACCAGCAGAATAGTATTCCTGCTTTTTTATGCTACAAATACTGAACAAATTAATGTCGTAACTGTGCTAAATTGATACCAAGTCATAGGTTACTTGCAAATGTAAATTGCCACAAACGGGCTATTTTAGTCTAATAACTGTTTGGATATCAAAACTTTATATTCCAATAGCCTGCTTTATATTCCTATATTCCTGCTCAGAGAAGTGGATCAGGGAGGTGAAGTGGACAGCTGGCATAATATATGGACACTTGAGTCAGGAGATGAAAAGACAGCTGCTGGATCTAATTTTAAACATAGGTCTTGATCAGATCCCTCTAGATCCTGTTTGTCCTGCTACAGCAGAGTCAGTGGGAGGAGAGAGGCGTGAAGTTGAAGATACTGGTAAAGAGCTTTTGTGAGGAAGCGAATCACTCTTGTTCCAGTTATGGTATTTCCATTTTTCACAGTAAGTATTGTCAGCTTCCAGAGAATGGGAGTGGAAATGGTTCCTGGCTGGTACATGGCCTAATGCTGCTAACATAGGCAGGTCTTCTGGGGCATTTTAATGGGCAGTGGACTCGCTGTCCTGAAAGTACAAGGGCAAACAGCGCCGTTTCAAACGAGGAATCTATGTAACAGAGTGGTGGGAGTTCCCAATGTTTTACAATAATACGCGGTTACATATCGGTGGGGTTACAATTCCGGGTTTTACACCAGGGCTCGGGAATGCGGTGGCGTTATCGTCGGTCTGGAGCTCCATCTAGCGGGGCGCGGCAAATCCTGCCTGCTTGGGTTTGGGGTTTTGTTTCAGCAAGTACAAAAATAACGGCGAATAATATCGTACTGATAGAATACTTTATTTGGAATTAGCAAGTTAGACGCTTCATTAATTCAGCAGCTGGTTAAGTGTTTCCAAGTTTCTGTTTTGCTTTCACAATGCCATTACCAAGCTGGAGCTTTTGTGTTTGTTTGTTTTAAAGTGTGATAATGTTGTTCTGCTTTATTACAACTATGATGCTAAAATTAAGGGCTATAGAAACATTTCTGGTATTCATTCTCTTTAGGAAGTTAGCTAACCCCCGGGAATTTTGGAAGCAAGCCGCAAATCCCTTGTCTGAGGTGAAGATTCCCCTCTGCTAGACCACTCTGTCAACCATGACAGGTTTAGAAACAACAGCTTTGTTGGTTAATATCTGCTCCAAGGAAGTCCAAATTTTTTAAATATCTGATTTTTGTGTGTGTGCAACAACTTGATGAAATAAGAATAAAGAACAAACATAAGTTTTGGGTTTATTACAAAACTTTAAACTGTAGCTTGACTTTACATTGTGGAGCTTCATTAGGGCAGAAAAGGTACTACAATGTAATTGTAGTGTTCTAAAGACCATCTACTTAAGATGGTGTGAATCTCCAATACAGAGAGACAGTCTAAATTAATTAATGATCACATTAAAATATAAATGCAGTATGCATTTTTCTGTATTTTTGCTAAGACAAAGTGGACAAAACATATTTATTCTCATGTGGCATATAAAATCTCTGTTGTAAAGCATTGTAAATAGCATGGAAAGAGCTGAGAGAGATAGTCAGAGCTGGAGTCGTGAGGCACAGGCCATAAATGGCCAAGCAAGAGGTCACATTTCATTTAAGCATGCCCCCTAATTTCAACAGCATTAGTCCAACTAGTATTAGATTTGTGTTATATTTAAACTTCCAGCTTTCCTGCCTCCTGCACACCTGAATGCTGTTCTTGTTGATTCAACTCAAAGACTTTTAAGTGACAGTGGCCGAGGATGGTTCATATGAAATCTTCTATCCCATGTTTGCCTATGTATCCTCTCTGAGCATCTAAGAATTTTTGTCTGTACCTCCTGTCTAATGCTCTGTCAACAGGCAAGTTCAGAAGTACCAAAATTGCGAAAGGAAGACCAAAAAGCACGAAACGCACTGTTGGCTGACATCCAGCAGGGAACTCGCTTAAGGAAAGTGACTCAAATCAACGACCGCAGTGCACCACAGATTGAAAGTAAGTATGTGCTCCTCAGTAAGGCCTGGGTGGGCTCTGCTGAGGCCTCTGGTGTGGGTGGAGGTCAGCTGGACAGGGCAGGTTTGGAATTCAGCAAAGGTCTTCATCTTCATAGGGCTTTAGGATGTGGAGAGGGGACACTTTCTAAGCTTGCATCCTGCTCTAAGATCAGTAACTATCAACACTTTATGACAGGCCTATAACTGGCATTACCAGGCATTTCTTGTCTAAAAAAACCCAAAAAATCATGGATCGAGAGATCTCTTCGAGTTTCCCAGTAAAATAATTAAGTGGGAATTGTTGGCTCTAGCAGAAAAATTGTTCTTTACCAGATTAAAAGAACAAAAAATGCCAAAAAATTTTGGAAACATAAATCTAATTCTTCTTTGTGTTATGATTAATGTGAGATTAAAGAGCACCAGAGGATGCTGTGCTCCAAGGTACAGGTCAGAGAGTGATGACAGTTACTGTAGTAACAGTAGAGGGAAAAGTCTGGCCCTGGCTCTTTGTTAGTGACAAGCCTTAGCAGTCTCAGGGCAAGGATGAAATTGTTTTCTGATATACTCTGGGTTTTGGTTCTTTTTAACAGAACCCAAAGGAGCTAACAGAGATGGAGTTAATCCAGCTGCTAATAAAGGAGGAGGCTCTCAGCAGCCTCTGGGAGGTTTATTTGCTGGCGGCTTTCCTGTTCTCAGACCAGCAGGCCAGAGGGACATGACAGGTAAGGGCTTCATTTGTATGAAAGCATAGCTGGGGAGAGCACTGATTTGGGATAAAAGCACTTTGGGATTAGCTTTAGTGATTGATTTTTATTGGGGTTTTTTCCAAACCTTTAGTTCATCATGACTGTGGAGGGCTCAATTAATAATGTGCTTGAAGCTATTTTTCAGGTGTCTTATTCATTAAAATGTAAATAAAAACCTATCTCTACACTGGATAGGAAAGAGATTGAACACACTTCTTTAAGTGAGCTTTTCACATAATTTTAATGAAAACGTTTAATTGTGTCTCAAATAGAGTATTGGAATCTGCTTATCAGTTTCAGCACAAATGGCAAACTCATATTTCCTTCCCTCCATTAACATGCATTTCTATGGTATTAGAATCCTGTATGTTACTTTAAAGATTCATATTTAAGATTTTTACCCTCTGGATTTTATACAGTACAGCTTTGATCCAGCAAGGTAATTTATTGACCTGAAAAAGGTTTTTGTTGTTTCACAATGACAGGAGGAAGGCACATGTGGGAGGCCCACTGCTGCTTTCACCTTAAGAAGTGCCAGCATCAATGAGGGGTGACTTTTAGAGTCACAGCGATGACCTCTGGCACTGTTGGACAGCTGGTCCCTGCTCAGGGAGCACAGAGCAATGTAGGCTTTTGCAAGGAAAGACAGACCTTGGTTCTACCTGCAGGTTTTTTTCTCATGGAAGGCAAGCCCAAGATGTACAGCACTGCATGTGATAGGGCTTCTTCACATAGCTTCAGCTGCAGTAGCTATTTTGAGTTGTTCTTAAAACTATGGCCATGCCTATCAGAATACGTGAGTATTGAATGAGATGCCTTTTTTTGACATCTTGCTTTGTGACAAATCCTTGACATTAACTCAGGAAAATACATTTTGTAGAGTCAACAGTTTTCGGGCTTTTGCTGTTGAAAAGGAAGTATTTGAACCTATGCCTTCTGTAAAGTGTTCAATGCATTGCTTTTAAGAACTTGGCTTTTATCCATGGGGTTTATGTAAAGTTTGTGTGAATTTTTTAATCCTAAGCAAGCACTTCAAGGTTTCGATTTGATGTGTGTCAAACTGCCTTTTCATCAGGACTCACAATGCTCATCTGGCTGTTCTAGGCAGATGAGGCTGGTGTGAAGGACCCCAGATCTCTACAGAGAAGCACCTCCTTATACTGTCTCATTTTGCAGAAACTGAGGAACAGGGAGGAGAGCAGGTTCTCCTAGCAGTTCCAAACATAACTTAGCAGAATGCCTGGTGCCCACTGAAGTATGTCACCTCCTAAGCCCCCTTACACCATGGGCAACATGTTGGCTATGAGATGTTTTGGAAGAATTACTTTAATCCCTAGGGTTTATGCACTTCAGCTTGCTCCTTGCGCTGTTTTGTCTGATGAGTGGGAGCACAACCCCGGGGTATAACGTGTGATACCTGGTTTTCAGCAGGGAGGCCTGGGCAGCTTTCCGGAGTCCGAGCAGCAGCCCCCAAACCCTCCGGTCCCGCCAACAGCAGCGCTGCAAAGGCGAGCAATAACCCCCCGCACCCCGCCGAAGGTCCAAGGGCAGCGGTCCCGCCAGAGCCTCCCGGCGCCTCCCGAGCCGTGGCTGGACCCGGAGCCGGAGCCGGTCCCGGGCGGCCCAGCCTGCCCGCCCCTCCTCCGCCGCCTCCC